>OY754335.1:108443970-108966636 GCA_963573305.1 Pyrrhosoma nymphula
TATATTCGTAGGATTTACATGTGCGTTGACGAATACGGACTCGCACTTCTCGAGAAACGCAAGCCAACCCCGTCCACCCTCACCCTTCACTCTCGCCTCAAGAGGAGCACTTCCTGTCCAAGGGGGAGTCCTGTCCACCACACCTTCCCCTACCCCCCCCTACTCCAGAGCACCCTAAGAAAGAGTGGACGTCAAGAAGAGGGGAGGGGAGTAAGGGGAAGGGGTGAGCGACCCTGCCATACACCAATTTGGGGGAGGACCACGATTCGCAATGGGTCGCGTTCACCTCCTCGAATGAGGCGGTAGGCGCGTGCCGTGCCTCCCGCCTCAACCACCCCTACTCCCCCCTCCCCTCTCCCCCACCCCGGAATTCATGCTAGTGGCCGAGCGCCAAATGCGAGGAGCGGCTGAACCAAGAGTACTCCGAGGTAAGGTACTCCGAAACTACGCTGAAAGGTACTCCGAGCGAGATATCACACTACGCACAAATTGAGGGTAGTTTGAGCGAGATAGTTCCCTAGTCATAATGGAGAACATATTCGAATTTAATTTTTCTATTCCAGCGTCTGGAAGAAGTAATCAGTAAATATTGTAATATTAATGTCGCACAATATAGTTATATATGACTAAAATTCTCAGCAAATAGGGACATAAATAAATACTTAAGTCTCAAAGTTGGCTCATCTTCTCACGCCGCACGGTGAAAACGCCGCCAAACAAGATTTTTGTGATTCTGTAAACATTACTGCAGTAAGTAATCGATTAATTCTTATGTGAGGTTGGGAAAAGATACAAACTATACAGTTTTTTGAAGAAATCTAAGTGTTATTCATTCCTAATTTTTTCAATATTCTCCCTCTGGAGTGCACAGCCGTAATTATACCCATGTAAAACAGCTTTTATTTTCAAGCAAATTGCTCGAAAAGTAGTTCGGCAAGGGTTTAATTTTTTAATATCATTGGAAATTTGAGAGATTTATCTTTAAAATGAAGACAAATGCAGCAAATTCTAGGTGACGTGATATTTTGCTCTAACTACCTTAATTGTAAAAAAATAGTGCCCGTTTTCCACGTGATACGTTACCCCTGTGTACACCATAGAAGAAATGTTTAAAAAATGAACCTTTTCTGAAGCGCAGATCGCGACAGAAACGAAAAGGGTGTAGTTTGTATGATTTATCAGTTATTAAAAATAAATTTACTACCCAAACCTTATGATTTTTTTACTTTTTTAAAATCACCAAATAAACCTTCCCTTGTGAAGAAGTTTTTAGCAGATTACGGCGTGAAACAAAAAGTTCAACTTAAATCCCTAAATATGCACATTTAGTAAGTTACTGAAAATTTCAGCCACATAAGGTTTTTGCTGCATTAACATCATGTACATTTTGTTCTTCTTTCAGGAGATATAGGTGTATTAATTTGTAAATTGTTTTTTCTTTTTTGCCGACGTTTCGAATTTTAATACATGCTTCTTGAGGGCTACAATGAAAATTATTGGGCGTATTGTATGCACATCAATTGAATATGGTTTTTACAATTTTAGTACATAGTTGTGGCAAAAAGGTTATATCATATGTTTTTAACATAACTATGTACCAAAATTGTAAACCATATTCAATTGATGTACAATACGCCTAATAATTTTCATTCGAAGAATCATGTATAAAAATTTCTAAACGTCGTCAAGGGGATCAAATAATTTCCAAATTAATAGGCTTATCTCCTGAAAGAAGAGAAAAAAATTACGTAATAAAAAAGAGGTCATGAATAGGAATCATTTAGACATTGAATTTACCTCACGTTTCTTGCAACTGCTCAATATTTTAGAAAACGCATTCCGAATGTAGTCTCGATTATAAAATCTCTTTCTAACTATCTGAAACCCTTCTCAGAGCATCGGCAACAGCACTGAACGTGTTACGCACAGCGATCCCATAATTCGCTCAACCCGAACATTCCATACCCCCCCTCCCTCACCCCCCCCCCCCCATCCCTTTGGCCCCATCTGATAACACCCCGGGGGGGGGGGGGGGACAGCGGCGATCTGAGCGAGTTGCGATGGCAACACGGATTTCGCGTGCAAAAGAGGAAAGCGCAAAAATTGCGACAGTTGCGGAACGGGGGCTCAATGCGCAACCGACGAGGCTCTGCCCAGATGGAAATTTCCACATAAAAATTTCTTAGAACACGGGGATAAGCAAGGGAAAATTGAAAATTCCTTCGAAAAAAATTATTTTCTAAGGAAATGCCCTGACACTAGAGACTTTTTTCCCTAGAACATTTTTCCTTAGAAATGGCAGAACTCGGTCACTTATTTCCCTAGAACAAAACGCCACTTCAAGGAAAACCTTCCGGAATAGGAAAACTTACACCAGCAATTGCATGGAGTGCAGTGTGCAGTGCATAGAGTGAATGACTATAGAGGACAAAATTTATATATTCATAAAAACAAAAATATTTTTCTGCATAGTTTCATTGATACAACCATAGAGTCAGCACAATTAATTATAATGAGGTCGACAAAATATTTATCATAAAAAAAGATGTGCAACCATCATAAAGAATCACCTCTCACAGCTAACTATATTTGGTGTAAAATAAATATATTGTAAGCCACTACAACCCACTGTCAAAAGCATTTCCCATGGAAAATGCATTCTAGGGAAATTGTTCCCTAGAGGTATATTTTCTAGGGAAAACGGAGGTTCAATTTTCTAGGGAATTTTCCGACAGGGTACGGAAGGGGAAATAGGGGAGGGGAGATTCTCGTTGACCACCCACCTCCTCCCTCGAGATGACATTAAACTTTACAAAGCCCACAGTTTGTTGAATCGAGCAAAAGGGAATCCTCATGTTTAATTCGAGCTGCTCAAACATTATTGCGCCAGCTGATTGGAGACCCTGGATTCAGAAAAGTGAAAGGCGCAGCATGTAGATTGGACGACGGATATGTATTTTGAGTGATCACAGCCGACTGCAATTGCGGGCTAGCTTTGGTTTTTGACGGCCTCAACATATTAAAGTGAATCGGAGCATTCATATTGATACTTTCTTCTTGTCAGCTCATAACATTTGCAATTAAAATCAGCTTAAGGTAGTTTGACCAAAATTTCACTTCACCCATAACTTACCCAACTACTTTTCGAGCAATTGGCCTAAAATTATAAGCTGTTTTACACGACATAGATTACGACTGTGCGTTACAGAGGGAGAATATTGAAAAACTTAGGACTTTATAACACCTAGATTTCGTAAAAAAAACTAATGGTGTGTATGTTTTTTGACGTTCATACAAGTTTTTTTTAAACAAACTTGTATGTTTTCTTAACTATTTAGAAAAAAATAATCTATTACTCACCGCAGTAATTTTTACGGGATCACAACAAATCCTACCGTTTTGAAGGCTTTTTAGCCGTACGGTGTAAAAAAATGAGTCAAATTAGAGACTTATGTAGATATATTGATTTAATAACTTAGAACTGTTGTCATACATAACTATAGTTTTGCACCATTAATATTACAATATTTACTTGACACTTCTTACAGACGCTGAAATTGAGATATAAAATTCGAATTGATCTCCATTATGATTAGGGAACTATCTCGTTCAAACTACCTTCATCGGCCAGTCTAACTAGAAGGCCCACGTGCTTCCGTGAGTTTCTTTTAAAAAAGACGGCGGGAAACTTGGAATGCTCCTCTCGGTTCAGTTGATAGGGGCCACGTTCTCCAACATTTGACAGAAATGAGAAAAGAACAAATGACTGTCACTGTTACCTTCCAACCTTCACGCGTGACACTCGCATCCATGAGAGAAATTGCACCAAAGAAACGCGCTTTCCCGGAGCCGTGCATTCACGTGACAATTGGCCTCGCAAAGTCTTCAAATGTTTCGCACGTTCTAAGAAGCGGAGGGAAGCGGTGGCCATCAGGAGAGTCGAGCGGCAGTTGAGGTCATTGGCGTCACCAACGACAGGTGGTTTTGGGCACAACTCTTTCGCTGAGCGAAGGAAGAACATCCCAGCGTCGACATTAACCCACACATTAGGAATTAATTAGTCCACAGATTACGAACTGCTCCGAGAAACCCCTTAACAACTCCTTGCTAAACTCCCCTGAGATTTTTATTAAGGGGTTTCTTGAAGCCGTTCGTAATGTGTAGACTAATTAATTCCTTATAAGTAGGTTAATGTAGGGAGCGTGGTGACCTAGTGGGTAGAGCGCGTGGCTACTGATCTAAGGGTCCCGGGTTCAAATCCGGGTGAAGCCTTTAAACGCCCCCGAACAAAAATCCTCGGAGTGCGAGGTGGCCCAGGGAAAGGAACTGACTCCCCAACCCTGAATGTGTGACATTCACACGCCTGTGGCTTAGTCCCGGTTGAGCTCTACCATCAACTATCCAAAACCAACCTTCGGGTTGAATCACTGAGTGAGTGAGGTTAATGTCGAAACTTGGTTGTTTGAACTGCTCGAGATAATTCCGATAGCGTAACTTAAGGAGTCACGTTGTACAATAACAAATGGTTCAAGGGGTTCGAGATTTAGGTTTGTTTGAAAAATTCGGATGGATAAATTGAGCGTTTTCTATGTTGATTATTGCGACTCTAATCAAGATATTCGACTCCATCAACGATATTCCGGTGAAAAAACCCGATCGGAAGGATTTGCGATTTGATTTGAAGAAGGATAAAACTGCGTGACATTTTTGCAAATGGTTTAAATGCACCAAAGTCGCTAACTCTTCGTGATTGTACCACGTGACTCCTTAGTTACGTGATCGAAATAATTTAGAGCGTTTCAAACTCAACTCCGCAGGCAACAGATGAAGTACCGTCCCTCACAGACGCATACCAGCCATTTTTATACGGCTTTCCAGAGGAGGTTCTATTTTCCAAACACTTACTGCCCCGCTCCTGGTTAGTTTCAAACCCGCGCCTTCAGTGTTATCTGAATGTAAGTCAGTAGCGTAGCATAGTCTAGCTTAGCATTTTCAATAGACGTCATTCAAATCACACTATAACTTACAGGTGCAGGGGCAGCATTGGCTGAGGTGGATGAAGTTTGTCATGGTGGTACACTGAGTGGATTTATGAAGTGTACAATGGAATGTAACCATTACACGAAATATTGAGGAGATTGAATTATTTCAAAATTTCAAGGACATTGGAATCATTCATTTACAACAGCAACCCTTCATCAGGTTTTGCACAAATTTGAGCAAGGTTTGCATGTGACCACCATCCGTCTCTACCCAAGGAAAAAACAACAGACCATGTCAATCACCCATGCTCACGCATTTTCTGGCATGCACCGAAAACTGACAAATAAACGATTTACTGGTTTCTTTGTCTAAGACATTGGAGATAACGATTGACTGAAATGCATCACCATTACTATGGTCCTCTTAATAATTGACTTTTAGAGAGATGAAATACTGTCTCATCCAGAATTAAGTGTACTATCGATCGAGAAACGTGTGTATATTTTTTTGGTCACTCACTAGTCCTGGCCATGCCTCTCCAACTTTCAATGTCGTAGCGGTACAATATATTTAGGTATCTATAAGGTTTGGCTTAACCCGAAATAACTGTGCACTATGCGTCTCATAACTTATTTAGCAATTATTTAAATGTACACGTCTGATATGTTATAATCATTAGAAGAAAAGCTATCAGAAACAACCCAATCATTAATAAAAATAGAGAGAACTTAGTAATTTTCCACACTATTTTATTGATCACTCAACCGGTTTCAACGTACTGATCACGTCATTTTCAAGAGCTCAGCTCGTGATATACGTTGAAACCGGTAGAGTGATCAATAGAATAGCGTGTAAAATTACTAAGTTCTCTCTATTTTTATTAAGACGAACTTCCACAAAGTCAACTCGTCTACCATTGATCCGATCATTAATACCTGGTTAGCTTATACGATGAGGTGTAACTGACAGATTTGTCCGGAAAAAAATTAGCCAGCACCTGGTATTCGGAGCTTCTTCTCGATTTTTAGCTATTTCGTGAAATTTCCGAGCATAAGGGCATTGGGAGCGGGGGATGAGCGTCACAGTGACGGCTAAGATTGACGCAATTGCTGAATAATAATTGACGTGGTGGCGTCATTCATGGGTAACGTTGAGCGGCAAAGACACAAGACATGATAAAGGATAATATTCGATATAAAAACGGTCTCTCTCGCCAGACACGGCGGAAGTGAAACTTTTCAACTAGTTCCATGAACGAGCGTTGCTAGACTCTTTCGTAATTAAAAAATATTTGCGCAAGCAAGGCGACGCTGATTTTACTATTAATAAAATTTCCAATTAACTTCATTTAAGAATCATAAAACATAATTGGTACTTTCAGGCGTAATTTGGTGAAATCGATTCATGTTGGAATGAAAAACTTAACTTTGCGATTTCACATAGAATTTCATTCACACAACCCGGGTTACGACGTACAACATCATCTTCAGTTTAATCACCTGAAGATGACGTTGTACGTCGAAACCCGGGTCGTGTGAATAAAAGATTTACCTATATGAAATCACAAAGTTTAGTTTTTCATTCCAATCATTAAAATATATTTATTGATGATTTTGAGTGGGTATTCTACACCATACAAATTTATATATACGCGATCATAATACGCTTTCATGCATCCAACCGCCGTTTTTGGCATTTTCTCATAAGTATTGCGATGGAATTTAAATTTGTAAAAATTGAGAGACTTTTTGCATGATTATTAACACTAATCAAAACAACGCCCTTCTACGCATTAACCAAATGTAAACGATCATGCTTCCGATTCAGCGGCTAAGATTTCGAATTGTCAACAAAGGAACAGTTAGAGTGGAGTATACGTATTCAGCTAACACACTGAAGGTCACAGTTTCACAGGAAATAGCGGTCGAATATTTCTCAGACATTTCTTTCCTCTATTTCCCTTTAAGGTAGTTTGAGCGAGATATTTACGTAGTCATAATGGAGACCATATTCGAATTTTATTTTTTTTTATTTCAGCGTCTGTAAGAAGCATGAAGTAAATATTGTAATGTTTTTGGTGCAAAAATATTTTTAAATGTGACTAAAATTCTCTGTGATTAAATAAATATAGCCACGTAAATCTCTAACTTGACTCACGCCTTAAGGTGAAATCACCTTCACAATGGAAATGTTTTCTGTATTTCTGTAAAACGTACTGTGGTGGGTAATTGATTGATTTTTTAGAAATAGTTGAAAAAAACACGAAAACAACACACCTTTAGTTTTTTGACGAAATTTAGGTGTTCCAAGTTTTATTTGTTTTCAATTGTCTTCCTCTGGAGCGCACAGCTGCAACCTATCCCATGTACAACAGCTTATGTTTTTAGGCAAATTGCTCGAAAAGTAGTACGCAAGGGGAAAATATTTTGATATCATAGGAAAGATGGGAGTTTTTTCTTTAAAATGACGTTAAATTCATCAAATTCTAGGTAAAACGATGTATCGTTCAAACTACCTTAATTCCTCGCAACTGCTCTCTAGTCCACAGCAAAGCGGCAGAGGAGACAGACGCAGGCGAGCGATGAACGCCTATGCCTCTCACCAGAGCTTCTTCTCGCTCCCACGAATCCGTGACGGTTTCCAACCCCACGTTCCTTTCCTTCACTTCTTTTCGCGACCATTTTCCGTTCCACTCTTCTTCTGCTCGCTCCTCACCAGGAGGGAGGTGAAAGGCCAGCGGCGGAACGTCCGTGTGAAGATCTGGGGGGCTATTCTGTATGCTCTTGGATTTTCCGAGCCACGAAAGTGCTCGAAAAGACTTTCGTAATTTACAAATTCACTTTATACTAACTGGATTCTGAACAATAGATAATATGTAGATACTTTACCAGTGTTCGCGATATAATATAATTTAGCACTGTATTATTTACTCACTCAGTTATACAACCCGAAGGTTGGTTTGGATTGTTGAGGGTAGAGCTCATCCCGGACTAAGCCACAGGCTAGTGAACCTCACACATTCAGGCCAGTTCCTTTCCCTGGGCCACCTCGCACTCCGAGGATTTTTTGTTCGGGGGCGTCCAAAGGCTTCACCCGGATTTGAACTCAGGACCCTTCGATCAGTAGCCAAGCTCTCAACCCACTAGGCCACCACGCTCCCTCGTATTATTTACATGTGCACGAAAAATTTTCCAATACCATTCGTTCAGCCTCTTCCTTTCGTTTCGATAGGATTGAAAAAGCTCACCATTATAGGTCAACTCATCCGTTTGATTGCTCTAGTAAGCCTTCACAGATCATTTGAGCCAAAGTAAAAATCCTAATGAAAACCACACACGCAAATATTCCTTTGATTGGCAGCACTTGAGAGCTAAGAATTTTTTATACGAAGCACCCAGCAACGATGCAAGCCGAATTCCAAGGTTGGGGCTCGGAAAGTTCCATTAAAGGAAAGAAAGCCGGAGCCTTACTTACTAAGTGAAGTTAATGATGTAACTGTTTCAGTTTGAAACGGATAATTTCATTGCCGCACTACATCCGTAGGTATGACAGATAAAATAAGAGAGACGCAATGCCGAACAGAAAGGCACAAAAATGCGTTCGTTACACGCACAATAAGAGACCATAATAAAAACTGAGATCTACTCAAAGCAATTCCGAAATACAATTCACCTCTTAACCTCCCTTTAACATTCTCCTTCACACCTTTACGCGGCTGATGTCCTAACACGGCGGCTCGCAGGGTAGTATGTAGATGAATTCTTATAATCCAAGCAGAAATCCTTGCGTTGATTGTACACGCATTCAACGTCTTAGCATGACCGAGCGCAATGGAGCACTCACCGCTCGCAGCTGACCATTACGATCGGGAGCACCAATCCCGCATTCCTCCGTCTTCCTTCCTCTAACCGCAAAGCCATTCGTAATAACCTCGCGCGATCAGCTATCGTCTCTCCATCGACATCTGGCATTGCCGCAAGGTGAGACAAGAGTGCATCCGTGTAAGTGTGCTCGGAAGATATGAATTAACAAAAGTACTAAACATGTGTAATTCAATGAAAATATTACAAGGGGATTTAATGATACTTAAAGTAAGAAGAATCGTGTTGGGGCTCACAGGTTCGTTAGTTGCTGCCCACCGTCGATATCAAGATGAAGAAACCGGTATCTGTTCAAAAATATCTTCCGCACTGCTCCATTCATGTATCCTTCTTTCGTCTCTGTCTCATTCATTTGAGACGATACAGTAAATATTTATGACTTAATTTTTTCCGTCCATATTTACCAACCCACTGGAATGGCGGCTCATTCAGTCTGTGCCCTTGGTGGCGGACCCGTGGTGACCAGGGACGCCGAAAAATCACCTCCGAAATCCTCACTTTCCCGCCACTAGACCACGCTCGAAGGAATAAGCACACCGGGACAATAGATTTCGACGGCGGCATTTTCGCTGTCATATGACTCTTCCTCGTCTTCTCTCCACCTATCCTGGATATCTCCTGTTTGGTTTTCATCAGCCCTGTTTTTTCCAATACCTTTAGTATTGTATTCTCCATGTGTCCTCCACATGATATTTTCCTGTGCCCTCCGGCATATTCCATGTGTACCTCTGCAAGTGTAAGTCTGCAATGATATTTAAACCAAGGGTTCTTTATTGCTAATTTATTTCTCCCACAAAATTGGACTGACTTCTTGGGATGAACAAGTTTTAAATATCAATATGACTTAGAATCAATTCGTAATAGAATTGTCTTTCAATATGTTTCGCCAAACACCTACAAAATACAGGTCGTCTTCCAGGAAAACCTACCTGTCCGAGGAGAGGGAAAATTTGTTTTAACGACTTTCGGAAGACGGAAACTTATCTTATGTGATGTATGATTTCAGGCTTTCCCGGCGAATGATGCTGATGAGTTCTTCTAAGGTTTCCCACCGGTTTAGGCTTTTCATGATTGCCGACGTTTCGGCAGGAGACTTTCCCTGCCATTATCAAGGCTCTGGATGATTATCAAGGCTTATCTTATGTGGCAACGACAGAGAAAATTGAACTCTCTGGGACAATCTCCCCGTCCTCATTACACTTTGTCAGGACTTGCCACACATTTTTTGAAGGATGGTGTCACGTCTTCGCGACCGTGCCGGCATCATTTCAAGTACCTCATGTGGTGAGTGGCAGTCAGGGTATCTGCCGAAAATAAGGTGGGATTAACCGAAAATGAGGTGGACTGGAAGTTAAGGTAGTTTGAGCGAAAAATCACTTCACATAGAATGAGGAATTTGACCTCTTTATAAAGAAAAAAAACTTCCATCTTTACAATGATATCAGAATATTAACACCTTGCCGAACTACTTTTAGAGCAATTTGCCTGAATATATGTTGTTTCACATGGGATAAATTACGGCTGTGTGCTCCAGAAGGAGAATACAGAAAAAATAGTAATTTATAGCACCTAGATTTCGTAAAAAAACGTATGGTGTGTAGTTTGTATGTGTTCTCAACTACTTATAAAAAATAATATATGACTCACCGCAGTAATTTTTATAGAACCGCAAAAAAAACCTGCTGTTTTCAAGGCTTTTAAGCCGTACGGTACGAAAAAATGAGTGAAGTTAGAGACTTTTGTGGTTACATTTATTTAATTACTGAGAATGTTTGTCATATGTTACTACATTTTTGCACAATTTATATTTAAATAATGACTTCACACTTCTTACGGACGCTGAAATCAAAATATAGAATTTGAATACTATGGTCTCCATTATGACTAGGGAGATATTTCGGTCAAACTACCTTAAGGATGGTTAAACGGAACACTTTTGGTCGCGTCGCGTTGAGCATTCGGCCCTTCCCTCGATCGCCGGAAGCCGTGGGTGCCTAATGGCGCGGGCGCTGCGCTGGCTAGGTCGTGTCCCCCCCGCGCTGGCCGGTCGAGGGTCAGCGAAAGAAGGGACGCAATCAGTGCTGATATCGTGCCAGCGGGCCGCGTCCTCTTCGATACTTAGGCAGTGGTAACTTCCGATGCGGCGGCGAGACGACTCGACCGGAGCCTTCCCGGTCAGAGCACGGCGGACGCACGCGATTTTTGGGCCAGATGAAGATACGAGGAAAGAGGATATGGAGTCAGTCAGAGTTCTCGAGTGTGCCGCGGGTCGGTGGGCAAACAAGAGGTCATCATCTCGAGGTCCCAGATGCACCCCCGATGGTGCACGGCGAAAGGAGGGTGGGCGTCGCTGGGCGGGAGTGGTGCTGGAAACCGTTGGAGCAAGCCATGCACGTCCCTCTGCCGCCTCCGGGTTTGAAAAAAGGTGCGGGGTAAGACGGAGGTGCTGGGCGGAACGGTCGCTGACTCGTCCGCCCCTCTTCCTCCTCCTGCTTTGCTGCTGATCGTTCGGCGAAAGAGGGGGCGAATGTTCTCCGGGCGTCGCTGGCGTCTTCCGCCGCCGGCGAGAGAAAAAGTGCCTTCCGCCTTCGCCCGGTTCAACGACTCCCGCCAGAGGGCCTAGTAATCGCCGAGCCAGCTCACCTCGTGCCGATCCACACCGCGGACATAAAAATACAATTGCGCCGAATGGACGGACCAAAGAATAATGCCCTCACTGGGCTTTAATGCTCGTCCTCTTCGACGGACTCCTTCCAGGGCATTTCGTATCACGTCTCTGGGGTCTTAGTGGCAGTGCTCTATTCGGCGCGGCACAAGCGACGAGCGCACGAACGTCACTCCGCCACGTACACCTGCTGTGAACTGGGTGGCTATTCTGTATTGCCTCGGAATTCCCGAGTTCCAGCAGTAGAGACATTTTCACGTCAAAGCCACTAAAATTTCAAATAGGGCCATTCAATAGTTGAGATTTGTCGGGGGCTATGACGTCAAATCCACGGATTTTCCGAGGTTCGACTGTGTCAAGTCCTTACGGAATAATGCCACTGGGGGCTATTCTGTATGGCCTCGGAATATCTGAGTTTCGGCAGTGAAGAAATTTAAACGTCACAGCTACGAAAATTTCAAATTGGGCCATTCAAAAGTTGACATTTGTCGGGGTATGTGACGTCACATCCACGGATTTTCCAAGGATCGACAGTGTTGAGCCCGATGAACCCAAATGAGGAATACAGAACACAGAATTTCACGACATTGAGCATGGGGGATGGACGATTTCAGTGTTTAGATGCATTTAATTTTCGTTTCAATGGCGAAATATGACATGCCAGTTGTTTTTCCAAATGAGGCTGCAAAAACACGAACGCAGGCCAAAAATTGTAGCGGAGAGCACATGCATGAGCATGTCCAGTTTTTTTTCTGTCTAGTATGTTGCAAAGACAAGAAAGAGTAAATACAGAAAAAACTCAAACAATTTCGAAATTGGTACGGAGGCTTCAATACTCAAACAATTTCCTTAGCTATGCAAACGAAGTAGTTTCAAATTTCCATAACTATGATTGGCTAAAGCAGTTGCTTTTGGGATTCCCACTTAGCCCAAGAAAATTAGGTTTTAACTCGGAAATAATTAATAACAAAGCCGGACCTTTTGAGATGTATTCAGAACCCCTTTGAGATGAACATATCAAAAGTCCCAAGCGCTCCCAGTTGGGATAACGAAAATATCCTGGAAATACTGGAGTTTCCTGGAATTCGTGCTGTTCGGTAACTAGAAGAGCTAGAGAGGCGTTATTTTTTTACGGCACACCTGTTTTTAGTGCTCTACATTTGTGAATGGTGCCCGGTACCCTCCCAAGGCTTCCGTTCTGATCCTGGTCCATTAGAAGGTCATGAAGTGCAACATCATGTACTAAACTCGCCTTTAACCGATATTTACCGAACTACAAAGCTGCAAAACGGCATTACTAGAACTTTTTTCGATGCTTGACACAAGTATAACCTTTCTGAGCACCAATACTTTCTGCAGCACCCCGATCCTGCCGGCCTACAAGTTGCGAGGAGTGCCTGATCGTCTATAGGCGATGCTCTGATGCCTTTAAAGGGTGTCATTCACTCGAGTATTCGCTTCTCCTGGAGCAAATTGTGGTTGAGCTGTGACTTTTCACCTACTTTTCTCTTTTGTAGCCGACATCATTCTCCATCACACCCATATCTCAAACGCCTGCAGCCTATTCTCTTCCTATTCTATAAGAGTCCAAGTTTCTCCACCATAAAACTTTACACTCCATACTAAGCTCTACGCAAACCTTTTTTTTTAATCTTACACGGAGTTAATGGACTATGTTGACATTAGACTAGCAAACCATTTTGGAAAATTTCCACGGCCTGGATCGTCATCATCTCATGTTCTACCGACAAATTGTTTAGAATGAAAATTTCTCGGGTTCACCACCAGATAATAGTGTTGATCGGCACTGAAGTCTGCCATCTTCTTCAGTGCGACTGATCACCTTGAAGAAAAAAAGTAAACTACGCTATTGAAACGTTGGTTTTGAGTAATACCACTATCCGGTGGGAGATTCGAGAACTATTCATTGTAAATATTCGTCGGAAAACATAAGAGCTTTCAAAAGATTAGTAGATTGTATTTACAGTATCTACGTCAACTACCCCTAAAACACCTGTTAGATGCATGCTCGCAGTATACGGCAAAATTATACAGCAGAAAATGAAGTTTAATTACCTTGGCATAAAACTTCCTGGCGAAAAAAATGTGGAATCCTAATTCAGACAACAAACAAAAGAGTTAAGGGTGACTGGATGGTTGAATGAAAGAATATGTTAGAACCGACGTATAGGAATAGATGAAAAATCTAGGTGAAGGTATTTCAGGTCTGCCAAAAACCGGTGATCAAATTAAGTAGAAACCACGGACCTTTGCCTTGCCGGGCCAATTAACATACCACCATGCTACCCAGGCTTCCTGATTCCTAAGGCAATTTGAGAGGATTTAAGGGAACTAGAATTTCATCCCCTAAATCGAACAAGAATCACACTGGTAAGGGAAATATGGACCTCTAAGAAACCACTAACCAAGGGGTTAAATCCTGTAACATAACTTTTTCCGTGATTGGCAACGTATGATGAAATTTCAAGTCTGCCGAAAACCGGTGATGGAATTACGTAGAAATTGCCTTGAGAATGCCTGGGTATCGTGGAGGTCCGCGGTTTGGCCTGGCAAGCCAAATGTTCGATCCCCGGTCCAAGTTGATTTTTTCCTGAAGCAATTTATACGCAAAATCTAGAGTTTATAACGCTGGTATAAGATCACTAATGACATAAATGGTGGAGAACCGGCCAGACAACAAGAAGTACAAGAAGACTCTTGGAGACTGGTGAGATGAAAGTACTGCGGAAAATCACCGTTTAAACATTACTGGGCTGAGAATGAAATGAAAACACAAAAAAAATTGCAAAGTAGTACTTACACATTCTCAAGTGAACCTTAAAAAAGCACGAATGCAGTGAACACAAATCATATGGGCGAAGAAAGAATGGTAATAATAGCTCATGATAACTTATAGTTAGGAAAAAGAAGTATAGGTTGGCCAAAAAAAGATGGTGTGATAACGTCGAGCAAGACTAAAAGGCGAAGGGACGAAGAAAAAACAGGCCATGTCCCTACTTTATAGAAGGACGAAGAGGATTAACATCAACTACTCACATGTGGATTACTTTTGAACGCTCCTACACTTGACCTCACGAGTCCCCGTTTGGAAGTTTTCTTTGAACGTTCTCAATCGTAACTATCAAATTTCCATCCATTAAGTTTCTTTTGCGGTGTACCTATTTAGCGGGATATCTATACTCATAAAATTCAATGAATTTGGTCTCGTTAAAAATGAGGGAGGGAGGAATGCTGAAGGCCGTGATTGAGGGGAGGATGTTGGGTAAGCGGGGAAGGAGAAGAAAAAGAATATGTTTTATGGAAAGGGACGAAGAGAAGCAGGGTCTGTGCTGAAATTAAAAAAGAGATAGCGTAGGTAGATTCAGGCCTCCACCTGTAAAAAACAGGAGTATTTTTTTCTCACTTCAATTTAAACCTACCGTTAAGTTAGATTACATTGATGATGATTTACAAAGAAAAATGCGCATCTTCAAGCTGATATCAAAATATCAGCCACTTATCGCAACATTTATCGAGATATTTGCTAAAAAAATATAGACCGCTTTCTATGGAATTTGGTGTGGCTGTGATCTCCACGAAGACATAAGAAATGAGGAGTTTTGAGTTACAGATCACGTAGTAAATGTAACGGTGTGTAGTTTGTGTTTTTGCAATTATTGTCAAAACTTCTGCACGGAATACTATTTTTTAATAGCTTAAAAAAACTCTGTATTGAAATTATTGCCAGAGTATGGTGTGAAACAAATAACTCAACTTTAAAATTCAAATGCGTAAATGTTGTTAATTATTGAGAGGTTCAGTCATAACAAATAAGTTATGTGACATTAATATTATTATATTTACTTGATTCGCACAAAAAAAGCTCTAGTTTTTTTGATAACATTTGAATTTGAATGAAAATTTGTAAAAAAAACAATTATAACCAATATTCCGCAACTTATGTCTCCCGACGACATATGTTAATTGTCCCCTGAGCCTTTTTCATGTGCGTTAATTGTGGCCTTTATCGACATTGGCGAGTCTACAAAAATCTCATCTTTCTTGACAGTAGGCAATATCGGTGACTAATAAATGGACTTGGCTCGCTTATTCGCGTACATTCGCTCGCATATTATATGGATATACCCAGATAAATCGCTTAGAAGTAACTTGGGTGAACTCTACCAAACTATTCAATGATGGTTTTAATTTTTTTTCCAAATTACAGATGCAAAAGACATTAACATGCCAAACACTCGTTGCAAGTTTTGTGACGCCTAATAGTGTTCATAATATTATGTAAATTTTAATTCTGTTAATTTTTATTTTTTAAGAAAAGAGACTTCAAACAAATTTTTACCTGACAAAAAACTACAGTAAGTTTAAAAAATCAAAACACATTCAATGTTGTGAATTTTTAATTGTTTTCTATTAGCACTGGAACTGGACTTCATTAACCACTGTTTTTGTAGACGATCGGGCACTTCTCGCACCTTGTAGGCCGGCAGGATCGAGGTACTGCAGCAGGTATTGGTGCTCAGAAAGGTTATACTTATGTCAAGCATCGAAAAAAGTTCGAGTAATGCCGTTTTGCAGCTTTGTAGTTTGTCAAATATCGGTTAAAGGAGAGTTTAGTACACGATGTTGCACTTCATGACCTTCTATGGACCATGGACCAGGATCAGAACGGGAGCCTTGGGAGGGTACCGGGCACCATTCACAAATGTAGAGCACTAAAAACAGGTGTGCCGGAAAAAAGAACGCCTCTCTAGCTTTTCTAGTTACCGAAAAGCACGAATTCCAGGATAACTCCAGTATTTCCAGGATATTTTCGTTATCCCAACTGGGAGCGCTTGGGACTTTTGATATGTTCAACTCAAAGGGGCCTTGAATACATTTCAAAAGGTCAACGGCCAACATTTCTTCTCCTTCTGTCGGAGACCTCGTCAAGGCTAATGATTCTCGTCTTGGTTGTATATATACTCTAATTATGGCAGGGGGTGGGGGTGGATGTAGGACGTTCCGGGCAGTGTTTCTTTTTCTGGAAAGCACTGGTAACCATGCGTCACTGATCCTCTGCCCTTGATCTCTATTGAAATTGTTTCTGTGTTTCCTTATCTCTAGGGCTTCTCTAAAGATCCTCGTTTTGAAATGTGTTTCTCTTGCGAGAATTGCGGGATTATAGACGTCTATGGAGTGGACTTGGGCAGCGTGTTCAGCCATGGCTGATTTTTCTTGGTATCCCCTGTCAAATATCGGCACTTTGCTCCTTACTCCTCGTTTTGACTGCCCGTCCAGTCCCGTCAACGTAAACTTTCTCGTAAGCGTCTCAATTTTTTCTTTGCCTTTGACGTTCCTCAATGAGTCTCTTATTAGCCTTCGCGGTTTGAATCGCGGTCATAATTAGAGTATGTATTGACGCGCAACCAAGGCGAGAATCATTAGCCCTGACGAGGTTCCCAGCAAATTAAGACGAAATGTGGTTTAAGGTGGTGGTGGTGCAATGTGGTTTGAGCAAGATAGTTCCCTAGTCATAATGGAGGCCATATTCGATTATTTTTTATTTAAGCGTCTGTAACAAGTATGAAATAAATATTGTAGTATTGATGGTGCAAGTATATAGTTATATCTGACCAAAATTCTCAGTAATTAAATAAATAAAGCTAAGTAAGTCTATCACACAGATTTAGGAAATACTTTTTGGAAGTCAATCATACTGGGAGTAAAGGATTGAACACTGCAGCTTCCACTTAGATATTTATTTAACACGACCATGGTTTCGTAGCAGTGCTACATCATCAGGTGAGTAATAGATTATTTTTTATAAATAGTTAATAAAACATGAAAACTATGCACCGGTAGTTTTTTGACGAAATCTAGGTGCTAGAGGTTCTTAATTTTTTAAAAATTCTCCCTCTGGAGCGCACAGCCGTAATCTATCCCATGTAAAACAGCTTGTATTTTCAGGAAATTGCTCGAAAAGGAGTTCGGTACGGGGATGACATTTCGATTTTATTGGAAAGATGAGTTTTTTCTTTAAATTGAGGCCAAATTCATCAAATTCTAGGTGAAGTGAATTTTCGCTCAAACTACCTTAAAATTCAGACGCGAGAAATCCCAAAAGCAACTGTTTTATACATGACTACCAACTACGAAAATTTTAATAATCATAATTATGCAAAATATCTCTTCCTAAAATTGTCAATGTAAGTCTATCAGGAAACTACATATTAAAGAATAGGTTTTAGAGTAACTTGATACGGAAAATGCAGCTATAATTATATTCTTTCATTGCTCAAGCATTATTTCTGCCATGAAGTTATTCATTTTGGTGGACTAACAACTCACCCCATTGGGTGAACGCGCTGGGTCGTTTAGGGGTAAACAGATAAATATGTAATACATAAAATGGTGGAAGAGTGGAAGGCATATTCCCATACTTCGAGCGGTGCGACACTCATCTACATCTACATATTACCCCGCAAGCCGCCTCAATAGGCGTGTGGCGGGGGGTGTTAGGACACCAGCCGTTTACATATAAAATGGACACGCTCTAATGAAATTACGGCGGCAGTTTAATGAATTAAGTAAGAGAGTAGAGATTATGTAAGTATATTGATTGTTAGAATTTTTCTGAATGACAGTATTACATTACAACTCCATTTTTACAACCACCCCAGTGAAGGCAAGTTGAAGGCTGGACAACAGCTTCGTAACCAACACGCGGGATGGGACGAGTGTTGTACATACTTGGTCCGGGAATGACGTCCCAGATTGGAAACTTCAAAGTCTACCTTGCGCATTAGGATAAGTCACGAGGGTCCAGAAACAGTTTGAAGCCAGTGTAAGGCAGTCAGTGTTTGTAAATACTTCATGGGCACGAACGATATCTTGTTAAGGTAGTTACAGCGAGATATTTCCCTAGTCATAATGGAGACCATATTTGAGTTTATTTTTTTAATTTCAGCGTCTGAAAGAAGTATGAATTAATTGTGTGATATAATTGGCGCAGAAATATAATAATATATGACAAAAATTCTCAGTAACTAAACAAATATTCCTGCATAAGTCTCTAACAGGACTCATTTTTTAACGACGCTTGGCTAAAAAGCCTTTAAAAAACCGGTTTTTTGCGTTTCTGTAAAAATTACTGCGTGAGTAATAGATTAATTTTTATGAATATGCAGTTGAGAAAACATACAACTTACACACAGTTTTTGACGAAACCTAGGTGTTATAAATTCTTTTTTTTTTCTATATTCTTCCTCTGGAGCGTAGAGCCGTAGTCTTTCCCATGCAAAATAGCTTGTATTTTAAGGCAAATTGCTCTAAAAGTAGTCCGGCAAGGGGTTAATATTTTGATATCATTGGAAAGATGATTTTTTTAAAATGACGTCCAATCCATCAAATTCTAGGTGAATTGATATATATAGCTCAAACTAACTTACGTATGTGCCCTCTTAATTTTCTAACGCAGAGCAACCTAAAGTTACCTTAGGCTCGAAGCGAAATGTGGGCACTTGGGCCGGTTGAATACACGGGACTCGAGGAGTGAGTCCCGTCTTCCCGTCTTCTGTTCGATCGGACGATGTGCGGGCGTTAATCCCCTTCCCCACGGTCCAACTACTCACGGAATTCTGTTTAAGAAATCTTGTGCGCCTAAGTGACTTACCTAACAGGTGTGAATTCAGCCTTTTTTAATAAATATTCAAGGAGAGGATGCTTCACGAAAGCCATTCAAACGGATAAAAATCATTGAAGGCGATGAGGGAGTGCTGCAAATTCGAAAAGTGAAACGTGGAGCATGGCAGCGAGAGACTGGCTTCCCATACTTATGGCCAAAGCTTGAGTTCCGGCGGTGGCAGACGATTTAAGTGGATTCTCAACGCCTGAAAAAATCCCATGTCAGTGCCTGGAAGAGCAGTAATCCGTCAGTTGTAAGGGATGTTCAATTGTGGGTCCAATGGACGCTTTCCATTAGGAGTAGGCCACTTCCAACGCTGGGTTTTACCCAACCAAAAGTAACCACGTAAACGATCTTTCATACCGTTTGCATGCCCTAAAATCAATATGACGACTGTAAAAACCACGAAAAATCCATACATTCCCTTAAATATTGGCT
Source organism: Pyrrhosoma nymphula (assembly GCA_963573305.1). Taxonomy (NCBI): domain Eukaryota; kingdom Metazoa; phylum Arthropoda; class Insecta; order Odonata; family Coenagrionidae; genus Pyrrhosoma; species Pyrrhosoma nymphula. Next base: position 108,463,622 of record OY754335.1, read on the forward strand.
TCAGTGACAATTTTTAAAATCATAAACAAACCAAGGGACAATGCACTTGGATATATTTCGTTCTTGCTTTGATATATTGTGGGATTCAATAAGGAAAACTTAGGGCTTGAATAATAAAACACATGAAAATGGATTCAAAAAATATTTTTTCATAGGATTACAGCACATCTCTCGAAACATCACGAAAACTACGTTTAATCACAATTTGTTCCATATTTCCCGGTATTGCACCTACGTCCGTTGTATTTTTTCCCCACATGCGGTATTTCCTCCTGCAATGCGTCACCTGAACTTTCAACACCTTAGAAATAGGTATTATCTACGTCAAATGAAGCTTTTTAGATTGAATTTTACTTAACTTGACGAGCTTTCTAACATTAACCGAGCGATTATTATTACATGAATTCACAATCTTCTTTTTGACGTGGTCACCTCATGATTCGGTATGGAATTGGAAATTACATTCAGTTGGATTCCAATTGGCTGGCGGCGATGAAACGAAATTTTGGGCCCCAAATATTTTCATTCTCGGAAAAGTATGTGATATTCGAAAGGTTTTTATACCATAAAAATAGTAAGGCTTAAAGAATAAATTAAAAGGCCATGCTGTAAATGATGATGTCATATGAAACGAGAGGGTGGCCGCAAACTTTGGTTATAAAATCACGTGTCACTGGAAGCGTAAAATTAGTTCATTTCGACGTAATATTATGCCGGAGTTCAAAATTTGAAACATTTCAAATTTTTAGATCGTTTTACTGGAAACATGCTGAATTCATAAAGGTTAGGAAAATCGCGATACAAGCTGCGAAATATTGAAAAACTGTTGCTTTTCGCGGAAAATACATAAATATATCACCAAAATACGAAAGTGGATACCTGTATAAAAAAAAGAGTTTACAGGGTGAAATGAGATTGATTTATGAATCTAAGATGCCAATTCTTTCATTCGCAGAACGTTCCAGAAAATTCCGGGAGCGACAGATACTCGAAGTGACATTGGAGAGAGCACTTAAACCTTGTCCAAGATAAAAGCAAACTTGACCGTCATAAAATCAGCCAATCAGTAAACACGTTCGATGCCGGCTGGTAAGGCGAATCACGTGACCGAAGAATCCAAAATGGTGGCCTTTGTTTGAATTATTTGATCGTGAAAAAGTTGTGTACTTAACCTGTGAAATCAGTAGATGCCATCCAACTATGGTATTTAAAACATTGCTTAGTGTTGCCGTAAGTGATTAGGCGTATTTTTTCGCCATAATGGCGCTGCTTTTTTATACACAGTACGTAAGGTGGAACTGAGAACTTACTCGTCCCCACTTATTTTCGTTAAAGTTTTCATAAGCTCGTTCTCCCCTGTGATTACTTTTCGAACATTTTATTAAAACTCGCGTGATTTTTTGGGAATGGTTTTTTCTTACAGTTTATGATTCAGTAACAGAGAGTCTTCCAGGACATTGATTTAGTTACATACCTGTTTCACGTCGCTCTTAAACGCGAGAAACGTACGCATTGTAAACAAATGAGATGCATAAATCTCACCTTGATTGACGATGCTTTGTTTTTACTGAATTACCATTGAAACTGGATTACACTTGGTTGAAAAGATTGAAAAGGAAATGCTGCAGAAGACGTTCTAGAAAATAAGCCGCCAGCGAGAGAAACAATGCATTCTCAGCCACCGTGGAAAGTTTTTTATGAATACGTTCGTTCAGGTAACTTTCGTCTTTTTTTAGCATTCATTATAGCTATAACTGGGCTGATTTTAAAAGGAAGAGTCTTCCGAACTTCGCGTTCTTATTAGAGCATCTGACAACAGTTACCTTGAAGCTTATGTTCACCGTACTTTACTCCTAAGGTAGGGGTGATTGTTGTTTCTTTTAATAGTTTTCATCAATTTGTGAGAAGAATCACAAAACCTTTGAAATAACTTATTGGAAATATTTCAGTGAGTTTCACTGTCGGAATTCACTACTGATTGCATTACTTTGAAGACGATAACAGCGATTGCCCCGTCCGGACATGATAGATTACAATGCATTCATAATGTTTCCAGGATACGAATAATTTGCTGAGCGATCAAGATTCATCTCTTTTACCTTCGTAATGTACCCCATAGCACTGGACCACGAAGTGCCACGTAATTGAAATCGCATATTACTTTTTTGTAAGTTTATATCGGCGATATTTATAGATGTTTCGTGATTACACCGTGGATGTAATCGTACAAATACAATAAATACTCATGATCGGATATTAAAGTTCCTTACATCAATTTTATGTCTGTGTTACACTTACACAGTTCCATAAACTTAGTCATGGTATCCTAGTGAATCGTTGCTCTATTGCAGGCGGTGTAGCAGAAATCGTTATGCATTATATATTATCGTTTCTTATCATTTAAGAACGTTATGGTTATTCGACTTTCATCGAAGAATGTTAACAAGAATTGAAGTCATCTAAAAATTGAAAATCGCATCGACTACCCATCCCAGAGGGAAAATGAAAAACTTTTAAAATTGTGGTACCACAATGATCTTTTTATTAGTAAAACCCTGGTTTAGACGTACTACGACGTCATCATCAGGCATTTGTCATTATTTTTTAGTACGTCGGCACCCGGAACGTGCAAATAAAAAGATCATCGTGGAACCACAAATTTAAATTTTTTAAATTTTCATAATGAATAAGTTCCACCAAGTTACGCCTGAAACTTCCAGTTACATCCCAGAAGGAGTCGCCACTACGTCACGTCTGCCTCGCCTCAAGTCCCATGCAAGCCCGTACCCTATTGGTCGTAGGTTTGAATGCCCAAATACTGTATTATCTAGGACAAAGACCAGTGCGCCAGCAATGGAAGCTGACGGTAATGGTGGCGCTTTCATTCAATTAACTGATGTGAATTCTCCAAGACAAAAGAAGACGTTTCACGCAATGAAAACCTACGGTATAGTCGCGAAAACTGACTGCTAGTTTCTCTTTTAGTTTCCAGAATGAGTAAATAAGTTTTGATGCCGAAAATTGTGTATTCAAGGCTTCGTAGCGAATCAATTAGGTACTGGAGGCATGACAGTTTTTTCTTCAAGGTGAGAGTGGAATCCCCGTTCATAAGCGGGTCGATCCTCGGCGAGGCCACTTCTCGCCTCTCACTTGGAGAGTATGAGGTGGTGGGGAGAGGTGGGGGGAGGTGGGGAGGAGGAAAGGGGGTCCTTTCCACCCGAGAAGAGGGGGGGGGGAGGTGGCGTCGTCTCGCTCCGCGAACAACAGAGCCGTGGCCGGCAGGGGTGCCAACACTCGCATATTCTTCCTTTGTAGATTTCCGAAGTTAATTTTAATACGCTTTTTGGATTACTGCGATTATTTTTCAATTGATTCTCATATTTGTATTCCAAAGACAGTAACAAGCTGCTACTCCGCATTCGCTTCGAATTCGGCTGGAATGATGTGCGATCTTGGTGCTACGTCGCGTCGTTCGTTGACTGGTCAACAATGAGAAAGAGTTCTTAGATTTGTCCTCATGATTTCAGTTGATGTATACACGCACGTGCGCCGTGAGTAGATTGGATATTCTAGTATCGGCTGCTTCTGATTTCAATTTAAAAAAATGATGATGGTAATTTAAACCCATTATCCCGGTTCATGTTCTGTGGTCTTTTTGTTATTCCCATGGCCTCCCTGATGAACTGGGAATAGTATTTTCTTTCTCTGCAGAGAGCTTTCACGCATTTGGTGACACACAGACACGGTGCTCTTCTTACACACAGACACGTTCCCTTTGAGTTCCAAAGGCATTCTCGAAATATATAGATCTGTACGAACTAAATAAAATACAGGGTGCTTCAGGAGGAATTTGCATAACTCCTCGAGGAGTTAGGGAATGTATTTTCAATCATTTTGCGAAAGTCCTTACTTACGGAGGTATGGTACCGCAAAAATTCTATTCAGCTGTTTGCAGTTGCCATGATAGAGCCAAATCACGGTGACCTAAATGGGGAAGTTAGGGAAAGGACTAAATTTCCAAAAGCCTACCAATTACCTAGTAGACTGCCGAATAATGATAACGATACCGCTTGGAAAAATCTACAATTCGTCGTAGTGGAGCATAAGATATTTAAGGTATTTTTTACTCTGTCACTGATGTTTTTGATAGCTTCTTTTCAAGATGGCAACCAAATATTAATAGAAATTCGGCGACTTCATGGCAAACTTAAAGCATGGATAAAATGCTTCCATCGTCATGGCTTAGCAAGCAAGGAGTTGCGACCACACGTCCATCTAACGAACAAGCTGAAGTCCCATCATTCTTCTATCACCTCCAGAAGTTAACACGCAGACTTCTCATGCTCAAAACACACCCTGGCTCTCTATATGCATCCGCGAAGGGAATTTAAGTTGCGCCCAAACTCGTTAGGCATTATGGAGCATGGATTTAGGTACCTAAGAGAAAGGGAGTTTTAGTTTGGGCACCATTTGCAGGTGTTGCCATCAACTGAGCTCGAAGCAAACTACATATATATGATGCCAAAAAATAGCCAAAGTCTGTGAGACTTAACGAAATACTCCCTCTCTGGACTCCCTCCCTGAATCGCCTTCCCCGCAGCAGTGGCTGCTTGGTTGCACGCCCTGGCAACGAAAGCGCGCGGGCGCGTGTCCTGCTCGCGTGCTTGAGCACACCGCGGCCCCTTGGCTGCACGGAGGCGTGCGAGGTGGCGCGTGACAGCGCGCGTGCCCGCGCTGGGGTCAAAGGACGACGGGGCTCGCTCGCCGACCGCGAATCCTCGGCGGGGATGGGCCATAAAAAGAGTCGTTGCGCGATTTTCATATTGAAATATTGCCAACTCGTAATTAAAGAGGAGAGAAATATTGACAAGTAAATTAAATTAAAACATTAATCCAAATTGTCAATTGGAGCAAAGGAAATATCAAGGAGAAACGAAAGGAAATGTCCACTCGTGTTAATCTTGCATTGGAAAAAAGTGCGACGCAACCCATATCGCATGAATGGACCATACTTTAGATCCCAGTTCCCAGTCGATCGCAGATAGAAATGCGATTCACCTAAGGCATACAATAATATAATAAAATAATAATTGAGACATTGCTCAGGGCGAAATTAGGGTTGTGCGGTCCCCTCTTCCATTTAACCCTCACACGTTAACACCCATGAGTGGAAGAAAACCCACGCAGGTGGGACTCGAACCGGCGACCTTAGGATTGGCAGGCAAGGACTTCACCCCGCCGCCACCGAGGCCGGCACATCGCCGAATATAAGGTATAGGGGAGTTGATGAAAGGGCTATACAAAAATACGTCAATTAATTGGTGGAATATCTTAATGTTGAACAGAGCCTGATGCCTTGTGATGCTTCATATAATCAAAGAAAGACTTCAAATATGGGTAGCCAATATTTTCGGTTAAATTCTACATATTCGAAACCCAGCCAATTCAAGCCCATTCCTAAGATATTTGAGCCCATGCGCAACGTGCACCAAGCTAGAGGCCTCTTACTACTTGGCAAAGATCACTTGAAGAACTTAGATTATGCGAGCTTCAGGGTTAAGCAATGGATATTATTTCGACACCGTTCTTTTATCTCTAAAAGTGATGGATGCAACAAAATAAGAGATATGCACTGTCCAACCAATTAGCACAAAAACTTTTTCTTCCCACGCATCATTGGTAACCAAAACAGAATCAGAGAGAGATAGAAACTTCATTCACATACAATTCCGTTTCCTCTATCCCTTCTTCCTATTCTTCTTCTCTATTCCCTCACATATATTCATGGCTGGTGTTCTAACAACTCCTGCCACACGCCCCTGACGGCGGCGGATCGCAGGGTCACTCAAGTTGACCTCTCATCTCCTTTCAAGCTCAATGCTGCAGTCATTCTCTTGGTAGCAGCCATGCCTGAGAAGGGGACGCAGGTATGCCGCTGAGCCTTTCAGCCAGGGGTATCAGGGGTAGGATCACTGTTCCTTCTGTGGCGTTGTCGTTATCGCTATCCAAAATCCAAACCGCTGTATAAGGGCTATTCTCACAGTTACTTTCCTAAGAACCCAATTCCTTCATTAAAACTAGTGATTTTAAGCAAATGAAAACACTTTAAGAATGACGATAACGTTCTTGCTCTCCTGAGCGCAATTGAAAAATAACGATAACGCGAGCAGACGCGTTATGAAGAATCGCGGTCGTACCCCAGGTCTCCCCCACGAGCGCCACATCTTTCTGCTCTCCTCGGATGGATTGGAAGCATTCCGGAGGGCCACTGAAGGACACTCGGCCACCGGAAGCCGCCCCAAAGGTGCTGTGTCCTAGGGCGCGAGGGGAAAGGGGCACGCGGTGCCCACTGCCGCTTCTATCGATCCGAGGGCACTTGCCTATTTCGCCACCACTCGAGAACTCAAGAGAGTTAAGACCTAACACTGCACCAGCATCGGTGGCCCGCAACACAGTGCCAATCCGGGAAGGCAAAAATACTTCAGGCTCAGAGTAAAAGCACTGACTCTGAGGCACTTCTGGGCTTCGACGTGATTATCAATGAATTTTGGCATTCAAATTTTGTTATAACAGTGCCAGCAGATAAAGCCAATACCATGATACAAAATTACGTTTTAATCTTGTAATGCAGAGAGCAGTTTCTAAAAATAACAAATAAGAAATATACGACTTCATAGACCTAAGCTAGTCACTTCTAATTCTGTGTCATTTTACTGAATTTAGCAATTGGCAAATCAAACAAAATTCCAATGCCACGGTTAATTGAAATCCTACAAAAACCCCGAATATATGTGTCAAACCACGATAAAGTTGGTGTGGGAACAAGGGCTTCTCATTTTGTAGATCAAGATCTCGATAAATCTGGAGATGCATCACTAATTTGCTCACATTCATGATAATTGGTTGGTATGCCTTTCTCTAATTTTTGCAATTATTTCATGTGCACCAGTTTTGTGTCCATTCATAAGACGAAAGGACTTTTGTCCAGTTCCATCAGAGACGTTCGACGACAATTTGAACGAATTACTTTTACATCAAAATCTTACACCAGCTTTTTACAATACAATCACACCGGCATAAGTCAGTCACATTCCTCTCCTATGAAATTAGACACTTAGCTGTTTTACCTCCGATAACTAGTGTCTTGTATTTTGAAACATTGTTAAATGAGAGTATATAGAGAGAGTAGAGATAGTCACTTCGTTCTATGGCATACCATTATTTTACTCCAAACCAACCATGGCTTCGGTAGAATGTAACATTATCAAGAACCAAATAATAACTGGGAATAGAAAGAAGTGTATTAATTAACAGTGTTTGAAGCTAAAGTGTTGTACAAGGTTTCGCCTGAGAATTTTTCTAACATATTATATTTTTCGTTTTCTAAGTCTTGAACCTCTTGGGTTCTGCTTTAGCCAATTACTACATCTTGAAAATTATAGTTTATAAACAACGACTTCGGCATATGCCTCCCACTGTGTAGGGTCACGCAGATACATGGATGGGTAAGTGCATTTTTCGGACACGGATTCATATTTTTCGCTCGCAAATTGAAGAAAATAAGAGGAGTTAACATTTTTGGGATGCAATTTTCATTGTAACTCTATTCCCAATATCCATAAATCTAATGTTCAGCATGTAAATCACCCACAGCACTTAAATGTGAATTATACACGCAGTAGACTTTACGAAAGTTCAGCATAAAGCCTGGAATTTACAAGAAGTTGCTAGGAATTAAAATATTGTTTAAAGGCCGTTTTACACGATACTAATCTGAGTTGGGAAAATCGAACTGAACTCAGCATGCTTAAAATCGCAACGTGTAAAGGGTGCGATCACATACGAATACGGAATCGAATGCGATTATCAGTACTGAAAAGATAAATAAATGTACGATACTTACTTTCCATCCGATTTCTGGATGCAACGACTAATCACAGACAAGCAGGCGAGTTGAGCGTTCCGATAGAATACCGGTGGCGGCGCTGGAATCTACCAAAATAACAAGACGAAAATAATCTCTCGAGGAATTCTTCAGAATTGTTGAAAACAGTACAATTACTCCGCGATGCCATGATATCGCTTTATTATGCCAAAACAATATGGTGCGGCTTATTTACACTGCATAGTTCAGCGAGTGCCAGGACAGCGCCACTGAGCACTGAATTCAGCATCGTCTAAACACATTCTCTGAGGCATCGAAATCGATTTAAGTCCCGAATGTGGTTCCGAGTTTTCGGCGCTGATTTCAGCACTCAATACAGTACTGACCTAAGCATCGTGTAAAACGGCCTTAAGCCTCGTTAACACTATCATCCAAAAAGGCTGCAGGCACCCATTATTGAATTCGAATATCAGTGAAGACTGGAAGGGTGAGGTTACACGCGCAGACTTCCAGACAACTGAATTTTGGGTTCAATTGTGACATTACATTTTAATTGTGAGCTGAAAGCAATAACAACGGCGATCGATTGCGATTTGGCAAGGAATCAAGAAGGAATGAAAAAGGTGTCCTGGAGAAATGCCGACGGCCATGTCACCATTAACACTCCCGAAGCCGAACTTCATTGACTTAGATTAAAGAGTAGAGCAGAACCACCTCAGTATTTCTCTACGATCACTTCCCTCACGATGTACCTATGTCGTCGTTAAGCAAAGGGACATCGCTAGAAACTATAACGATCCTAAATCAATCATACGATTCCCTTCCGGAAGCAAACAAGGTCATAGAAAAGACCGAGTAGGTCATATTAAAGCAACCTGACGCTCCATTCTTTAAGTTTTTTAAAAACAACTTACCTCACTGCATACTTCCAATTTTAATTTATTCCATTGCGATGTTTATCCCTTTGGTGTATATGCAACCGTTCCAATGGATTGACGAAATCCGCAAAGAAGATGGCTATTTTTTTAAGAAGAACATCATGATATGAGACTCAATATAGATAAAGGTATCTTTTTTATTGCCTAGTCTTAAATTTATTTCAAGTAAATTACAGTCCCTGACCTCTCGCCGAGTATTTATTCGTAGACATTCTTGAAGCATTCTGGAACAAACCAACCGTTTTGTGCCTCTCGTATTATTTTTCCAAATGGATTTCTTCCATCACAATTTTATCAAATAGTTACAACAACTAACAAAATAACGATACGGGTGTATGGCGCGTGTTATTTCGGTTTGGGCCCGTTATTTTTAGTTTGTTATTTGGTCCGACGCGACGTTTCGTGACCCACTGCTGGTTACATCTTCATGGGAATGAAACTTGCTGCCGATGTTTGCTCATATATATCTACTAGAAGTGGGACCCGACTTCTCACGGGAAGCTGTGAATTAATTGCACTGACAGTTCATAAAAGAACCGAGCTAATATTGAGTATTTTACATTTTCTCGGCTAAAACAATTTATACCTGACATGAAATTGGAGGTTTAATTCAGAAAATATTTTAAATCGAATTTTTATAGATATTTTAGAAGATAAAAACAAATGGTACAAAAACCACGTATTTAGTATTATTATTACCCAATCTTGATCCAGGAATAGTGCTAAATAATATTCATAAGGATAAGATGATCATGCCCGTGAAATTTCAGTTGGAGATGCCATTTATCTTTATCAATATGAATCAATGCATGACGCGTGTTATATTCACTATCCAGGTACTATCTATCAATCACTAACCACATGTTGGGACTTCGGAGTGAATTCTCATTGGCATTCGCTTATATGTAATGAAAATCTTATAAATAATGTCCAAAGTATGCATGCTCGCAAACTCGCTTATATGTCTTATGCACTATAATATTTAGAAACATGAAATAGTGCGCCCTATACATCCATCGTTAGATACGCCGGAGGTGGACTGCACTAGCACCGCTGCAAACACGCAATGGTGGTATCGGGATCTCATGGTGCGTCATGGGCACCACGGTTCGTTCATTGGCACTGCCAACTCCGTCGCCATTCTGTCATCCCCCATAAGAATCGACGGAACCTTCTCTGTTTCAATTGTTCGGCTCGTCTGATCGATGAATCAGCGAAGAAACCGCACAAGTGACTAATTTAGACGATCGGTAGACTGGCCTAAACAAACAGAGGAGACTCGGAGGTGAACACGTTCTCGGTGCAAATCGCAGAAGCCCAAGCAACTCGCGGCCGACGACTTCGAACGGGGGGAAGATAGAGGGAGGGGGGGAGTGGGAAGACTGAGGCTTAGGCCGACAGATCCCTCTAGTGGCAGCGCGATGTCACATAACATTGGCTAAGTTTAATATCTACTATAATAATCACCGATGTGTGTATATATGTATGCCAGTAACTTTCACACAAGCAATACACGTGAAGCTAAATCTTCATTTGGCTGCAGACCTTTTTAATTTGCAAAACTAAATTATAAATAATGGTTTTCTGTTATTGGGAAAGGTACCAATAGAAAGACAATAAAATAAAGATTCATACTCTTTCAATCGATTGTATTTTGTATTCCGGTCGACATTCTGAAATTTGTGCTTCAACGTAACGATTTTTCGCAATATTTTAGCGTTTTTGAGCCATCGTCCCCATGACGGCCATACTTATTGTTTAAGTCGAAATTTCGTGTACGTTATCCATTATTTTTCAATGATTCTTTGCACTAAATAAGATATGAATGGTTTATTACAATCAATGTAAATGATAATACATTCTACCTTACTTTCGTCTTAGAGTCAACCGTTGCAGAAAGATAAAACACATTCTGCTTTGGGGGATGTTGGCATATTTGTTTGTCTGTCCGAGATTAATAGACTTCGACCCCGTTTCACCGATCGCCATGAAAGTTGCACATATACGTATTTTTTTAAGGAGAAGATTTTTATACTATTTAAAAAGATCTCAGGGCCCCAAAAGGTTCCAAAAAAGGGCACTTTGGTGGTCTACGCTACGTGTTGGGTTTAGTGCAGTGGTTTCATTTTTTTGCTTTTTAAAATTACTTTCACTCAAGATAGAGGACTTGGTATTTATTTATCAAATGGCTAAAAGAATGAAGTTTATGATTCTTTCAATCAATTATATTTTCAAATTCGTATTTGTCTGAAAATCGCGTTTTTAGCTTTAAAAACGCACATTTTCTCTGAGATACACAATAGCATATTTCCTTGACAACCAGATTTTGGTATTTCTGCTTAGTTAAGCTGAATACGTATGTCAAGCATTGGGTTTTGTGCAGTGGTTAATTTTTTTGCTTTTGAAACTACTTTTACACAATACAGAGAGTTAAAACCCGTAAACGCGGGCTACTTTGGCCCACTTTTTAGACATTTTAACTTCAACTCAGAATAAATCTGCAATTTTTAATAGTTTTTATCCCCGGTAACCTCTTTAACACAATTTAACTATCATAAATTTCATTTATCAAGAGATGTTTATGTTTATTAAAGTCGGCTTTGAAATAAAGGAAGTAAATTTGAACAGGGGAACCACATCCAAGGTAAATCATAGTAGTAGTTTTTTTTAACGTGCTTCGATGACTTAGGTCATTTCGCACATACTATCTTCCACTCATAGACAGGGGCAACAGCACTCGGACGAATTGGAGGAACACCCCTCCAAACTCGAGCCGAGCCCAACGATACTTAACTTCGATGACTAATCGGGAACCGGTGTTACCATCGTGGCAGGCCGTTGCCCAGGTGAATCATCCTACTGGCACTGGGTGACTATCATCGATAGATACCAAATGACCGATAGCGTTTTAATGTTGTAAGCCTTAGATTGTAAGAGAAATCAGTTCAACGGCTCGCCCCATCTCAGAGTAGCTATATTTAAAAATAAACTCAGCCCACACAGCTGAGCGTAAATCATTTCTTAAAGTGATCGACTCCAACCGGAAATGGTAAAGAAATTCCCAGAAATTTCGGAATATCTGTTCTGAAGGTTCCGCTTAAGAGAGCATGGGGAAGTCGTTTCGCAGTGTCTGCCGTCTTTAAAGAGTCGCGACGGGGATGGAACGACATCTCCTGGAAATCCGGAGAAATAATCCTCTATGCCTCCGGAGAAAAAATGCCCCTGCCAGAGAAACCATCCACGCTAATGCCCCGATGAACCTCCTCGAAGGCCATAGCACTCTCCAAGTGAAATCAAAGGTCTAATTTCCTGAATGCTTGTGAAGGAAGCCGTCAATAAAATCAAGGCAAGTCTTAATCCCCAATACAAAGAGTTTCTTTCATCAGTTGGACTCAAAAGTCAATTGGAGTCGGACTCAAGGCCCAGTGGGGCTATTCTGTCTGTTCTTGGAATTTCCGAGCCTCGAAAGTGACGAAATTTTGACGTCAAAGCCTCTAAAATGTCAAATTTAAGTTGTTGTCAAATGAAACAATAGTTGAGATTTGTCGGGGACTTCGACGTCACACCCACGGATTTTCCGAGGTTCGTCCGCGTCGAGTCCCTACTGAATAAGGTCCCAGGTTCCAGGGCCTCCAGAGTGTACGGCGTTCAACTCAGAGAGGACCGTGCACGCGTAGCACGCGCCATTTAATAATTATGGCACCACCGACGCCGAAACAGGTGTTCCACGGAACAATCGATCCCCTCCCTTCTCGCGGTCAAAAGAGTTTCCCTCTCCGAAGACATCCGCGGTTTCTTCGGCCGGATTTGCGCACTCCACGCGTTGACCACGAAACACGTCTCTGTGACCCCTTCCCCCCGGCTAGGGCCTAGGGCTAGAGACAGCACTGAGGACGGAACAAACATTTGTTTACTAGTAAAATATTTGTAAATAACCGTGATCCTTACTTCTTTCTATTGTCATGTTTAACTATTTCGTAACCCTCTTTTCATTCGCCTCCTACCCATCTTAATCCGTGCAGGGGATCATGACATTGCTTTAATATAAGCATGGTTCTTATCGTTAACTGGGATTAACCCTAAGGAGGTGATTGTATTTACATTATGGAGAAAAGTTCATTTCATACAACGGATCACGTAAATAAAATTACCTAGAGACAATCGACCGACAGAAAACAGCACGGTCAACTAAGTCACTTAGGTCCCCGCAAAGCTGGCTGTGAAATAAACTGGTTTCATTGCTCTGTTCCTCATTTTTGCAAAATGGAAATTTCTACAGTGATTTTAAGTCACGTAGCAGAAATGTTTATTTTATTAAACTCTAGAAACCCTAGAGGGAGAAAAAGATAACTTTTACTAACACCACTGAATATTTATTTAATTTAGACCCAGGTTTCGACGTGGATTCAGATCATCATCATGCCTGAGATTAAATAAATAATCAGTGGTATTAGTAAAAGTTATCTTTATTCCCTCTAATGATGAAATACCACCAAGTTAACCTTGCGAAAGTGATTGCTCTAGAAACCCTATTATGTAATATAAGAAATATAACATATCAGTACCAATAGTTTCCCCCCGCAGTTTTCCATTCACGCAATTACCACAATACGCGCTGGATTATTTGTTTAGTCCTGTTTGAGTAGTTATTTCTTTAATAGATTCCTTAGCGAAAACTTAGGATATAACCGAATCCGTGTGGCAAATCTCATTGCAATACGTTCAGTTTCCTCCAGTGATATCATCAATAGTAAGTGAGAAAGTGGTGTTTGCCTTTAATTAATATTGATTGAATCACTTCACAGTACATATTACTGCTGTTCACATTATGTGCTGAAGTTCTTCGCATTGGCGCTGCTACGCTCCTGGATTTCGCGGGACACTTAAGGTTATTTAACAGCTGCTTTCCAGTGTCCGAATCTCTCAAACACTTCATTTGCATGGCTAATTGGTGTGATGCGCTGAGTTAGAGAGGATGTTAAGGTGGCTGGAGCGATCTTTGTTTATACACAGATTTGCGTGAAACTTTGCGTACGTGTCCTTATTAGTAATATCTATCGATAAAAGTGAAAAAAACTGCATGCTACCGATATGGTTTCCTGGCAACTCAATGATATTTTAACAAGTACTCTTATGCCACATGGCATATATTTTGAAACAATTAGATTACTTATGTACAGATTTTCTCCTAAATGTGAAATAATAAGTTTCATATTATTATAATAGCTGCTAACAAATATAAAGGTATCATGCCGAGTAAGAAAAGCGTATTTAGATACGATTTTCTCGTAAATTTTGAATTTCGCGCCGAGAATCCAAGTCAAAACAATGCTTTAATTAAGGCGAAAATTTGATATATAACTCTTGTATCAAATATATTACTGCATGTATGGTGATTTCCAACGTATAAACAGGTGTACTTCAGTTAAATGTGGTCCAAGAATATTTTTTTCGATTCACTTGAAAAGTTATTAGAATGTGCCTTCAACGACTCACGAATACCGCTCCAGCCACCTTAAGTCGCGTCGCCTCCTGTTCCGGTCTGCATTCAATCTCCCATGACCTTCCACTTTCACTTCCCTTTTTCTCATACGTGTCTCACTTACGCGTCTAAACTGGTCGACGAACTTGATATAATTCTCACATCATTTTACACGCTCTCGAAGTTAAGCCTTCAATCATCTCTTTGTACAACGTTCCCTTTTGCAGTAAAATAAAATTTTCTCCGCTTTCTCAAAGCACTTTCCAAACATTCGCGTAGTGAAGATTTTAAAAAAAATTATTTTTGTAAATAAAATGTAACGAACGGATTGGCGTTACAAGAAGAGTTCTAGGAACATTTTATTTAAATCCCAGTGATAAATCAATAAAATTCTTGGACGGAAGAATTGTATTGATTGGCGATACCTTACTTAAGGTAGTTTGGGCGAGATATTACGCTAGGTAGTCATAATGGAGACCATATTCGAATTTTATTTTTTTAATTTCAGCGTCCGTAAGAAGTATGAGTTAAATATTGTATCACTAATGGCACAAAACTATAGTTATTATTGACAAAAATTGTCAGTAATTAAAAATAAATCCTCATAAGTCACTACCTTTACTCATTTTCTCACGCCGTTTGGCTCAAAAGCCTTAAAAACAGCAAATTTTTTTTCCCGGTTCTGTGAAAATTCCTCCGGTGAGTAATCAATTAATTTTTGTAAACAGTTGAGAAAACATACAAACTAAACACAGTTTTTTATCAAAATCTAGGTGATATAAATTCATAATTATTTCAATATTCTCCCTCTAGAGCGCACAACCGAAATCTATCGCATGTAAAACAGCTTATATTTTTAGGAAAATTGGAAAAGTTGTTCGGCAAGGGGTATTTTGATATAATTGGTAAAATGGGAGTTCTTTTCTTTTAAATGAGGTAAAATTCATCAAATTCTAGGTGAATTGATATCTCGCTCAAAATACATTAATTCCACTCGTAGAATTTATTTTCACGACCCGAATGTCGACACCAGGTCACCTGAAGATGACAATAAGTGTCGAAACCCGGGCCGTGGCAATAAATTTTACAAGTGGAACTACCAAAAGTATTTTTATTATTTCGTATTGGATAAATTCCACAAAGTTAAGCCTAAAGCCGTTTCCTTTGTGAAAATTCTTGGAATAAAATTACATTTTCTTCAAATTCTGTAAGATCAACCCGATTTGTCACTTTTTTGTTGCAAATTTTGGCATCGAGACATTTAGCACATAAGCGTCCACAGCGTCATATTCGTAGAGTATTGTCATTGGGGCATTACGATGCAGAATTGAACTCGCTAAAGAAGCATTACTAAAGAAAAGGGAATTGATGAGGGGGGGTCTGAGAAGAGAAGTAAAGAAAAACCTGGTGAAAACTCTAATATGGAACATGGCGCTGTATGGGTCGGAAACTTGGTCATTGCGAAGGGAGGATGTGCGTAGACTTGAGGCGTTTGAGATGTGGGTTTGGAGAAGGGTGGAGAGGGTGAGCTGGGTGGCGAGGAAGACGACCGAGGAGGTATTGGATATGGTTTGCGTGGAGAGGAAACTTGTGGCGGAGGTTCGGAGAAGGCAGAAGAGATGGATGGAGGAGGTTTTGAGAGGAGAGGGCATATGTTGAAGAAGGTGACAGAGGGGAGAACACTGGGGAAGCGTGGAAGAGGAAGGAAGAGGATAGGAATTCTGGGCGAAATAAGAGGAGGGATTCAAGAGGGATCTAATAGCGGGACATCCTTAGGAGGGGATGCGAAACAATGTTTCTGAATTGGGATGCAGAATGGGGACTGTCCAAGAACCTACCAATCAGCTGGTAGAATACTAAAATGAAATAATGTTACTCGGTGGGGAGGAAAGGGGGCGGGGTGGTTGGGAGGGGGAGGGGGTAAAGTATGAGACAGAGGGAGGGGGGGTGGGAGGGAGAGAAGAGGAGAGGGTGGTCGCTCTGGGCCACCGCTAGGGCCGGTGGTGCGGTGGCCCTGAGCGCCCCTTTAAGCGCCTTTAAAACGGCCCTCCCGGAGGCGGCGCCCGCCCCCTCCCGCCCCCGCCCACCCCCTCCGGAGTGACGGACGGAGCGGCGGCGGGTGGCGACGTCACCGATCGAGGCGCCGCTCGACGGCGGTGGCCGATGCCCGCAACACACTCAAGAGTGGACGACGCACACCTTTACCAAGTAGGTTGAAAGGGTGGAGTATGAGAGTATACCTATATGCCTGGGGCGCGATCACGGTTCTCCATAACGCTTGCACTCGCGTTATCGTTATTTTTTCAATTTCACTCATGAGAGCGAAAACGTGATCGCAACTCAAAAAATTGTCAGATGCTTCAAATCACTAGTTTAAATATATGGAGTACATTCTTAGGACATTTACTGTAAGTATTTACCTTCTAGAGCTGCTAGCGTTTTGGATAACTTTGGATAACGCGAAAGAAGAAAACGTGATCCCACTTTAGGTCTCCCGATAGTGAGCTAAGATTACGACTGATTGGATGGGGAGGGTCTAATTTGAGCCAAACATCGAAATGGCAATAGTATTTAATGTATCTTCAACAGCTCGATTCAAGGTGAATTATTTTACAGAACTTGCATTCAACGGTTGAAAAATTATTAATGTGCACATTCTCTATATGTTTTGGCATTTCACGGCACTCCACTGGCTGTTGTAGTCGGATGATCAGTCGTGGAAAATCGTTGCCATTCACGCTATGCTAACGATATATTCGGCGAGGTAAAGAAACCATAGCAACGGCAGAACTTCTATTTTCGGAAACCTCCCTAAAATTTGATTAAACGACAGTTATATTACGTTATTTCACGCCTATTATCGTGAGGCTTTCCATTCAAAGAAATGGGGTTTTGTTTTGTAAAGAGAGGAGGTAAGAAGGCGCAAGAGATTAGCAAAAGAGGGCATGCTTGCGATGTTTGGTGAGAGGTGAAGGTCCGGGATAATGCGAGAACTGTGAAGGACAGTCCTAAAGCCAGCCGGTTGAAGGGTTTTTTTCGATGGCACTGGTATAACTTAAGGGATTGGTGGCCAGTCTCATTATCTTCCAGAGGCATTCTTTTCTTCAGACTTCCACGCCACTTACACTCTCGCCTCTCACCGACACATCTTGGTGGCCATGCTATGCGCATTAGAATGCTCAGGGTGCTTCGTCGTTTCTCCACAGCTAATCGTTTCCAGGGAACTGCACTTTGCGCCTTCCCAGAGCTCTTCATTGAAAAGACATCGGTGGGAGAGGGAATTCATTTCTCGTCGAGAGCACTTCTCCCTTTCAGCTGGCGCGCCACCTGCTCATGGGGGGGGGGATTGGGGGTAGCGTGCGTGGATGGGGGGGAGGGGCGCCAGTTGAGATGGAGACTGGACTCGCCTCCAATTCCACGGCACCGTTCCATCCGTCGCAAAGTGCATAACGAGCGACGATGTGGCAACGTTGCAGTCCAAGCTGTACCGCATTGGTGTTAGCTTAGGCGCGCGCATCAATAACCAGGATTCGGAACGTGAAACATCGAGAAATTTGCAATATCCGTTACCTAAAACTCTCTGCGGTGGCTTTTCCTTGATTTTAATGTTTTATTCAGTGGATGCCACGGGGAGTGTACCCAGTTAACCCACTTTGTGAAAAGCAAGACGATGTAGTATGGCTTCATTTAGATAAAATATTCAAGATAACCTAAAACTGTGAAAAATGGCATTCAGAATCTTGCCTCTCACTCCTTTACGTGACCAATGAACCAATAACGATAACCACATCTTACTGAGAATTCGTTCGCTTGAAAAACTAAAGAGGATAACGAAGAACCGCTTGCAGGTGGAGAGACCGACATAAACAAAACACGGAATGAGCTATGACAGTACTCTAAACCAAGCTGAAGTGGATGGAAACGATTCAGAATCAATCTATGAAAGATGGCAAGAGATCAAAAAATAAATTATTAATTCAGCCGAAGAGAAAGTAGGGAGGAGAAAAACGGAGAATTGGAAGCCATGGATTATACAGGAAGTCTTGGATGTAGCAAAAGAAAGTAAAAAAACTCGAAAACAAAGGAAGAAAAACCAATGTATAAAATAATAAGAAATGCGATCAGCCGCAAAACAAGAAAGTTCAGAGAAGTATCGATGAAAGACTTATGTAAAGAGGTGGAAAGCAATCTCTCCCAGGGAAAAGTGGAAGCTGCTTACAAAACGGTAAAAAGTTACCTTAAATAACATCCAGCCAAAAGTAATGCCAGTCGGAGTGAATGAATTTCTCATTGAAAGTGAGGAAAAAGCGAAGAGATGGAAAGAGTAAATTGAGTAACTTTACAGCAGCTAAGCACTGAATAACAGAATAATAGAGGATGAAGATGATAAAGAATAGCATACTTCATTTTAAGATCAGAATTTGATGCTCTAATAAAGGATCTGAGAAAGAGAGAAAGACGAAATGCATGAAACGAAGTAAAGGAAAAAAACAGGAATACAAGTGCAGGGAGGAAAAATCAGTATGCTACGCTTTGCTGATGACATAGCAATTCTTCCTGAGAAGAAAAAAGATCTAAAGAGTATGCTGAACTGTATGGACAAAACTCTGAAGAAATATAACTTGAAAATTAACACTCATGATTAACACAGCTTAGTACTTTTCTACAATATTTTATAATTATACGACGCGTTTCGCCGATTTACGGCAGACTGGTAGAAGTTTTACTACACGAATCAAAGAACACGCCAGATGTTATAGAAATATGGATTCCACCTCACTTTTCGCCTAACACCTTCTGGATAACAATCACACGGGTGATTTTATACCCGAAATTTTACACGTTATTCCCATAGGCCTGAAAATGGACGCACTGGAACAATTAGAAATTATCAGACAGTGAAAACACCTTTGTAACGAATTATTCTTTCCGCATCCCTCCCCCCTCCTTTCAGATAAAATTAATCTTTCCCACCTCACCAGCCCTTAATCATCGTGTCTTTTATTTTTCTTCCCCTCAACCCTGCCCCAATATCTTGTTTCCCTCCTCCTCCTCCGTAACTACAGCAACAATAACAAACTGAAATAACAAACTTCTGGTTATTATAATTAGTAAACCTGACGATGCTTTAAAGCGGCGAAACGCGTCGTGCAATAATAAAATATTGTAGAAAAGTACTAAGCTATGTCAATCATGAGTACTAGTAACTTCTACGAAGTGAAGCCTGCAACAGTCAAGCATATTGACAATTAATGTTAAGAAAACCAAGGTTTTCTAAACATTAATCTTCAAATCTTAAAAAATGAAGGGTGGTTTGTGGAAGAAATCAAGAAGACAGAAAAGCGGTAAATTGGTTGAACTGCAAAAACTTGCGCAAGTGGAAGATTTTTTTAACCGACAAGCAGGATCATCAGCGATGGAAGAATAGATACCATCCTCATGTTCACGTTTAACCTTAGTAGTAGTCCAACAAGAATTAGCATCTATCTCTAAATTTTGAATTATGGTGAGGGCATTGTAAATGCTCACCTGGAACCACGATGAACATAGCATATTTAATGAATTCAATCCTTTCTGGCGTAACTTTGTGGAAGTCCATTTTCAAATAATCACAAGGCTAACTATGTTTCAATCCACAGAGTTTTTTATTGGTACAAATAGTTTCAACGCTACGGCAATATGAAATAGCTATGAATAGTGAAGCGTACCTGATGATGTGGCCGTCGCGTTGAAACTAGTTGTACCAATTAAAAACTCTGTGGATTTAAGCATAGGTGGCCTTGTCATTATTTGAGCATATTTAATGATAAATTGAGGAAACATTAGCGACGAAAGGCCTTTCTTAAGGCAGATGAAATATTGGATAGGGCAGCACTCGTGAACGATTCACGCACCAGTCGAGGGACGGAGCTCGGCTCTTTGAGCGGCTCTCCAAAGGGCACACGATTGGGGAGGACTGGGGTTCCATTTTGGTTGAACTCTCGCCGCGTTACGAACCTGGGCCCTCTCTGCGAGGAAAGCCGATGCGCACAGCCACATCGATCCTCCATCTCCCGGCCCAGAACCCGAGCCCGTGGTTCAACGGCACCGTAAACACGAGGCAGAGTGCACCAGCATCGCTGCGGCACATAACCGGGAGCAGTCATATTTCAGCATGTTCCCTCCCGTGTGACATTTGGGGGAAAGTGTTTGAGGGCACGGGAAGGGCGAGGGCGAAAGGTCAATCGCAGAAACTGGCTTCTCCCTCGGCGGAAAATGAAAGGGTGGGCTCTGCGAAGTGAGGACGGAATTCAGTAACGACACCGGGCTCAAAGAGCCAACTCGTCTCCAGAACCCTTATTCAGGAGTGTCACATTATATGAACATATTTAAAAAAAGTTTCATACGTTCTATCGGCAGGGTTATTATCTATTCAACCGATATCGGCTTTGCGATTTGGAAGTAGGGAACACTTCGTATTATCGCTAAGACCCGTGAAGATCTCAATACGGTAAGCAATTCTGGACTGGAGTCTTATTCCTATTTATACGGTAAAAATCCAATTATCCGAACTTCAACTATCTGAATCGCCAATTATCCGGATCGCTATTAGGGGAAAAATCCTCAAAAATCGGATTTTTACAGTCACAGCAATAGACTATTCGAAACATGCATTGTACCTTCTGTACCGTTGATTTCGTTTGACAGTTATTGGTTACGGAACATAGGTTTCTTTAGCGTTCTTAGATCAATCCGAATCGAATACGTCAAGAATTTTCCAAAGAAATACCTTTTTTGTGGGTTATCCATTTATCCGAATATTTGATTATCCGGATGGGGTCCGGTCCCAGTTGATCCAGATAATTGGAGTGTACTACGTACATAGATCTGATGCTCACGATACCCAAACCGGCCTAGCACGATCACATTGTGGAACTTCAAGCATCTTCTTCGCCATGGTATTACAGGATTATCCTGCATATGTTCGCTGACACCAACAGCCATCGTCATTCGTGGACCGGCCATGGAATTTCAATTAGCAATTTCGAGCGATCAAAGTCGATTCATCACATTTAGAGAATCAAAATCAGTTTTGGAAGAGGAGAGCTCAGTGCATTGGAGAAGCTCTCCAGGCCACCAGGTCTAAAGCCACCACCTAAGCACCGTGAAGTTGGAACGAATGTGAATGCTACTTGAATAATGAAGCTCCCTTCTTATTACGTTGTTTTATGTAACATTACCCTCCGAGTCTCAAGCAAGCATTGGGTTTCTTTGCCGTGATAGAGGCCTGAGTCTCGGTATGGGTTGTGAACATCTGTAACCACGTCTGACATAGCCGGATAAGTTGATACCCGGTTGTCAGACCATGCGCACGTAGGAGACGGAAGGACCCCAGGAGTGCCAACTTCTGTATGTCCGCTGCTAATGCATTCGCTCGAGTTTTGCTCGTGGGGATGCACTATAACCTGGTCGGGAGCGACCCCTTCGCTCCACCGATCACTTATATGATGAGAACTATCAATAAGAGCTTGGTAGAGTAGATTTGAGAGCCTCAGTTTGCTCAGTAGTTCTTGGTATTTTGTCCGTATCTCGTTTGCATCATTCATAAATTAACTGTATTAGTAATATTAACCACTAGATGTGTCTATAGCATTGTTCTGCATGTTTTCATGTTCATTTACGTATCATTCTCCCAGTTTCTGGTTGGACTGCGCACTGTTCTCCTGACTGCTTTTTGGCCTGCGCCTAGCGGCCGGGGGAGCGTGCGAGGTTCTGATTTGTGCTGGGTCGAGTGCCGCATGCCTGGTGTGGAATCACTCCGTGCCACACACCCTAGTGGTGGCTTCTACGGTACTTCCTAGATGTAGACGTTGGTCTTGGACTGAGTCGAGAACTCAACCTCTAGCATGGTATGCGAAGGATGGTTGAGGAGAGACATGCTATAAGGCTTCTTCGCCTTCAACTGCCTGTTGACAAGGAAAGAGTAATTCCACCACATTTTACGTTTATCGTTCTCCACTACGGATATTCCGGGGCATAGGGCAGCACCGGCATTGCTTCAACGCCGTAATAGTGTCACAGCTAATATTATAACACCCACAGAGCGGCGTTGTACCGAGATACGTTTGCTGATTTAGCGTAAAAGCTGCAGATAGAGAGCAGGCGACACAGTCTTTGACTGCACTCAGCCCGCTGTGTATCTCGTGTCTGTCAATTCAGTCTTAGAAATGAGGCGACATGACGGTAAATGACAGTGTTAACGACAACATCTTGGCACGCCAGTACGGAACTCTTAGTTTCTGACTTCAGACTCACGGCTCTGGGGATGGCAAACGTCAGATCCTTTGATATCCCATTCATTTCCTTCTCAGCCAAACATCCTTGAATGGGACAGTTAAGCTCCCATATTATTATTAGAGGAGATCTAGACTAGAGTGTTTCCTTTACTCTTTTATAAGCATACTAGATTTTAAAAGGCGCCCGTGGAGCACACTTATTCAAGGGATATATTGAAATTAAATGACACTTGATATCATGAGTTTATTCCCAACACTAAAAACATTACATTCTTTCCGCAAAATGATTCTCGCTTTTATAAAATGTCTTGCAAGCACTTGAAGAAAGGCATTTTAACATTTAAGTGACTGTAGCTCCATCTAATAACGGCATTTAAAATTCAAGTCACTGAAGATCTTACAGCGCTCCTGAGTCAGTGAGTGAGTGACAAAAGCTTTTCTTATATAGATACAACATAAGTCACTGAGGGCGAATCAACCTTTATTTTAGCGTAAAGCTATGCCGAAGGACTCCAGCGGAGTGTTCTGGATGGGCCCTCGGCCTACTTCCCACAGGTCTCTTTAATTATTTCCTGTCCCGCTCTTCACAAACGAGCGCCACCAAGTTTCGCACCCCCAATACATAAGGGATACCCTTCATTAATCCTCTTCTATGCGTGAACGCCCCCTGTTAGTAGACTAGTTATATCCTCCCTCATCGGTCGCCCAATGCTAAGATTGGCTGACTGCTCCCCTCCATCCTTCCGCGGTCTAATGCTAGTTCCATCACTTTATGCCAGTTGGTCTTAAGTCGAGTTCTCATGGATCCGGAACGGGTGCGGAATGCGGGTCGCGGAAATACATCTAGCCAATCACAAACAACGAAACCGTGGAAAAGCGTAGTGTGATTGGCTTGGTGCATTTCCGCGCCCCGCGTTCCGCACCCGTTCCGGATCCATGAGAACTCGGCTTTACACACCAGACTACTTATCACGTTCACCATTTCCCTTCATCGCGCACCATCCCCAGAATGAAGCAGGGTTGACATTTTGAAGCGCGAGATAGAGAGACAAAAGCAGCAGACGGTGCAAGGTGCAATTGGGCCGACGCGACGTGGCAACCCTGGCGTTCGAGTGAGCAAATTGCAGCCGGCCCTGCCGAGGGGGGGGGGGGGGGGCGTGCGGGGGCGGTGGGTGCAGACGCCGCCCCCGACGTCGCTTTCCCTTGCCCCGCAATCAATCCATCGCGCCCCACATACTGTCTCTCACGGGCACGCGTGACGAGGAGGGCGCCACAGAGCACGCACGCGTGATGGAGGCATACGCGGGCAAGGGAGGGGGGAGGCGAAGGGGCGTGCTCTGCCACCTTCCTTCCCTCTGCTCGTCGGAGGCGTCGGGGCGTCGGAGGTGGGGAAGGATTGGAATAAAGGCGCCATCTTGATGTGCCCGCTGCGACGACGACTTCTTGCGGAGCTGTGCGGGTTTATTAATTCATGGCACCATCAACCAGCGACTTCGCCCCCCCCCTTCCTCCTTCGCCGCCACCCCCCTCTCGCCCCCGGGGCCACGGGTGAGGGGCGGTAGGCAGGCGGCTTCATGTCCACACTCAACAACCCTACCTACCCCCCCGCGTCTCCCCCGCGCCGAGTCTGACGTCACGAGAGCACCTCTCTCCCTCTCTCAACCACCTACCCGCCCATTCTCTCTGTTAGACGGGGGTGGGTGGGAGAGACTGCCATTTGCACCCCCTGCCACACCCCCTCCTTCTCCCGAAAAACCACTCCCCCTTCCCCAGCACTCACCTGCACGATACATAAAATAAATACATGCACAAATATACACGCAGCTGCGGTCGTTTGTCGCCGACTCCCATTATATTCTCCGGCAGACGCTTTGGAATTGGACAATGATTTTTAAAATCTCCCGCCATCTGGATTGAAAAGTTTTCTTCACACGTTCTAACTTTAAAAAAAAATATCTAATAAATATTCTTCCCATTGCTATCGTGTTGATGCGAATAACAGTTTTTGTTGTCGCGTTTATCGCAAGTAAAATCACAGAATACGTAAATCTATCTCAACATAATGTTATGAAATGATTGGTGAACGGTGAAAAAAGATACATTTCTTTTACAATTGATATCGCTCTTATTATTACGAACGCTAGTTCCAATATGATCAAATTCAAAAATGCATGCTGAATATTTGTTCGGAATGCACACAATACTAGTTAAAATCATGCTTTCGCCTTAATCTCCTAGAATTTCTTTCTACTGGAACGGTCTGGAATGGGATTTATCCTGGAATCAATTCTTCAGGAGTTGGCGCGCGAATTTTCGCTGTACATCCGCAGGAGGCGAATGGTAACCACAAAAGCCATTCAGAAACTTATGCGTAGGTACTTTTCATTTTTTCCAGTGCTCAAATTTTATTTCGTAGACGCGATTTTTTTCTTACATCCGAAGGAAGCCCAGACACACCGTGGAACATATTTGACAACAATGGGAATCAAACTGTTGGAGAGCTTGGAGGTCAATTCCGACGCAAGATTACATTCCACGAGTTTGATTCCCAGGCTTGTCAAACCTCCGTCGATTGACTTCGCCCCACAATTCCCTAACCCACCGAACTTGCGCTCGTCCATGGCATGTTGTCCTTTCACTCACAATTTATATGACTCACAGCGTGCGTATTATTCGGCGTAAAACGTGTCCAGGGCAGGCAATTAGTGTATCCGCTAGTTCCCATCGCTTTTTCTCTTCTCTTGCTTCCCTCGACGAAAATGCCGGATCCCACCGAACCGGAATATAAAAAACAATACGCAAAAAAGTTTCTTCTGTTGTGCTATTCAGAATGCGCTTTTTCGAATTTTATTTATGCATGCTTTGATTAATTTAATGAGGCTATTAGTAGACAAAAACTGGCAGTATAGGATATCGTTTTAACAGGGATTAAAAGGGGGTGAAATAACAGTGACAAAACTTAGAATAACATTTTTTGGGCGACAAACTCGTTTCCTATGCAAACAAAAAAAGCGAGAAAACAACAGCTCGACGGTCTCAATATTTGTTGCCTAGAAACTCGATTTATATTCATGAAATGAAACTTTCATTACAACAAGCTTTAGTCTTTAATTTTCATTTTTCATATGCTTAATGATCGCCCGAAATCTATTATTTCCCACTTTCACGCCTCGGGATGTGTTCGTCAATTTCATGTGTTTTCGTTACCCATTTCCTTTCCTTCTCCCTTTGAACGATATAAAAATATTCATTCAGCATGAAATGGATGTACGAATGAGTGAGTTCGTTTTACGCCCGCCGAACTCTCTCGTAAAGTATATAAATGTAATATATAAATAATAAATAAGTACTTGACGAAGACAGAAGAAAAAAATAGAAACAGATTCCTGCTTATCAGAGGATCCCGGGCCGTCCGGTGGGCCCCTACCAAAGCAGTGAAGTAAAAGTGTAATGACGATGTCAATATGTATATCCCTGAGTACATTTTTGAAATGTTCATTTTATGTAGATATATATGCACCTATTTTCAACCACACGTCTGTTTTGTTGAGTCAACCATTTTCATGTAGTTTTCTAAATTAGATTTATTCCAATCTTACATCTCAGTCTCTCTCTCAACAATTCCTTATGAAGTTAATGGTTTGAGGCGTAACTTTATGGAACTCCTTCATGATTGAAAAGAAAAAACTTTGTTCGTTCCACATAAATAATTTTAATGCCGACCTAGGTTTCGTCACTGGGCGATATCATCAGGTGTGACCTGATTATGTCGCCCATCGACGAAGCCTAAGTCGGCATTAAAATTATTTATGTGGAACGAACAAAGTTTTTTCTTTTCAATCAACAATTCCTCTTCTTGTCTTCTGAATATTTACATCCCTGGTTGATTTTCCATGGCTCTCATGGCCTTTTCATAACATACATCTAAATCGGCAACATCTTCCCCTTTCAAATTTGTTTACAAAACAATAAATGAAACAATCCAACACAAATAAAACAAACCTAACGCAAATACAATTTAAAGGGTATTTCTCCTGTACATAGTTCCTTGCATGTGCTGTTTCCTCTGTACGAAGATGCAACGGTGCTTTTGAGGAAGTTAAGGACTTCTACAAAGTGATGCATTTACTAGTTCCTTGATGGCAGATATAGCTTCATTACTTTCAATATCCCTTGAATCTGCAATCTTATTTCCAAACTAGTTAATTGCAAGGTACCTAAGGCGCTCGTTGAATGATAATGAATATAATAAAAACTTCGATAGGTGGCTCCATCTAACTCGCTTTGCTCCCCGGAATTAATGAGTGTATCACTTTAGAGAGTAATAAATTGTGTGAAAATATTTTCATGGAAGTTACCATGATGAAAGCACAATCTCTAAAAAGATAAGCGAAAAAAAACTTTTCAAAAAAGAAAAATAAATTATCACGTTAGGGGATCGAACTCCGTGCCTTCCACACTACAATCCACAACCTTACAACCGGTCTACTGCTGCCTTGAGGTAGTTCACGACACAAAAATGTGTTTTCATGACTGTGGCTACATCTTACAGCGTTTCAGAGTCAGTTCGTCCTTGATGAGCGTAATTATATATTAGGTAGTATATACAACAAGATCCATATGCATTTATGGTGGTTTGAGCGAGATAATTCCCTTGTCATAATGGAGACCATATTCAAAATTTATTGATTTGATTTCAGCGTCTGTAAGAAATATGAAATAAATATTGTAGTATTAATCGTGCAAATATATATTTATATATAACCAAAATTTTCAGTAATTAAATAAATATATCCTCATAAGTTTCTACCTTGACTCATTTCCTCACGCCGTACGTCTAAAAAGCCTTAAAAACAGCAGCTATTTTGTTTTTATGTAAAAATTACTGTGATGAGTAATAGATTAATTTTTATAAATAGTTGAAAAAACACAAAACCTAAATAAGGTTAGTTTTTTAACGAAATATAGGTGTTATAAATTCCTAATATTTTCAATATTCTCCCTCTGGAGCGCACAGCCGTAATCTATCCCATGTAAAACAGCATGTATTTTTAGGAAAATTGCTCGAGTAGTAGTTTGGCAAGGGGTTAATGTTTATTTAATATAATTGGAAATATGGGAGTTTTTTCTTTAAAATGAGGTAAAATTCATCAAACTCTAAGTGAAGTGATTTTTCGCTCAAATTACCTTAATGGCAAGTAGGTGCATTAGAGTGTACATGCACATGAGTGCATAAAATTGCGTGTAATGCATCACAACAACAATCACACGCGCTGTTTGATGCGGAGAGAGGGGAAAGAGAGGGGAAGGGGAAGAGAGGTAGGTGGAGGGGGTGGAGGAGTATTAGGAGGAGGGAGTGTTGGGGTCGAGTCGTACTTGGGGAAGGCTTTTGAGGAGAGAGGGGCGGTGAGGGGAGGCGGGAGGGGGTGGCGTTGAAATCGATACACACTCACAAACACACGGAGACAGGGGCCTATGGGGGGAAGAGGGGCAGGGGGGGGTTGGAGAGGCGCACGGAACAGCACAGCACCAACACCACCACGCTCTCTCTCCCTCCCCCTCCACTCCCCTCCCCTCCGCCCCCGAAAGGTGGGGGCATGAGGCGGGGCAAAAGGGGGCAGGGGTATCTCGATCGATAAAAGGGTCGACCCCGTCCCCTAAAACACACGCGAAGGTGAAGGGGGGAAGGGGGGTGGGGGGGGGAAAGAGGGAAGTGTGTGAGAATGTATGTGTGTGCGTTGGCCAGGTGAGGCGCGAGAGGCGGAGTGTGAGGCGACGCAGAGAGAGAGAGGGCGGCACTCGGGTCCTCCCCGCCTCACTGACGCTGCCTCTCGCGGACCGTCGTCGAAACGCGCACGGATCCTTGATGGACGCATTTCGGGAGAGATGGCACGCAGGTGAGCCATATTCCGCCGCGCGGGGTCTTAATTCCGACACCTTGCCGCCCGCCTCGTTTTATGCTTTTGGAGAGAGTGGCCTCGACACAAATGCGGGCGGCGAACGTTTCGTGGAAGGACCGATCGCCTTCTTCCTCCCGCCCCTTGTTCTCCCTCCTCTCCCCCAACCCCACAAAGATCCGCTTCCACCGAAATTCGGCGTCGTCCGCGTGGAGGTAGGGCCGGCATCCGCTGATGGCGGCGCCACTCTCGCCCCCATCAACCTAAATGCAATGCTTCCCCTTCTGGAGGTCGGCGTCGACGATCAGGGTCACCAAGCGAGAGCACATCTGACCAACTTCACATCACACGCTTCTGAAGTACCGATGAGTAACATCTACATCTACAAAATACCCTGAAAGCCACCTCAAGGGTGTGTGGCAGGGGGTGAGTAGTCACCAACATGCATTACATTATACCTTAAAGTTAGTGTAACTACCCCTACTTATCCATTAGCATAATTCGCTAATGCTTGTCGCGAGGCGAAGCCTCACAAGCGTAGGTACACTACACTACAGATATGCTCCCAGTGGTAGAGGGACCGTTAGTATATATGTATTTTTCATCTACACAAATGGGCAGAGACTCGAGAGTTATGCTGAAAACATGCACGGCGTGCTGTAAGTACTACGTAGCAAATAAGGATACAAGTATTAGGGAGAACTACAACAACTGAGAGCTGCACTATCTATCGTCAAACCTAGATAAAAGTCTCATTGTCAGCTGTTATGGTCCTTTATCGTTCGTGGGAAAAATGACATTTTAAATCTGTCCATTCTGCAGTCTAGTTCCCTAATTTTACTCTCGTGATCTGTTCTACTGCTACTAAGAGCTACACTACCTATAGTCAAACCTAGATAAAAGTCTCATTGTCAGCTATTATGGTCCCTGTCTAGATCTGTCCATTCTGCAGTTCAGTTTCCTCATTTTATTCTTATGATCTGATGTACAATGGTATGTTGGATTTCGTAAAATATTATCAACGTCGTCAGAGAATAAATTGGTTTGGAACTTACATAATAGATTGGGTCTTAATTTTAAATGACGGTCTGAAAGCGTTTCTCATCCCAGTTGCGGCAAAAAGGTCAGTGACACTAACGATATAGTAAGTAACTTGTGTGATCGTGAAAGTCATAAAATTGGTACCTACGCAGCTCGGCGTTTTCAAGTTTCCCGAGCTCACTTTCACGATGTGTCACATTTTTTGTCATCAACATAGTTTTCATAGTCTTAGTTTTTTTGAAATTCATGTGCCGAAGAAACTAGGACAATGGATCCAATCATTTTACTCCTTATGGCTTCTGGCGATACTAATGGTCCACTGTAACTTGCGAGAGAGGATTACGCGTCGACGGAGAATAAGCACTCCCGTCAATATTTTCATCCTACAACGACGGGAGACTTGGTTTGAAGAATAATATTTGCTGGCTTACACTCTTCCGTCTTCTTCATTCAATGAAAAATTAAATGAATGAATTGAAAAAACTTATTCCCTGGCAATAAAAAACATCCTATTTTTTACTTTTATCGCACCAGCGATTAAACCCTCAGCGCTAGATGAATTTTGAGCAGGAATTTTGGGTGTGAAGATAAGCCAGCTTTATTCGTTATCACTCAGTACTGGACCCGAAGATGGGCTTGAAGGGCGCAGATATCCCCCGGCCGGAACTAAGGCCGAAGATCTCTCCGTTTCACGCATCAGGGTTTTAACACGAGTAAGTTCATTTTGGTGCCACGTGCACTTATTAACCCAGTTTTCATGGCTATAATTTCGCAGGAAGAAGATTTTAGGTAGAGGTAGGAATTGAATGAGGAAATATCAGTATTTGAACTCAGGACCTCGTAGTTCGAGCACGAGAGCTCCACACAACTCAATATTCGTCGCATTAAGCTTCCACAATTTATTACTAAAGGTTTTGAAAATATGATCTACAGTTATAACATAAGTAACAAGTTACATCAGCTAGTGTGTCGTATTATGTTTTAATCAGGGGAGCAACAACCCCCCGAATCGTGAGGGGGGGGGGAACTCCTTGAAAAATCTGTAGCTAGGTAAGCGGAGGATTTTGCAAATCGGGCAGTGTCCATTAAAAAGTGAGCCACAACCTCTGATTTCTGGGGCGGGCATTTCTGCCCCCCCCCCCCTGTCGTTGCACCCTGGTTTTAATGCTGAATAAAAAGGTGGTAAAAATGTAACAAGCACTGAAAAAATGCGCAAATGATACGCAAATACGCAATGACACGCAAGGGTGCAAAGGTGTACACCGAAGGGGATGTAATTTGGAATGAAAAAATCATTTGACTTGAACGGGATTCGAAACCAAATGTCCCAATTGCCGGTAAGTTGTGTTAGCTGGTTGCACCATCGAGCCATCTTTCAATTCAATTTTCATTCAGGTGGTGCTTACGAAGCCGCGTAAGTAGAACGTTTAGATGAAATTAAACTTAAATCACATAAATAATTTCATTTTTATTAAAAAGTTAAATATATATGTAGTAACCAGGTGTGTATACGGGGGCCTTAAGTAAGGAGGAGCTTGAGGTCGAGGCGGATAGAGAAGCGTTTTGTGGCAGAATAACAACCGATGGCCCGATGAATGGGATGGAGGGATAAACAGGCACGGTGCAGAAACCAACAGCTACGAGAGTTAAATCATAACATATAAACAATGTTTTTTTCTACTTTCTTATTTGTTTTTCGCTACATTTTCATTCCTTCAACTAAGACTCCCAACTTCTCAATGACAGTGTCTCGACGTCTCGGAAGTTTTACTATTCCATTTAAGGTATAACTTTTGTTAAGGTGTCAAACGGCTCGGTTATCCATTGCTAAGAGATCCTTCAGGGAGTTGAAACGATGCCCACGCACGGGCTCTTTCAACTTGGAGAATGAGTCAAAACCTGGCGGACTCATGTCTGGACTATATGATGGATGACATCACACTACCCCCCCTCGCATTGACGCGTCAAACTGGTAACAACGTTCCCGAAGTGCTGGCGAGCATTGCCGTGCAGCAGGATGAGTAACTCATCTTCGGGCAACTGGGATCGGTTTTCGTGCATATTTCTCCGAGAGAATGCTTGCAGGGATCCACGGCAATATGCGGCTATCATTCTTATCCCAGATGGAACTCGATGTGACATGATGATTCGTAGGTGACCATAGGCAAATATCATCGTTTGCCTAACCGTTCATTTCGCTCGTCGAATTATTTTATGCTGTAAAGAATGGACCTCTTCACTCATTTGACTTACACGAATAGCGATAATGCGACCATGAATATATAATATATTTATGAATGCGACAAAGAAACTTCACTTATACCACCGCGGATTTCTGTCATGCCACTAAAAGTTTCAATCTTTATGTAAGATTACAGAAAGAAGAAAGTTTTAAATAGTATTTATCCACTCTGTTTTATTGATACTACACGCAGAAAAACGGTTGGTTTCGGTAACCTGTAAAATTTGTGGTAACGTGGTTGTAAGTTCATGAAACAATTGCAGTTGGTCACCTTAATTATCTATTGGCCACTGTAACTGTCCGAACTTGGTAATCAGTACCTGCTTTACTGGTCGACTCGCCCTCGGTTACAATGGCTATGCGGCTGGTAACGGGAACCATCTTTTCAAAGTTGGTGCGACAGGCAGCCAGTTGTCGGCACACACAACCAAGTCTGGAAGCTTGAGGAACCCGCTGGAGTGGTAGGGGGAGCAACGTGGTAGGAGTGATTATGCGCAAGCGCTTGGAGCGGGAATTGGAAAATATATTTTTTATTCTCTGTAATATTGCATTTATATTCATACTATTTGTCAATATAGGTTTCCATTAATTAATGCCAAATAACTGTCATCGTGATGTAATGGTATTTCCTCAGACTAACACGGAATTGCAGCTTCCAAACATTAGTTCTGGAAGTCACATTAATTCTCGGAAGCGATGATACATTTAAGACTTTCTTGTCGTCAGTATTTCAATATCAAGTGCTAACATGTGCGCGATGAGTCGTAGGGAGGTTGATCGTGCGAGTTAGGAACTGTGTCTTTAGGTAGAATACGATAAAGACATGAAATAATGTATTACACAGTGTTATTATTACATATTCATGGTAATTGAAATAAATGTTTTTAATTTTGAGAGGGCAAGGGAGTCACAACAGAGAATTTCAAGAGTGTCTAAACAGAGACTGTGTTGGATTCATGTTTCAATTTTCAACACAACTTCAAGAGAGATTCAAGGCAGCCATTTCACGATGGTTTCAACACAGATCCTTCCACTAGAGCTTTGTAACGAGACCATTTTACTGAATAACTCAGACAATGAGAGATGTGTATCACAACTATGGGTCTGGTAAAGGCATAAACCGCCTTTTGGTTCTGGTTATCAGTACGACGCGGTGACGGCCACCCACGCAAGGTAACCAAGTGAGATGCTAATCGTTACTACCTTCTTGGTTAAACGAAAATTAACCTTCTGACTAGGTAGTGGTTACCAGCTTGTGAGTTCATGAAACCAACTACTTCTCTGCGTGTATTTTCAAGGTAATTATGAATTTCTGTAATTATGAAAGAGTTCCACAAAGTCAAGCCTGAAACTATTCGCTTACTTAATGTATGACCTTTACTCAGTAGCTGTCATAATACACAAGATGCTCGATTTTGAGCACTCGTTAAGTAATCACAAGGTTTGCTATGAAGGTAACAAACCCACGCTCTTCTCCCTAAGGTTTGAACTCAAACTGACGTAACAATCAGTGGGATTACATCATCCACTTTAAAAGTATATCCACCTGTGCATAATTAATGGAATGACCGTCGTATGTCGGTAAGATACCAATGACAGACGGGTCAATAGCTGGAGGTGGTCCGCCCACCCATTCCAGGCTAATTTCGGACGAAAGCTTCGCAAGGCACATCGTCGCTGATACGCCCAAGGCATTCCTCGCAAAGAACTCCCAGGTCCCTTTGCCTCTTCCCACCAGTCATATCATCGCGCGCATTGTGTCAAAAAGACAAGGGGAGGGGTGGCGCTACGACTCCGTCCACGTTGCCAAGCGAGCCTCGCGGGTGAAATCCTCGAGATGAATAATATAATTTGGAGAGATAGAGGTTTTTTTTCTCGCAAGGAATACTCTAGAGGGGGCCCAAATGAAAATGAAAAGCCTTCTCCAGACACACAGCAGGGGAGGCGAGATATTTCAGAGTCTTTCCCCCCACCCTTCAACAACGCCATCCCCCCCTTCCTTGTCCCTCTCGGTGACAAGGGAGACAAGACAAGAGGAGGCAGAAGAGGCGTGAGAGTGGAGGAGCAGGGGGCACTCAGGGAGTGAGGCGGTGAGGCTCACACGCCTCATCAACCCAAAGGACTTGCCCGCCGCGTCCTGACGCCGGATCAGGACCACGACGCAATTGCACGTTATTTTTAAATTAGGGCAACGCGGTCACGTGAAAAAACGTGAATACCAAAAATATAGGCCTACCAATATTTATATCTACCATGGTGCGCGAGTAACCTTTGTGGAACTTCGAGCTCATAATGAAATAAATAAACTTTGTATATTCCACACAAATTTGTAATGGTATTAACCCCGATCGGTTTCAACACTTTCGTGTCATTATCAAGGGATAATACCCTCGATATTATCCCTTGATAATGACACGAAATTGTTGAAACCGATCGGCGTTTATACCATTAAAAATTTGTGTGGAATATACAAAGTTTATTTATTTCATTATGTGCCAATATTTAGTTGTAAACGTTTGAACCTTACCTAAGTATTTGTTTTTCATTTGTTATAATTTGGTATAATTTTTGTTTAAATGTTTGAATTTATTTTATTGTGCAAATTTTTCATTGTTAAAATGTTTTGGGTTGCTAAGGCTGGGTTGAAGAGGAAAATGGGTTGTTGAGTATGGAAGGGGAGTAAGACGGGAAGCTACCCGGCACGAGTAGGAAGAATAACAGAATAAAGTAAATAGAAAATAAGTGTGTACGACTTGTAAACACAGCCAGACGCTACATAGTACGTACTAACGTTTCCACTGAAATGTAGACACCCACACGCCCCATTGTACTGATTTGATTGAATGGGACCGGGTCGGAAAAAACTTGGAGGGTTGGCACACGAGGCTAGCTGCGGCCTTTGCCTTTACGTCACCGAGAGCCGACGAGGACGGACGTGGATGCGACAGGGCTAGCGGAATTAGAGTCAAATAAACTCAGAGAGCAAAAGCCCTAGCGGAAGGAATGAACTGAGGAAACTCACGTCCACGCACACATTGGGCCGATCGGAGTCTTTTCTTTCGGGCTCCGTCGCGAGGTTATTCCTTTCCCTAGATTCAGATTTGGACTCACCGTGAGTGTCCCACTAGGAAGCAGCTCCGTAGCCTAGTTGGTTAATTCCATGTGAGGAAGTTGAGGTGCGGTCCTGGCAGGGTTCGAATCCGAAGTCAGGCTATGTTTTTCATCTTGTAGATATCTTGTAGAAGTTGTATTCTTAATGTCAACACAATTTATACAGTTGACAAGAGAAAGAAACGCATACGCATTAAAAATACATTGTCTGTGAAATTTCGAATGCAGTGTTTAATAGCATTTTTAATATGCATACAAAACATTCTTTTACGTGGTAGGAAGACATCATGGTGAATGTAGGAAGTGTACTTTCGTGTATTTCAGAAAAATGTGCACATGTGATGGTGTAAAAACCCATTCCCAAGCAGTGATATGTTTTTAATTGGTAATATATTTTTCAATTAAAGGTGGATGTGCTTACTTGAAATGACTGCATTTATAGTTGTTTTAAACTTTTTAAGGAAGGAGATACGTACGAAACAAGAAATGTTGATTTTACCTTGGACATATTCTGACATGTGTATCAAAGACTTATGTATTTTTGCTTTAAATAAAAATGAATGTATCATCAGGTCATTCATATAGGTACTTATTATTGCTTTATTTCCTATCCTACCCTTATTTTTATTGCGTTCCTCTGATGTTCAATTATCGTGTGAAACCTTCTATCACGGTTTCTATCATACTGGGTTCTGTCTTCAATATCAAGTACCAGGTAGTATACTAGGTCTTGTGCTTGATCAAGCATCGTGTGAAACAGGCTTGAGGGTTGTACAGCTGATTGTGCAACCTTAGGTTTATTTGCATTCTTCACTGAAGCCTGCTAACGACCACCAACACCGTAGGATTATCGTTCCTTACCTATTCGCATCCATCTTTCTTGCACTATTCGGCCAAGATACTCGGAATCAATAAAAAAATCAAATACTTCGCCATTAGCTCTTCACCAAGCAATCGCTATTTTGATGAACTTAATAAATCAACACGACCTCAGTTTTCAAAGCATTGGCCTTCGTCTCTATTTTATAATTTCTATGCTTCCTCTCGGAAGTTAACCAGTGAGTGGGTTGGGGTCCCCACTTATCCTGGGGGCTTTCCGCACTTTCGATTCCGCAGACCAGCATAGTGTGCCAGCACACTCACTCGTACACAATCGCACATCCAACCACTAGTCAAAACATCCTCGCAACATCCGTTTCGCTCTTCACATCTACTCTCGGAAGCACTCAACACCGGCGGCGGTGGCATTACGCGCCCATTATTTTGACGGCGGGTTCATTTTCAGACCATCAGGTCATTCAATAGACACCATTCAAGCACGTACTTGACTCATCGTATTTGACCTCTCGCTCATTGCAGAGTAGCTATTAAAATTCACTGACCGGGTAGACAGTACAGAAGTCTTGTAGAGAGCGAAACTCTTGAATCCAATGTAAAATGCCACTACCCAATCAAGTAGAATGACCATCAAGAATGGATAACGAATTTCACTGGATGAAAAGCTACCGCCAACAAAATGTATGCACACAAAACCTTCTTTCAATGTAAAGCTCTTGATGTTTCCGGATGGCATCGGGTCCAGCTGGAGGAGACAGTTTCGTCGGACCTAAACTACTCTTGATTCGATTTAACAGTGACCTGAATACAACCTTTACATTATGGAACTCCGATTCTAAATGCATATTCTAGTTATCATGCGTCGATACTGGCCATTGTACTCACAGGTGGAGAACACTTTGTTGTTTAGTATCTACAATGAAAGGAAATTCGACACGAGCCTGAAATTTAAAAAAAATAATTTTATTGTAGCATGTTTGTTGATCATGGTTCTTAAATTTCTGTTTGGTTTGAATGATAATCACAGAAGATTCAAGTAGATTGGAAACGTGGTGATATTGAAGGATGATGGAGATCAAATGGACGGAAAGTAATTGGTTTAAACACCCGACGCGAATCCGGAAGATCTGAGTTTGAACTCTATCCCAAGCGGATGATTTTTTCACTTTGAATTTCACAAATTATTGGAAAAAAAGCATTGAATCGGCCTCAGATAAGAAGAGTATCCCGGGGTCCAAACTGAATTGAACCCCCAGCTAGATAGAAGTTGAACGAATTTCCCGAGTCAAGTTTATTCCTTTTTTTAATGTCAAATGTCATTTTGTTTCTTAAACGGTAGGTACTCAGGTTACCGAGATGTAAAATGTTCCATTGTTAAACACACAATTCGATTTACGACCACATAAATAATAAAATATTTTCAATTGATGTCTATCGCGTCACTAAGAGATGAACGCATATGTATATGTTACCAAACGGTTACCTACCTATATGCTAGCTAACGCTTCGGACCGTCCTCGGTCAGTGCTAAAGATAGAACCATGAAATGATTTGGTGGATGAACTTGGAGGGGATCATTCGAATTTGAGATGGATTTTTTCACGCTTTAGATTTTTCTCAGGGAAAGAGAAATATGAGACTCCAGAGGGGATATTCAGTATGGCCTCGGACTTTCCGTGACTCGACAGTGACAAAATTTGGACGTCACAGTCACGAAAATTTCAAATAGGTCCATTCAAAAGTTGAGATTTGTCAGGGGGACTTCTACGTCACACCCACGGAGTTTCCGAGGTTCGACCTCGTCGAGTCCTTATTGAATAAGGCTCCAGCTCTGCCGACGTTGGGGTCAAAGTTTGCGAGAGGGAGCACAACGAGAGAGAATGAGCATCATTCATTCAGGCATGAATATACATGTGAATCCTAAACTTTCCTTAGTGGGCGCTGCCAAACGTTCCGCATGCACCGAAAAATCAGGATCTAGCGGATTGTAGCGCCGCCACTCTAGAGAATGTGGTTCTAATAAGGAAAGGCCGTGATTCAAATGGAGATATTAAAAAAAAAAGGTACCGGAATTGGCCTCCCAATTAAACCGCCCATTCTTGGCACACACAAGCGGAACCATACCGATTGCAGCGATGTCTATCTTTTGCGGAAATCCAGGCAACACTGCTGTCCGTACAGTGGTGCCAAAGATTTAGATCCATATGTATATTCATGCCTTCAGGGCACAGGTGACGCTAAGCAATCTGCGCTTCTTTGTTTCGCAGCACTCGTCCGACCTAATGCTCGCGAATAAAACGTTTGGGACGCGTGAAACGTTCCGGAGCGTTGACGGGAGGAGTTGTGACGCAAAAAGGCTTGGACTTGGACGGACGTCGGAGTCTGCCACGGAGTGCGACGAAGCGGTGACAAAGGTGTTCGGGGATGGAGTGTGGGAATGGTGGACACGTCCGTGTAGTACTTTCTCGCTCGCCCAACCACCCACATCATATTTTCCCAGTGAATGATCGCGGGTGAGAAGGAAGGGAGAGGGGATGAAGTGTTTATTTTTTATTTCTCCCTCTTCCTCCCTGCTTCCTCTGCCACGTGTCAACACGGGGATGAGCGGACGACCGCTCGTGCCGAAGGCCTTTTCCCCCACATTCGCCGTAATCCGGATTTGGACACTCGAGAGAGGCGCGGTTTTGGATTTGCTCCCTCGGGAGCCAGATGGTGCCCTCCACCCGCATTTCCCCAAAACCACCACCCACTCCCCACCCCCCCTTCCCCCTACCCACCTACAACGAATGCCAACTCGTGAGATTTGATTTGACACCAGGTGGTGTCCGTTCCCGGACTAGGAAATTTGGGAAGATTTAATTTAAAAGACATTTACAACTACCAGCGGATGTACGTATGCATTCCGCATAAATAAACAGCATAAATAAACGATAAATTCTCAAATTCATAAACTAAAAACAGTGAAATGCATACAAAAACATTCACCTACAATATACATATGTTACAAACAGACACACATATGTTACGTATACATGTTTGTCTGAATAGTTATAACATTGGCTTGAACATTTTGGAATTTTTCTCCACTATTGTTATATTGGAAGAACAGTTTTTCACGGTAAATATAAACTTAAATAGCATTTTTATACTGTATCATACTAATTGCATATTTTTACTTAATAGCAAACATGAAGTACTTGCATATTTGAACAAAAATAATGGAACAGTCGATACAGAAAAACAATAATGAAAGGAAATTCAAGTTTATTAATTTTAATGAAAGGTTAATATTTTTATTAGAGATAAAATTTATCGATAAATGTTGATATATATTAAAATATGTTTATATTAGCGACGCATTACACATGAAAAAGCTATAAATCGTAGAAAAAGTCAACTGTGGTAGGGAGGAAAACGCCTCCATGCGGGAGGTGGGAAAGTCCGATTTCGGGAGCCTCACTGGAGAGTTGGCAGCCCTGTCTTCATCTCGGGTAGGGTCCTCACACGAGGACTGAGGGCCGCCTTTGAGAGGCCCGCACTCCCCTCCCCCTGGCAGGTACCCCAAGTCAATATCGTCCCACTGCTCGGGATCATTCACGGATTTCCTACCTTCAATATCCAATACCAACACATATATACGCATCTATATATATAATTCCAAGATTGAAAACAGCCATTTAGCTGTGCACATAAGATGTAGATAAGGTAGGAGCCGACCGACACAAAAAAGAGACGAAACACACTATCTTCACTAATTCTCGAATCTCTTCAGATCCATGCCCTTTTAATCGCCTGGATGTCGGATCCGGAAATTAGCGAAGAAACTGCGCTTCGTCCTTTTTTGTGTGTCTGTCGTATCCTATCCTGCCTATATATATCAAACATGTATGTATATTTATTTATATGTTCGGAGAACGAACTTAGAAAGAAAGTTCGGACATATTCGTTCACAGCTTACAATTAGTGAAGAGAAAATTGCCGAAGATTCACGCGCGAGTTATGGATTGGGGCCAGAAACAAAAAGGAAAAATGCGCTCCAAAGGAGTATTAATTTCGGTTGAATTAGATTCTTCTTCGATTTTTAAAATGTGTATCCTATGAAATAACTTCGGTTGAATTAGATTCTTCTTCGATTTTTAAAATGTGTATCCTATGAAATCCTGAAATAATCGATCAACTTGCTTGAGATATTTGGAATGTGTCCTAATCTTATTAATTACAGCCAACCTTATTTTTTAGTAATGAAAATACGCGATTCAACGAAGATGAATTCTAATATTCAATAGCTTGTGGATAGAGAAGTACGTATCAGTTCAATGAGTATCAAAAGAATTTCGATTGCAAAACATTATAATAAATATCTAAACAAAGTTTATGTGTTAATGACCGAAATACCGTTTCCTATTAAAATTAACGACCAAAAGATGAAGTAAAATATTTGGAATGGCCTGAGCTAGTAGCAGTACACCATCATTTAACACAATTTTTATCTTTTGCAGAAGTTAAAAAATCAACCTAGATACTTCCTCCAAACAAACAATTCTTCAAATTCATCTTTGCATTAAAAAAAACAGATCTAGCGTTCATAAAATTATCTGAGAATTGAATTCCGAACATGTTTGCCTTTTTCGGGAAAGTTGGTCTGACGGAATTCACCACAATTAAGGGAAAGCAAAGTAGGTGATAGACGTGTTGAATCAATTTAGTCTTGTGCTATGAAGCAAAGCTTTTTCGAAGATAACTCAACTCTAACTTAAGTATTGGATATTACAGGAAACGTCCAACAACTCAGGTACTTGCGACTCTTTAGACTAAATGGCTGCCAATAGTAAACCGGAAACTACTCTGTGGTTGAACTACATAAATCGGAATTTTATTTAAATTCAAAATTATATTTTTATTTCATTTTTTGACGAATACAGCTCTGTTACTGCCGCTACGACTGCTGACTTTTTTCAAACGCAGAATTAAATTAGTTTCTACAGAATTTGCCATGGTAACTATTCAGGAGTGATATCTTGCGATTCCACTCGATATGGATCAGGTGACATGTCAAAAGAGAGGTCCTCCTGGGATTGCTGAGGCATGTTGACCAGCAGAGATGTTGACCGTAAACTGTTGGCAGGCCAACAAGTCTACTCGAGCGCGATCCATCAAGAGCTTACACAAAGTGATTCGCGAGACGGAATTACTCTGCCACACGCACGCACAATATTATACAAATATTCACTCTTCCTTATTCTCTGATAGTGGTGGAATAAAGTGTTGTCGGAGTGAAACGGCTGCAGCCGCAACTGTTTCGGTCAGACAACTTTTTCAAATAACTGTTGCACACAACAGGTTAGTTACGTGATCATGCCTCAGCCGCGAAGTTGCGTTCTGTGCTATGCAGTGGAAATTGATAGCTGAAGCTTACTGTTTCGTCTTCTATTTCGTTCCAGTTGCACTGCGTTGTGTTAAATATGCTGCAATCTCTTGTATTTGAATTTGTTGCAGGTGGTTGCAGGTTTATTTGTTTTACATGTCCACCCATCGTTGCAGATATAATTAGAACTGTGAAGTGTCTATCATGAATCAAAATGAAATTGTTACTTTATTTGAGTGAAATATTTCTTACTGCATAGAATACAGAACTACTAGAAATTTTCTGACAGCGCCGATCGATCGCCTGATGCTTGGTGTGCCTTGAGCTGTTGTCCGCAACAGGGTGTTTCACGGAACTGTATCGTTTTGAAATGCTTCGAAACAGTTGCAATGAAACAGTAAACTGTTCTTTTAGTGCCACTACTATTCTCTGATGCCCTCAGTTATGCATGAATATTATACTTCTACCAGTAAATTAAAATTTAACCATCGACTTCATTCACAAAAATATTCATTTACTGTACATTTTCGACGCCTTGCGTCACTTTCAAGGGCGCCTCTTCAATTAGCTCACTGAAGGCAGCCCTCGACGTGGGGATGGCGGGAGTGGGAGGGGATTGAGGGGAAGGGGAGAAGGGCGGAATCGTAAGCAATCATACCTGGAGGGTGGGAGGTGAGGGAGGGGGGGGAGAAATGAGAAAGTGCGAAAGTGTCCGGATAGCTCTCATAATCATTGAATGCAAGGAGGTCAGGGAGGGGTGGTTGGGAATAACAGAGTATTAACGAATACTTGAGGTCAAGGCTCCTCCATTTTTCTCAGCGCTATCTTCACGGCTGTCTCCAACGTGTTACACCATCAATCTGTCCACAGAAAGATCCAGTGAACCTAGGAGAGAAGCTTTCAGCTAAGCTTCGTGAGACTTGTTTCATTTAGCGCTCAACTGTTTTGAAAGAAAAAACATTCCAAAGAAATTGGGATAGTCTGGCGAGCCTTTTGTCTCTCCATTCGCGCGGAATTTTGCACTCCACTTCGCGGTCCTCCCAACTCCCTCCCCGCCTCCCCCTCCTCCTCCCCTCTCCTTCCTTCTCCCTCCCGCCAGCACAAGAACAGTCATTGAAACCACCAGTGGGTGTCTACTCCATTTGGACCGTCCCGCACTTCCACAGCCCGCACCTTAGTCCCATCTGTCTACTTTCCATAATTATTTACCATAAGTGTACATTTCATATCGTATTACTGAATCCTTGATAGATTATCGAATTTCCTGTGCTAAGCATGATTCGACTCTTCGACTCACATTGAGTAGTCTTAAAAATTCATAATTAGCATACTAGCTGCAGCAAGCCTTACAACTTAAAATCATTATTATCATCATAGTATTACAATTCTAGGATTAGTATACTGCAGCCCTCTATTTCGCCCAATCCCATGCCAGTTCCTTCACTTCCCTATGGTTCTTCTAACCCGTTAAAAAAATTAATGAAATCAATAATTAAAACTCTCTCTTCAGTACCTTTGTGGTACTCCACAAGTTCACAATATTTAATCGAAAAATAACTTTTGCAAATACCACACTTAACACATCAAACAACCCGAGTTTCAACGATTTATCGTCATCACCACCTGATGATGACAACAAATCCTTGAAACCCGGGTCGTGTTTGATGTGTTAAGTGTGGTATTTGCAAAAGTTATTTTTCGATTAAATATTGTGAAATTATCGAAATCATCCTAGGGTATCCATTGATCGTCTGCGATCACATTGATCTTTATTGTTTTACAAATCAAGTCGATTCTGAAGCCGTGATGGTAGTCACCAATCGTCATTAGAGAGACAAAAAATACCTTCCTCTCCGTAACAAACTTTCCCTCTCAATACGAAATATGTCAACTATTGAGGCTTCTTTTCAATAATAAAAATTAAGTATAGAAAATAATAAAAATGAAGATGGCATGATATGCTGAAACCCGGGTCGTTTCTTTAAAATAAAGTGTGGAATAACCACCAAGTGCTTTTTTATTATTAAAATGAAGGAGTTCTACAGAGTAACGCCGGAGACAGTGTCTTATACATTGAGGCTTCGCTAGTTCCTTTAATTTTGATGCAAATTATCCCTTTCCCGCGATCTTCTTCGATCATTAAAAATCTGCATTGAGTTTTGACTTGGACGGACGACGAGTGAGAGTGGCGATGGAAATGAAAAAGTGCTCGTAATAACCTTCGGCGCAGGTGTGCTTCCGCAAGGGGCGGCGCGGGCAGTCGCAGCGGGGAACCGAGAAGGGGCGTTCTACGCGCACGACCACGGCAGCCGGCCGCGGGCGCTAACACAACTCCGACGCAGGGATTGAGACGCGTCCATTGCTCACGGATCACGCGTCGACGACGGGAGAAATCTAAATGGAAGGCCACGCCACCCCTCACTCAAAGAGTGACGCAATGCGAAACAATTGAGGCTTTGTCCGATCGAGGCTCTGAGGCCAGCGGAATCGACAACGCCCCCGGGATAGCTGAAC
This sequence comes from Pyrrhosoma nymphula, assembly GCA_963573305.1. Classification (NCBI taxonomy): domain Eukaryota; kingdom Metazoa; phylum Arthropoda; class Insecta; order Odonata; family Coenagrionidae; genus Pyrrhosoma; species Pyrrhosoma nymphula. The sequence goes on from OY754335.1 coordinate 108,507,210, forward strand.
GAAAGGGGGCGTCGGGACGCGTCGCTTCGACGGCTGCACCTCACCGACGCCCTGCGTCCCTCGATAAGTCGAAAGGAAGTCGCGAACAAAAAGTCACGAAATATGAGTCGCCGACGGAGAGCTCCTCCCCACCTTCGGGACATTTATTTTTATTTCTTTGAGAATTTCTCAGCAACAGTACATCACCAACAAGTTTTCGTACGAAAGCTTTAACCATGAGTTCCAACGTTGAGAGAAAATTTTGGGAGGAATTCGTAGCGATCTTAAAAATGGCGCTTGTTTACGACCAACACAAGAATTTCTTGCGTGCTCAATATTTGCGCGTGCGTGATCAATGATTATCGGAAGGAGGGCCTGCAATAAGTATTCATTGTGCTGTCCGTATAACGATTCCCATTTTCCGAAATTTCCAATCAAATCATTGCAGAACCATTATGCAGTGTTTTTCACCCGGTAAAACATATGTATCAAATGCAACTGAAGTGCGGTTATGTGGTTCGCAAGGAAGATATGGAGAAAGTTGTAAAACCACAGTATATGATGCAACTTTCAGGTATATTTCGCAGTTTTTAAGACTTAGAAAAATTTAATGACAATCTAGGAGACGGTTAAATGTTTTCAGAATAAGATACGGTACGCCTTCTCTCCTTCTAAGTGATAAGTATTGATGATATTTACTTGCTGTTTTCGAAAACGGTATTGGAACTCCGTGCTAAGATAGCATTAGGCTCACAGAGTGGGGTATGCAAATAACAGTAGTCATTATTGTTAAGGGGTTTTTAGCGAGGGTCAGCCCAGGACGAGGTGTGCGGAAGCCGGCGAGAAGATTATGAAGGGCGGCCTTCCCGGGGTGCCCAGCAAACGTCGCTCCTAAGGTTATTAACAGCGAACCGTAGAGTACATTTCCTTGTCCCCAAACTTTGCCCGTTTTTCACGATTTGTGGGTGCAGTGGCGGCGAGGCTGGCTACCCCCCCGAGTGGATAATCAGCGGAGGAGCAGACCAACACCCACTCGCGGGGTGCACAGACGGTGTGCAGGGGGGAGGGTCCGGGCTGTGCCCCGCCGCTATGTGGAAAAACATGATTATAATCGAGCAACAGCACTTAATTTTACCTCTCACGAATAGTTTACAACTACTTAGATCTTGACTGCAAACGTATCCTCTGTTGAGTTCACCTGAAGATGGCTTTTCAGTCGGATCCCTGGCAGTGGAAAATAAAATGTATCTGTGGAAAAATCTCGTGTTCTCCACTGCTCCTTTGATGAATCATCTCCATCAAGTGACATCCGGCTCCATCGAGCCTAACTCTTAAAAATGGATTTTGGAAATTAGTCTCACTGAGATATGTCGCTCACTAGTTATATGCACCGTCAATTAAACCAAATAAAACTCTCTTTGAAAGATGCTATTTGTGCATGGGATATAAAGTGTACTTATCATTTGATAAGTACACTTTATATCCATCTATACACTTACCAGATATTAAACCAAAGGTTAATATTAAAACTAAATTCCTTCAAATGTCAGTGGAATGGCTGCTTACTCAGCCCAATGTAGATTATTTACTTAATATTGTTGTGTAAAAGTCTTTTACTTATTATATTCATCCTATTTGGCTCATCTCAAATGTGTATTTTATTAATTATTTGTTTTTTTTAGACTTTATAAATTAAGAATTTTGATAGGGTTTTATGGATAAACTTATACGGCTATGCATTTCTGTGAAGCTCAGTTATTCTCAGAGGCGACATAATGCTTTCTAAAATGCATGTATGAAATTGTTTTTGGTGAATGTTGTTTTGGGAAGTAATAAACATATTGTTATTACTATATCTCCTACTCTGTCCTATCCATTCATAGCTATGTCGCTGGTATTTAGTTCTTGCGATGCTTTTAACACAACCACCAATTTCCAAGACTCGTTACCAGTTCAAGAATAATTTTTACCCAAATTCATTCTTGAATTTAACGGTTTATTTCTTCTCCCACGCGGTTAGCTTACAGTCACCGAGTGTGTCCACCGGGTTGTGGATCGACCACCAGATAAACTAACAAGTTATTGGCGAAATAAGCAAGTTTCCTCGAAGAATAAAAAGTCGAGGACAAAATAGTTTGGAGTATCTAAGCCATCCTTGGATGAGATATCTCAGAAATATTAAGATAACTCTAGAGGATGCCGAGTGGTTGCCTCCGACAAATAGTCTGCAAGTAACCCGGGGAAGTGGTCAGAAACCCTTCTTCATATTAGTGTAGGTGGAGATTGTAAAGTAACACTCACTAAACTAAATACTTGGTAAGATACCCAAACGCCTGCTGTGCTGCGAAGTGGAAGAACGCAGGAATCGATTACATCATCATCCCAAGAAGAAGCAGCTCACAAAAATTTCTCTCCTTCATGATTGAAGCTGAGTGAAGTGGAGAGCAACATCAAACCAATCTTCGGATTGGTGACAGCTGATGATAATTCCTTCTCTTTACAACATCGACCTTTTCTGCGATTAATCCACTCCGCCATGTCACAATCGTCTCACATCATGACAAAACCAGGGAATCACGCTTTCTTTTCCGCCCGCTTCCGGAAGACTTAACACTTCTTATTTCTTAACACGCTCATTTCAAACCCTAACCTTCAAAATACCTTACGAGTACACCAAAAGTCCAACTATCCGAACTCCAACTATCCGGATCGCTTTTTGGGGAAAATCCTCGAAAATCGGTTTTTGGCAGTCACGGCAATAGGCTATTCGAAATGTTTATTGTATGTTTTATATCGTTGATTTCGTTTTACTGTTAGTGGTTACAACACACTTATTTTAGCGTTCTTAGATCAATCTGAAGCGAATACGTTAAGAAGTTTCCAAAGAAATTACATTTTTTTGTGAGTTATCCATTTTTCCGGATATTTGATTATCCGGATGGGGTCTGGTCCCAATTGATCCAAATAATTGGAGTCCTATTGTACTTTGCTTTTTTTCCAAGCATTTATGATTATCCCGGCTAAAAAAAGTTTCAATACAATGTAATGACTTGGGGGGAGCACCGTATTGAATAAGCACTGCGATTTCTGCATGAAGGTTTCTCGGGTTTCCAGCCGGGTAATTGGGTCCATGACCGACGTTTCGGCAGCGTACTCTGCTACCGTCATCAGGGTGATGAGTGACGATGACTGGGAATTGGCTGCAATATATAGTTATCCCGAGAAGACCGGTGTCGGCTGATTTTTCCGCGTTTTCTCCTCTCAAAAATCAGCCGAAACCGGTCTTCCTGGGATAACTATGCATTGCAGCCAACTCTCAGTCTTCGTCACTCATCACCCTGATGAAGGTAGCAGAGTACGCTGCCGAAACGTCGGCCATGGACCCAATTACCCGAACGGAAACCCGAGAGGCATTGATGCACTCTATTGACCGGGAAAGCCTGAAACCTCTTAAAATGCGATTTCTGTTTTCCGCGACGAAAAAATTTTGGTGTCTCGCTTATACAAACAATCCATCCTGCATCAGTGCACCTTTTCATCTTTTAATTTCTACAACCATAGCTTTCGAACAAATTCGTCAGGGCAAGCAAATTGCCCGCTTGCCAAGTCGTTCGCAATCTGAGGAGGGTTTTTAGTCACGATGAATCTAGTTTAATGGGGGGGCAGGAGCAAGGGAGGGCTGGCCACGGACGACGCCGCAGGACGCCATAGCGGTCGCGGTGCTGCAGGGGGACGGGGTGTTCTGTGTTCCCGGAGGAATGCTGGGAAAGAGGACGCACTCGCGGTTTTCAGTGAATGGGTTCCGCAGTGGATCGTGGGAAGATTCCCTCGGGGGGATAAGAAGGAACTGCGCCGGCGAGGACGCGCGTTTCAACGGAGGACAGACACACGGAACGGGTGAACTCGAACGAGGCAGGCGACTCCACATTACGGGGTCGAAAGAGCGACGACGACGAAGCCTTCGGGGCCGTTCTCCGGGAAATCAGGAGAAATGTTATGTGTGAAGCATAGAAGTGGAGAATGCGGGGAAGGAGAGTTCTTTACGGAGCAGATTAAAGAGAGAATTACGGCTTAATGAGAGATCAAGGCAGCACTGTAAGGTAGCGGAAACAATAATTATCCCTTATGGGTTGATTACATTGAGCGAGTTTAAAAGCTACAAGCCGGCGAATTCACTAGGTGCTAGTAAACTTGCCCAGTGTAATCATGTTCACTAGCTAACTAGCAGATTATAAAAACTCTTCGAGAAAGTTGAAAGCCTACTACTTTAATCTACATAACTCGCTAATCACTGGCGTGTGGGCTTGTTAGCTAGTAAACTATCCGTGTGTCATCATAGTTACCTGTGAACTAGCAACGAGTATCCCGGTGGTTCCTTTTTACAGTGTCTATAATATGTCAACGGAACTAGTTCGCGCGGGAGTCGTTATTTTAGCTCATGCTATCAAAAAAGAGTTAAAAAGAAAAGAATAGACGTTAAGAAATTCCACAATATGATTAACATTTCACTTCATTTTTTAGCGCTAGAACACCCAGAAAAGTTCAGCATATGAAAGGAAAAAAACAACGTATTCACAACACGTGATTTAAACTCGCTAGCTAGTTGGTTACTGAGTGATTGGAAAGTTTTGTGTGCCATCATCAATGTCGCACTAGTTGACTCGCCAGCTTCTAAACTCGCTGGCTTGTAACTTGTAAACTCGCACAATGTAATCGACCCTTTACGTAAATTGATTGGAGGTAGCAAATTCAGAATGTCTGAAAGAACTGCGCCAGACTGAAAACACTCGGGTGAGAATCCTCGAAACGGCCGAGAGAACGACCCTCGGCTGACGACCAATCCTCAAAGAATTCCAAGGCTCTCTCGAAATAAAGCGTATTCGTATTGAGTCCCGCGCTGCAACTGTAAGTGCATCGCTTTACAATCGATGGAATCAATGGAATGGGAGGTGTCACAGAAGGTGGTACATCTCCAACACCTGACCATAAAGACCGGAATTGATAAAGATAGTTGCTTTTACAGATATGGATCACGCTATTGACTGGATCGCAAATGCATGACGTTTAACCTCATGCCTACTCCTATCGTCACCAATCCAGCTTTTGCCAACATTTAAATATCAATAGCTCATTGTAAATAGGAGAATAATTTACAATCTAGTGCTAGGCATATCCACGACAGGAGTATGGCCACTTAATTGTTTTTGGTGTGACTTTGAGCAACTTCATCATTATAAAATAACTATAAGTAACAGTGTATCTCATATAGACTTGATGATGTTATACTACAAGGAAACCTGAGTCGTGAATAAAACATATTCTACGTTGATGCACAGATTTTCATTGTTGTTTTACGTTGAAGAACTTTGTCCTTCTATGTTTCTCTTACTATGACTTTTACATGTTTGAATCCAGTTCGCAGAAAATAATATTAACCGTAAAAACGAAACGTTTTTAGAATTACTTACATTAATATCCTCAAATTTATCTCCGAGGGATAAGATACTGGATTTCAAATGACTGGAGACTGGTAGAATCCGGCATGTAAGATATTCATTTTCCTAGGTTTTGCATAACTTGCTGGAGGCACGTCGTATTGTATAAAAAGTGGCGATGTGTATTTTCTTGGGCTAATTGACAAGCATCACTGGATGAGAAAACTGGAAACGTAGTATCTCAAAAGGCAAGGTCATCTCTTCATAAAATGTACGCCCAAGTCCAGAGGGAAGTTTACGAACCCACGGGGTGAAATAATACCGTCACTTTTTACCCTGTGAGGGTGGGTAGTGAGGTGCGGAGGAGATGGGCAAAAAATACGCTCCCAGGCGCTCATTAGCATATTGCCCTGCGAGTTGCCCCATGGGTCACGGGGCGCGGGGTCACCGGCCTCCAAAAGAAGATAGGAGAGAAGGTCAACGATTTGCACCAAGAAGAAGATTGATTGAAAGGAAACTGTGGTCTTGTTCATAAGGGCTGCGCTCTGTTTGCGCTGTCATAGGAAATAGAGCGGGTCTGCAACAAATCATGATACCTATCTGCTCGTAAGTCTTATCTTGCAGCTTCCTTTGCGGGGATATGACACAGATTCAGAATTGAACCTATCACGTCAGCTGTAATCTCAAACGATTTGAAATTTTCTACGTTACGTCTGGCATGAAACCTTCTGGGGGTAGATAAAACTCGGTCTTTAGAAGAGCGAACTTAAGATTCTACAGACGGCTGTGATGCCGCGGTCACAGGCCTAGTGGTCAGGTTAGAGTCACAACGGATTTGCAGCCGTTATATATTTTGCAGAGTTTTGCCTACATAGTAGGCGGGATTGATGTACGTACACACGTACCTGGTACTCGAGACAGAGAAGCTTCAGTCATGAGGCGATAGCAACGCTGTACGGTGATATCAACATTTTCCGGGTGATGTCCACGTATGTTGTTTAGGATCACAACAGTTTCGACAGCTATCATGCTGGCGTCCTCAGGTGAAGGCCTTTACTCCTTCACCTGAGGACTCCAGCAGAATAGCTGGCGAAACTGTTGTGATCCTGAACAACATACGCGGACGCCACCCGAAAAATGTTGATATCATCTTATCGACGCCGCGGAAACCTGAGAACGAACAGCAACGTTGTACTTTTGTACGCCCCTATTCGCTTTCTCGGTCATGCCTCGTGAAATGGGAAGAATTGGAGTTGATGGTGGTCACAGTCCCTCTTTAGAATCCGTCGCGCTAAACACAAGATGTGAGCTGAACTGTAAGGACAGACACCGAGTCCTAAAAGCAGCGAGGGATGTGTGGAGATTTCGACAGCAAAAGTAAGGAAGATGCCTAATTTATCGGTAAAGCAGTGCTCAAATCCCAAGTCACCTCTCCGCATTATGACGAACATCTCCAGCGATTTCACGAAGCCACGCGGTCTCCACACCATAACGACTCGCTTAAAGTAACGAAAGTTACGGGATTGTGTGCCACTACCGGTAACCGAGTCTTATCTAATCGCATAACTCGCTCAATATCTTTACCTGCAAAAGAACGTGAAAAATACAAATCTATTATCTATCCAACGGGATGCCTGCTCATGTATGGATAATGATATTTTATGTACTTTTAGTACAGGTGGGCACTATTGATCGGAAAGTTTACTCCGTTAACAGCAGGCCCGTTCTTTCGAATTCTTTACCGCCAATCCATAAATTCACCTAAGATGTGACGGAAGTCAATTTTCATGCCCACATTTTTACTACATGGTCCGAGGCCACTAAAAAACACTCATGATGGTGAAATTCAATACAATGCGCCTTTTCCACCCATTAAAGTTTTTGGTGTTGCAGATTTAACCGATAACATTAGTAGTTAATTTATTTTTATTACTGCTTCATATCATCCATCAAAATTAACCAAGGGGTCCGACAAGGATGTAGCCTGTCACCAGCACTCTTCAATATGTACGTGGAGGAACCAATAAAAGAAATAGAAGAACAAGGAATCAAAGTGAATGGAGAAGAAATCAACATGCTACGCTTCGCTGATAATATCGCGATCGTACCAGAACACGAGGAAGACCTCCAGAACTCACTGAACACAATTGAAAAAGTGTTCCAGGAATACAACATGAAAGTCAATAAGAAGAAAACCAAGATACTTGTGTGCGGAAGAGAGAAAGTAGTGGCCGACGTCCGCCTCAAAGGAGAAAGATTGGAGCAAGTGGAATCGTTCACCTACCTCGGGAGCACCATTACCTGGGATGGAAGAAGCACGACGGACATCAAGCGTCGAATAGCTCAAGCTAAGACGGCATTCATGGCCAAAAGGCCGCTACTCTGCTCGAAGAGCATAAGACTGGAGACAAGGAAACAGTACGTGAAAACATTCATGTTGGCAGTGGCACTCTACGGATCAGAAGCATGGACCATTGCATTAACTGACCAGAAAATAATAGAAGCCTTCGAGACCTGGTGCTGGCGGAGGATGCTAAAGATCAAATGGACGGATAGGGTGAGAAACGAGGAGGTATACAGAAGAATTGGAGAAGAAAGGACACTGTGGAGCACCATATGCCAAAGAACACGGTGGGTTGGCAATGTTATGAGACACAACGATTATATAAGAAGCATAATGGAGGGAAAAATTGAAGGGAAAGTCCCCGGAGGAAGACCAAGGGACAAGTACGTGGGGCAAGTCAAGAGGGATGCGGGGAAGAAGAACCATAGGGAAGTGAAGGAACTGGCATGGGATAGGGCGAAATGGAGGGCTGCAGTATACCAATCCTAGGATTGAAATACTATGATGATGATCATCCATCAACAGTACAAAGATTCGCACTATACAATCTCACCACCTAGTAACTATGAAAAACATCTGCCACATGGTAACCACCATCAATATCTTACAATCATTACATTAACAATCTCTAACATAGAGAGATTTTTGAACACTGAATAATATATTTTTCTCAATTCCTGATGAAAAATGATGAGGTACTTAAGGAATTGCGGGTGTTTACTGGATTTTTGATACAAAAATACGAACAAAATGAAGCAAGTTTTATCATGACAAAATAACAAATAGCACAATTATATGGAAAAGTGGTGTAGTATGATCAAGCTTCCACATTAAGGGTAGCAATTTACATATCTTACGAGTGAGTCTCCCTATCACATTGCATTTCATGCTCTGCTCATCCGGTTAAGTGCGCCATCTCTTTGGTTTGAAGGCCATGCTGGCACCTATGTCGAGCCAGAGAACTTATTTTCTTTGCCCAATGCATTGTGGAGAGACTGGTCCCGCCATTTGATTTTTCCATATTGCCTCGGAGCGTAAAATAATTTAATATTACAATTATAAGTATAATTAATTATCAAGTCTCACAATGCTACCCCATCACTGGTGACTCGTACGAGTCGAATGTGTTTGCACGCGCGTAGTAAAGTGTCTGGTGCACGATTCCTTACGGAGAATGTTTCCATCGAAGGCAGAGACTCTTTTGAATACACATGGGGTTCTCAATATCACCTAATCTTCAGCATTTTGTAGCGACTAGTATTCCATTATTCACGGGCGCGCATAATGAATAATTAGTATCTTCTAAGTAGGAAATCACATGACACTATCGAAGGGGTTCTTTAAAGCAATCTGTTCTTGATTCTAAGTGAACAAGTTGAATCAAATTAGTTGAAATTAGTTTACAAATCCTTGAAGCATAGTAACGATTCCATCTATCTATTGACTCCCTCGATCTTAACGCTCACTGAGCAATAATTATTTTTGCGACTTATTCAGTAAGGGCTCGATACAGTCGAGCCTCGTAAAACCCGAGGATTTTACGTCACAGCCTCCGACATATCCCAACTTTTGAATGACCCTAATTGAAATTTTCGAGGCTGTGACGTCAAAATGACGTCACTGACAAGGCTCGGAATTTTCGAGGCCATGCCGAACAACCCCCAAATGAAAACAAATTATGAATTCCACCTTTTCCTTTGAATCCTGTACAAAACACCGCTTTCACTGCCAACAAGCTTAAGCTATTTGAAAACCAAATTAAGACACAAAATATGAAGATTTTTCGACCACTGTACTTTTAATTAACACTTTTTCAACGAACGAACCTTTTCTTAGAGAACCAACGCATTTTATTTTCCTTTCCTCTAGTTTATGATAATTACTGAAAAACGAAGAAGGAAATGTTATCACATTTTCCGGAGGAGGTTGCTTCTTATAAACCGTTTTCTTGTAAAATGAAATTTGTGATGGATAGAAAAACACTTTTTTTCCTTACATCTCACCCCATGGCATTGCATTTCACCCACCTTGAATTTAACCCCATGTAGTTATAAGCGCAATATGCCAAAACATGGCGTGGAAAGGTAGAATTTCGTTGTTCATATCAAGCAGAGGCCACCATTTCCCATCAATAGCCAGCATGTGAATTAAATGCCACTTAATCCATTTTACAGTGGAATCAGCTGAAAGGGAAAGTACTCATCTACCTCTAAAAAATACCCTGCAAGCCACCTCAAGGGTGTGTGGCAGGGGGTGAGTAGTCACCAACATGCATTACACTATACCCTAAAGTTAGTGTAACTACGACTAATTATGCATTAGCATAAATCGCCGCGGCGCTCAAGCGACGCTTAGCTGATCGGGACTGATTCAATAAGGACCGGACACGGTTGAACCTCGAAAAATACGTGGCTGTGACGCCAAAGCCCCCAACAAATTTCAACTTTTGAATGGCCCTCTTTGAAATTTTCGTGGCTCTGACGTCAAAACTTCGTCACTGTCGAGACTTGAAAATGCCGAGGCCATAAGGAAGGCCCCCAGCTGACGGCCATTTTGCCAGAAGATCAGACTCTTCATTCTGGAGAGGCAAAGCTGGGCTTCCACCTGAGTTTAATAGTTTTCGTAAAAACATGCAATACGTATTTTAACGAAGGAAAATAACAGACGTAATCTACTTTGAATGTATAATGGCATGAGTCTATGGCAGGCCTTCCCACTGGGACGAGACCCCCTCTTTTCAACCAGCTCACAGTGGAGCACGTGTCAATTGACCTCCCTTCTGTCTTTCTCCTACCCTTTGACCTATATGGCATGAATGGTCCTCGTAGGGGCAATAATCATTGTTCCCGCCAGTCCTGCTCATGGGATCATAGAAACTAGCAAGCCCATCCATCGCATCAAAGTCCACATGGAAATGACAAGCCCTGAGGAAATGGCATTGGTGGTATTTGAAGGGCTGAAAGCGCTACTTGACAAAGATCATTGCGTTAGAGGAAGGTACTGCCTGCAACGAGTGGGATGAAGATCACACTAGAGAAGGTCATAGGATTCGCTAGAGGTGAAAGAGTCCAAAATAAGAGAATAAAGATCGTCATCCAAAGGACGTGGAATCTTTTGCGTATCAAGGAAACATACTAAATGAAAAAGGGCAGTAGAAGATAAAATTGCGCTGGGATAGGAAAATTTTTACGAGTATGGCATTACTAAGGAGTCGAACCAAAAACTAAAAAAAAATACAGGAAAATATATGAAGTGAAGAGAGGTGTGATGCCGAACTTAAATTTTTCACGTAAAGAGGAACGGCGGGAGGTTTGTTTAGAGCCATTCGGGGAAGAAAAGAAGAGGGTTAGCTTGCGGAAGAGGAAAGGCTAAAGGAAATGGTGTGCATCTCTATGGGAGTAGAAGATGTTGACGCGAGTAATGCGAACGGGGCCGAGGAAATCTGGGGATATCTATTTATGGTAAAACCTCTATTACAAGTTTGCTCACATGATTTGGAGTAATTATTCCTACGTCAATTTTTGAAAAAAATATAACTATGAGTAGGTAATCGGGTATTTAACACCGTAAATAGAATTTGAACACACTCATTTACAGCTTCAAATGAAATTGCCCTTCTAGCGGACATCTTTCCCTACAATATTTCATTTCTTTGTACTTACCCCGAAAAGACTATCTAAAAAAATGTAATTTAATCATCTAAGTAAAAAATACATTTATTTCAGGTCGCTCAACCATTCATTTAAGATTAATATTTAAGCGCGATATTCTACAGGGGAAAAATCATTCGCCTTGACCGGGTTCCCGGTCTAGGCGAATGATTTTTCCTCTGTGGAATATCGCATTTATGTGCACTTGTGGGTGACTCAGTAAAGGTCACTACCGTGGTTAGTCCCGGTATCCTAAAATTTGGTTAAAATTAAAGAAGGAAAAGTGATGAGCAGACTAACTTATGTTCGCTATATTCGAGCAAGCTTCACAACACAGTAAGAGGTTTATCAAAACACACTAGTCTACTGCTATCGGATTCCATGTATCACGTCACGAGTGCTGAGGTGTAATGCTGATTTTTATGCTATAAATTTATAAATATTACTCAAGGGAAAAATTAAGACATTAAAATTGCATGAAAGGTACGATTAATTATAGTCGGGATATCAAAGGTTGCTGAAAATGTTTGAAATATTGCCCTGTTCTTCACAAAGATGCTCTCTATTGCTTCTCACGCGGATTGATGTGTTACGCAGAAGACTGTTTCAAACAGTTCAACGTTAATTTCGGAATAATAGGTAAGTATTACAGCTTACAGATAATTCTTTGTTTTACATACGATTTATTTTTCGCCAAGATAATCTATTTATAGATCTATTTCATGCACCGGATAGTTGTGAAAGTAAGAGGATATTATGGCTTACAGGAATTTACTTCGAAACGCAATGCAACACTGGGTTGATAGAAAATATCGTTTAGCCGCAATGCAGTTTCTCGTAATTTCTAGCAATTATCCTAAGCTTTAACTCAAAACTTGCCCTTAGAAAAAGCTGATTAGTCACGAGTAAAACCCTCAAACGGAATTTACTATAAAAAGGGCTAGATACACTGCCCAAATGAGCTAATAAAAATACTATCGTATCGAAAAGTCCTAAAACCTATGTAATTAGAATAAAAATGCTATAAAACAAAACGAATACTGAAGGACTGTTCTATTTTTTGGGATTACCCGCGTCAGGAGTATTTGCGACTATGACCATCTCCCGGAAATTGAGATCGCCACCATAGCCAACGAAAAAATAAAAGACTGGCGATAGGATAAAAGCATATCTGCTATATACAAAAGGAACTACTAACAATAGATCCAGAATACTGCTTAAGCACGATATAAAAACAATATTCAAACTACGGAGGCAAATAAGGGAAATAGTACGGAGAAGTAAAATATAGAATGGAGACGGAGGGAATGTATGTACCAACTATCATGCAAAACATGCGAAAAAGCATAAATAGGGGGGACAGGAAGGGCCGTTGAGACGAGGATTGAGGAGCACAGAGTCAGAATACGACCGGGCCAACAAGAAAAATCACCGTTTGCCGAACATGCTGCCCAATGCCCCAATATTGACGACAAAAATCCTACAATCCTCACAAGATATAAACACTACAAGACAAGAATCTTTGGGGAGGCCTTGGAAATTTAAAAAAACACCACAAAAACTTTAGGCGAAGAAACAAAAAACAATAGGGACAAAGGAAAAAAGATAGGTGAATCGTGGCTACCAGTACTTTCAAGAAGAGAGATTAACATCCCAAATTTTCTGCAACCACTCTCATACTTTCTCCTCTCTTATCGTCATGATAATACAAATTCGTATGTGAAATAAAGGCATCATTCATCAGTTATGAGGAGTTCTCCGGCAAAGGAGAAGAAAAATAGGAATTTTAAAATCCTGACGCGGGTAATGCCAAAGCGCAGACCAGTCCTTGACGAATATATACCGCAAATCTGTTAATAATTGGACGAAAACTGAGCTTTTGAAGAAGAATATCACTAGTGAACGAGGCTCATAAAAGCAGCACAAGAAGTAGGCCAGGGTTTGTCATATAAACTGTCTTATTCAGGAAAATCTCATGGTGTTGGGTAGGTGTGAATGTCATGATAAATAAGTATACTGTCTTTTGGGAACATAGTTATCCAGCTAATCGTTAGAATCAATTTAAAATAATTTCAAAGACGATACAATGAAAAGATCTGTAGCATTATTATTATATAATATTATATAATAGCTCTTATAACCTTGAGTAGTTTTATTTTAATTCCGAAGAAAATATCAATATTCCTCAGAGACATGTCATCAATTAAAAACCACATAATTACAACACTGAATTGATTAATTTTGAAGTAAACTCTTGTGTTGCATACGCATGTTGAATAATTCAAAATATGTTTTCATTTGTATCATTACATTTATTTGAGTTATGTACCATATTTACAGCCAACGTCATCCATCTTATAAAGAGTGCTTCGAAGCGGAGATTCTACCTCGAGAGGAAATGTGAGCTTGATGGGTTTATAAAAAGAGTGAAATAGGTAGAGTCTTAAAAAGAGAAGGGAGGCCTTGGAAGGAGACCTTGAGGTTGTACGGTTGTTTTGGCTTAAATTTTCAAATTCATCATCAGCAGTTATAAGTCATCAAAAACAAATGTAGAGCTCGTAATTTATTTCAGACAGTAACGCAATAATTTTTCTAGCCCGCTTAACAAAAATACGGACACACAAATTTCCGAGTATTTTACATATGGCATATGGGAAGTGATCATGAAAGGCATATATATTTTTACTTTTAACGAATATTAACCATAAGATTCTAACACAAAGATAATTGGATATGCATTTAAATCTCTAAAGGATTTTTATAAATCTTGCCGCAGCTTAAATGATCATCGGTGAAAAACTAACACCATGAAACGATTAATGCTACGATCGATATGATACGACGGAGAAACACGGGAACGTTACCTTCATATTTTGTCTTTTGTTTATTTAGCAACAGTTCCTTTCAAGGGAAATATATAATCAAACAATTAAAATATCAAATAGCAGCGATAATGTCTGAAAATTGCTACAAACAAAAATTTAAGTCAACATAAAAACAGCAATAACACGCCGGAGAAAATAATCTGACGCACGAGTGCAGAGGATGTCAGCAACTAATAGGTTTTTTGATGTGTTGAAAAATAATAGCATAACCCAATCCGGATGTTGATGCAAACAGTAGGTAAAACATGCATAAAGTTGCCAAGTCGCAGGACATCCGTAGACCACTTTTACAATGAATATTGAAGAGCACCAAATGAAATATCTAAAAAAAACTCCATGCTGGCCAGTTTATTTGGTGTGAAGAAGATAGAAATATCCTGATAAAGTGTTAATGCCACGTGTATTAAACATGACCCTTTTTTAGCTCCGTTATTCCCTGTAATTTTTGGGTTTCAAAACACTGGAAAACTAGTCAAAAGAATGAACGCATTGTTTAAATGATAAAATTAAACATTTAAACGCATCAATTATCAATTCATACTACTCCAAATGTCATTACAAGAGTTACAAAAGTTACAAGAGAAACGAAAGGGGTTACAAGAAGATATACTAGATCTTTGCTAAGTAACTTGGATTTATTTTAAATTTCCGAAGTTATGAACCTTAGTCACCTCAAAAGCGCTATACCTAACTAACTACCTTAAGTTGGAAAAATTACTATAAAAAGATATTCACATGATTAATTTTACGGTTCTTCGAAAAAGAAAATCCATTAATTATTTTTTTCATCAGGTAAAGATAAATGCCTAAATAAAGCCTCCAGCAATTTTAAACGTGACAGGTGCATAATCTTTTGAAAAGCTATAATTTCATATCTAAAGGAAATAAAAACTCCTATAAACATTTAAAAAATTATAACGCAAAGGTTTTAACACGAAGATATTGGCGCACCGCTTAAAAAGGAATGATAATAAGGAACCATTATGGCAGTGTCAAAGTATAATATTAAACTTTAGGCTAGAAGCATTAATTATACAGACAGAATATAATATGAAAGTGAGCTACAACAAAAGAGGTATCTGTAAAATACCTATTCAAGTGTAGAAAGATGATGAAAGATGTACAACAATAATAATAACACCCCATAGGTGGATACAATTTATTTTTCAGCGATAGAGAGGCTTCGCCAGCAAAACCCTAAATAAAGCAGCAGAAGTTTGATAGAATAAGGAAAACGAAACTGCTTTTTTTCCAAAGACGAAATAGAACTGAAATCCACCAGGACAATTCTTAGTGAAAAAGCGAAGATGATTCCAAAAATAGATTTCATAGACCACATTTATGGTTCCCCCTTGTCATACAACGATCGATCCTTGCCGTACGTGTTTCCACTATGGGAGGAAGGTCGGAATGCGACACCGACTGCAAACTAGATCCTTTGGAATAGAATGCTCCTATTTTCACATTCTGCCTACGATAGCTACCTATATTCTTACAAAAGCTGAAATATTCACATGAAATCCCAGAGTTATTTTGTGCATCGCATCCAAAGGAAGCAGTCTTAATGCCATCTAGGCCAACGACTTGCCTGATTGCGTGAATATGCATCAATTTCCTCGTAATATGTTGATTGTAATATCTAGCCTATCCGAATTTGCAGAAATCCCGCGAAATTCGCAAGGTAAGCTTCCTGTTACTATGTTTAAAAAGTACTTTGTATTTATCCAAGTCCAAGTAACCTCTGTAACTTAATAGATTTTCTACTTTCACGTATTTATGAGTTCCATGATTGTCTTTTAAAGTCAACCGTAACTCCGCTATGGGTAGTGGCAGCACTCACTCCGCGATTACTTCGAGAGTGGAGTAGCTCAAATGGATCATTCATTTGAGTTGGTGCTCTTCCGAAAGAGCTATTTCGGAAGTGGAATTACAAAATAACCCCCATGATCGTACAACTTATTTTTTTCAATGCTGCCGACGAGCTGCGTACACATCTCACATTAAAAGCTAAATGAAGATAATTTGCCCCCAAGCCACCCACTACACATGGGTGATGAACACCCTATACAGAAATGGTGCCGTGATTGGCATCAAGGACGACGCCTTCACGTCGTCTGTGAACCGAACAAATGTTACTCGTTCGTCGAAAGATATGTTGCACGCCGACCAGTGAAATTTCTTCAGTAAGTACCCACTCCTCGTTCTCGATGGGATACTTCTGCAATTGAGTGTGACATAATTACTTGTTATCTCTTTTATGTTCCATTCAATTAACTCCTATAGTGATCGTGCTAATGGTTTGCTTTGGAGTGTGATCGCCATGAAGGACAATGGAATTCTTATTCTTCGAAAAGTCCACACTCATGTGTTGCTCACGTTCCAGTGCCATTATAAAATAAACAGGAAGAGGAAATGTGGAAATCCTTATTCAACCACTGTTGAAGAACAATTGATCCATCCGAGTGGGAGAAGTGCTTCATTCATGGACATGCTTAGTTCTACGCCCGGAATACCATCTTTAAAAGTGTAATAACAGCATGCTGAACATTAGGGCCGTCCCAAGGGATTGAGGGGCACTGTGCAAACGGAAGTCTGTCCCCCTAATTTTGCATTCTCTCTTTGATACTGTAGCATCTTTTAAGCATATTTCATGGAAAGAAGGAAACTAACCTACCAATTGGCTAATGATTTCCAGGTATTTGTACTAATTGTAAGTAGTAAGCGATTTAGGGAAATGGGCGGGTTTCACCGCACCGTCTGAAAAAGGCAAGCACGTGCGGGGCCCTCATAGACGCGGGGCCCAGTGCAGCGGCACCTGTCGCACTACCCTAAGGACGTCACCGCTGAACAGTGATAAAATATTATTTATATACCCTTTTATAGAGCTCTGACGCCTTCGTTTCTTAGAAAGTAGCCTTGCAAATGCAAGTTAACACCCGCAATGGATCGAGAATCCTCAAGGTCGATTGCGGTTCCATTAATCAATCATCGTTTTTGTTTTTCTTAACGAACAATTCATTCCATGTTCAAATATGACGCACCCCTTTTTCCGCGACTGGAATTCGTAAGAGAGCCAGCCCCCTTCGCAGGGGAATCGGAGCTCCA
This sequence comes from Pyrrhosoma nymphula, assembly GCA_963573305.1. NCBI lineage: Eukaryota > Metazoa > Arthropoda > Insecta > Odonata > Coenagrionidae > Pyrrhosoma > Pyrrhosoma nymphula. Next base: position 108,524,608 of record OY754335.1, read on the forward strand.
AGCGGCGCCGTGCCAGCGGCCAGTCGACCGCGTTGAACGCCGAACGACGCTCGTGGAATGAACACCCCCCAAAACCTTCCCCGCGGCTCCCCGTCTCATGTGCAAATAGCGCGAAGAGACGGAATCGCAATGACGAGGGAGTGGGACAAAAATTTAGAGGTACAAAAAATAACTTAGCCATATTTGCAGCAACTAATTAATTGGGTTGGATTTTCTGACGAAATACTGAGGGAACGGAAAGGGGCCAAGGGGATTATTTTATCATATCTGAAAAGTCGGAGCTATAGCTTTGCACAATGACCCGTGATAATGCCAGAAACGTTCTATTCTTGTTCAAAAATTACGGGTGACCATGAAATCAATGAGGTTGGTTGCTGCGATTAGACACTTCCTTCGAAAGGAATTCTTTCGGTGACGAATAATGAAACCATTTAAATGTATGAAATTTTCAAAAATAATATTTCCGCAATGGAAAAGGTACACTCTTTGCGAATTTCACTTGTAAGTTTTTTATTCACGACCCAGGTTTTGACAGTTTATGTCATCTTCAGGTGGAACTGTCATAACCTGGGTCGGTAATAAGAATAAGAATAAGTTTATTTCACCCAAAAGATATACACAATTGTAACAAATCAAAATGAGGGTGAAACTAGGCACCCCAGAAGAAATAATTTCTTGTTTTGGGGTTGCCCTCCCTTAAATAAATTGGCTGTAGTTCAGCAGCGGTCATTTACAAAAATAATCATACAATAAATTCTGGTTTTCATATAACATAAATGTGTTCCATTATAACATTTTTGAATTTGAATATAAAATAAATTGCAATTTTCACATAATAAAATAAAATAAGTACACATACCATACAAGAGTAACACCATAGTTTTTAGGAGATATTCCACATAATTTTTCTCTAACAACCAAAATTTCAATTTTCTGAGGAAAATGGTCTTATTGCTAATTGATGAAATCTCATTTGGAATTTTTTGATGAATTGAAGGAGCAATGAAATCAAAGAAATGTTTGTAAGCTTCAATATTGGGTTTAGGTATGGTACAATAGTGAACACTTCTTAATCTACCGTAAGTACACGGTTTAAAATTTAGACCTCCTCGGTTATAAAAGATTCGTAATACTTTATACAAATAGAGATGACGAAGAGGCAATATTTTTAATTTTTTATATAAAGGGAATGACGATTCTCTTGTGCCAGTTCCCAGAATGACACGTAGCATTTTATTTTGTACGATGCGAACTGGTTGGATATTAGAAAAAACTAACCAGTGAAATTCGCCAAGTTTCTTCCTTTTCCATCATGGAGAAATTTCACAAATTTACCCCTGACATAGTTCGTTTTGATAATATTTCCGCCATTAACACAGAAAAAAGCTGCAGTGTAAAATCAGATACATTGCATTACGGTGAAATAAGTGAAAATATAATAGCGGAGCTTGAGAAAAATACCAGACTAGGTAGGTACGCGATTCATAGTGTTCCGGATATATTCAAAATAAAGAAGTTACAATTAACAAAATTCATAAGGCACGCTACCTAGCTGACGTAAGCTTTTTTAGCTGAAATTTAAAATTGAAGTAAGGCCTCGAATGATATTTCTCTTCATGGGCTGATATCGTAAGCACCCCATCCTGAGAAAGATTTGCATTCTCGTTCTCAAGGAGTCTTCCTCTTACCGCACGGCACATCGGGTCTAGTTCTCATCAAGATTTCGGCTTGAGGAAAGACAAAAATAACATGTAGTTGGAAGAGGTTTAGTGATTTTAAAGATATTGCGATACACTTCACCCATGGACGAGGGTTGAAAGTGACTTAAAAGGGAAAATTAAACAAAATTCCGCAATTTTACCTCCCTAAAAGTAGCAGTTATTATACTACCCGTTATCATATGAATTCGCGAATTGCTTTTACCCGTAAATAGTAGGCAAACGACAAAACTGTGAATAGTTCAAATAAAAAATCAAATTGTGAACTATTGTTTAATGAACTACTCCCTAAAGAGAACTATAATGCCCATCACTACTGGACAATGGTATGAAATCGAGTGTGATGCCTCCTTAGACATCGTTCCCGACATCCTCGCCGCGTCTGGCGCCCAAGTACCAGATCTCCTCGGGCGCCTATGGAACGCGTTTGAGGAACGCGCCAATTTCTCGCATGGCGGCCAAGTACGGGTCAAGCTTCACAAGCGGGCCAACCAGACCGATCTTCGGCTTGACAACAGCACCATCCATCCGAGCGTAACTAGGGCTGCCCAGCCATTCATCGTCCTAACCCTTGTTTCACTAGCCTTCCTCATCATATTCGTTTCTCCCTGCTGCAAACCCTCTTAAGAAACGAACGTATTCGCTCAATGATCGTTCCTAATATTTAACCGCTTCCCTGACGCGTTAATTTTGGGTGCATGGTCTAAAAAATATATCAAATTTTTAAATTGAAGATTATTGTTCTTTATTCATATGAGAAAAAAATGTGTGAGTAATAGCGCTGCTATACCTTTTTTAAATATTTTTACACCGAACTGATAAAGCGCTTGAAAAAGAAGTTCTCAAATGTTTTTTGCCGTATGAAATGTCCGAAAACAGGGGGTTATGCAAAGTGACACTTCACAATGGGGACAGTAATACCTTGCAAAAGGTATCGCTGTCCCCATCAAGTAAAAGACTGGGCATCACAACCTTCCATCAGACGGTATGCACTATTTACTGTACGATCTACATTTCCAGGCTGTACGGCACCCGAAGGCAAATTCCCCCAGCCAGAACGCGGTCATGAAATCATGCAAGATAACCTGCGTGCAGTTATTCGCTAGGGTACCGTTCGATCGAAATTATCGAGTTTATATCGCGAGTGTCGTACGCGCGGCTCAAGCGCATACAATTTTCTCTAAGCCCAAAAAATTAAACCAATTGACTCCTTGACAACCAAACAATACGTACACCATATCGTACCAAACCCATACTCGTGAGTTCATAAAGAATTATTTCAGCTACATCACGCCAGAGACTGAAGTCAAGTCCAAGGAATTATAAGTCCTTTTTTTCGCTGCTACGGGCGCAAGCCCTCTACAGCCGTGGGTTGAATCAAAATACTATAGTATAAGCGAGAAGGAGGAGAGTTAAGTTGGTAGAATGACGAGGGGCGTTAGAGCTCGAATGGAGAGTGATGGAGGGGTAGGTAAGTGATAACACGATAGCTGCGATTAACACTAATTAATACTAATTTAAAATTTACGCGATGGAGCAGAAAGTAATTTTTTTAGCATTAAACATTGTAAATGAAACAAACTTTGTGAATTCCACACAGCTTTATGTTTTCCCCCATCGATTTCAACGACTATGCGTCAATTTCAAGGGGAGGCCAACTATGGGAGGAAAATGTCGCATAGTCGTCGAAATCGATCGGAGAAAACATAAAGCTGTGTGGAATTTACAAAGTTTGTTTCAATTACCATGGTTAATGTCCGGAAGTTCCACAAAGTATCGCCTTCGTCCATTAATTTAAAATTTTGAGTATATCAATAATCTATAAGTATAATTCATGATGAGAAAAAGAAACCAGTACAAATTCCACTATTTTTTTTTATTGATATCGACCGGTTTCGACGTCTAAAGCGTCATTATCAAGACAAACAGAACAAAATAGACGTTTTAGACGTCAAAACCGGTCGACAGCAATAAAAATAATAGTGGAATTTGTACTCTTTTTTTCATCAAGAATTCTATCAATAATTTCCACCAAGTATCGCCACAATCGATTAATTTGATTGAAGTATAATGTTTGGTCTATATATATGTATTGATATTTATACATATTTATTAATACTAATATTGTTTTGCCATTATTGTTTTGTTTTTTATTTTTTAATATTAGTAAATAATATAATGTGACTAATTTAGTTAACTTAAGTATCAATGTCCCTTCTTTTTTTCAGACTTGGGCGTGAGGAAATAAATAAGGAGTTAGATACTGGTGAGATGGGTTGGGAAAGTTGGATGGATGGCAATGCCCGCATCATTCTTGAATCTCATAACGCGGCCGCTTTTACTATTTCACCTGAGAAGTGTAAACGCGTTTAAAACTGTGTATCTAAGTACATAGGATGACACACTCTTGAGGAAGACGATCTTTAAAGCGGTCCCACGGTACACACACAAACAAGTCCTCGTGGGGTGAGATGGGGCGGGGGGGGGGGCAGAGAGGGGGCGGGGGGGGCAGAGAGGGGGCGGCGGAGGACTTCTCTTTGTTGATGCGATACCCCGCATGCCGGGTGGGAGGAGGGGGGAAGTGGGGAAAAGGGGGAAGGAAGGGAAGAGGGTGGGGGGTAGAGGCGGCGCCAAAATCCTTCGCGGGCGAAGGCAAAGCAGACGCACGACAGGGGGAGTGGTGGGGGCAGGGAAGGGGCGGGGGGCCCTGGCGGCCAGCCATGCACGCGCATGGGGGGGGGAGGAATCTTTAAACGAATCGAAAAACTTGAAAGGTGTCATCGGAGCAGACATTGGAGGGGTTTTGGAGTGCACTCAAGTTTATAAGCATTCGAAAATGGTTCAGAGAGTGAGCGAGAGAAGTTTCCCTCGAATAAATGGAGGGGCCAACGGATAAAGAGAGCACTCGCTGCGAGCAATTGGTTAACTCTCGTTTCGGAGGCTAAAATTCGTCGGCGATCGGTGGAGGCGATCGTCATTCCTTCGTACATACATTCGCGCGACGCGCTACTACATCCTGGGTCCACTTACTCGCAGTACGGAGGAGGTGAGCAGTGCAGCATTGTCTGGCGAAGAGTTTGAGCGTGTGCACACCGTACAAATAGTTGAAAACAATTCGAACTAAGCTACAATATTACTATTCATACTAAATTATACACTTTGTATTTTTTCTACAGTTTTAAAACTGTAGAAAAAAATACAAAGTGTATAATTTAGTCTGGATACTAATAATTTCTACAACGTAAAGCATAAAACCATAGAGTGTATGTACAGTATTACTATTTGAACTTCACACCTTAATTTCCCCCACAATATTTTTACTATCATACCTGGAGGTGAGCAGTGCAGCCGCCAAGGTGCTTGCGGCCGCACCGCAACGCCTCCAACCGCCTCCAACGTGCGCTCTCTTCATGCAGCGGGATCTCCATGTACTTACTGGGGGTGCCGGAGGAACGGTCATTCGGTCTCATTTGCGATCCTCTCGTTTTTCTTTGCGCTCTTGCACAGTGGTTGCCAAATTTTTCCGACTTGCGTACCCTCAGTTGCCCGTTTCCTTCAATCAGAGATTACTAATAGCTCCTGATTTGCGTACCCCCAAGTCACCCCTTGCCAAAACGTATATCCCGAACATAAGAAAGATGTTCATCATTAACATTCTTACCGCTTCTTCAAACTTGCTTCCGCCATTATTGGACATTTTATCGCGTATACATTATTGGAGATTTTATCGCGAAGTTACCCTTTAACCACCAAGCACATACCCCACAGGGTATATCCCTATGTCAGTGAGGATATATGCTCGTCACATTTCCGCCAATATTCACCTTTTCACCCCTTAACCACCAAGAGCGCGTCACTTCAGCGTACGCGCAGCCCAGGGTTGCAGATCACCGCTCCCGAGAAACGACGAATGAGCGTCATACAATCTAGATGACGGCGAAATCCGAAATAACTCGTTCGAAATTTCAGTGCCTATACGCAAGACGCAGTTTATTTATTTATTTAATGACCACCGAAAACAGCAATCGTTGGCCTATATATCGGAGTATTAACATTCAACAATGGACAAGGACAACCAACCATGCCATGGGAAGTGAAAAATCCTCCCCAGGCGAGATTCGAAACCACGACCTTTGGGTTAGCAGACGAGGACGTTACCCCGCCGCCACCGAGGCCGGCAATTGAGGCCGGCAATTGTGACGCCGATGAACATAATTCGGCTCCAGGGATGAGAATGTAAATATCGCGGGGGAAATTAAAGTGCTAAGTTCAAATAGTAATATTGTAGCTTGGTTAGAATTGTTTTGAACGATTTCTACGGGGGGCACGCTCAAACTCTTCGCAACGCAATTCTTTTTTGGTCTCCTGATAGGGTTGGTGCGCTGTGAAATAATTGTTTTTACCAATGAGGGTGGTTCGAGCGAGTACAGAATTCATCACGAATGATATGTCGTTCATTATTTGGCTTTTCCGTTCTCCCTGAAGCATTGCGAGCAGCGCCACACATCGGACGCGCCGGGGAACACCAATGCAAGGTGCTGCGGGTGAACCACGACGCCTCGTCTTGCCCCTCTCCCTCTGACCCAATGGCAGACATAACAATCGGCCGTCCTGCTCTCGCCACCTGCACCGCCCTCGCCGTGCATAGATCCAGGCGGTGCGGCGGGTCGAAGCGGGGAGTGAGGTTGACGAGTGCAGGGCGGTGCACGTCCACATGCATCACACCCTTCCCCTCGTCCGCGTCCACACGTGCCACTCTGCAGGCCACTGCGATAGCAAGGGACAAGGGATGGACGCAGGGTTACCCAATCTCCCGGCTTCCCTTGGAGACTTCCTGAATCAAACAATAACTACTGCAATCTCCCGGACTTAGAGTATTCTTTTTGCTTTTGCAGAGGAAGGCGATCACCTTCCTGATTGAATATTAGATCGTTAATTTGTTGAAGAGTTGCTCTTGAAAGCAGCTAGAAAAAAAACAGTCAGGGCCAAAGTTCTTTCCCCATAATCTTGCTATTAAAATGCATATAATAATTCAGTTAATTTCGAAGATTCAGCAGAAGAAATCATTTATAGCGTCTCAAGGCAAAGCATCATCAAGTTTGATCAGATCGCACATGGATGCAGTTTAATGGTGAGGAATGCAAATTCCATGGCAGTTGTAACAGTTTTAAACTCAATCTCCGGAATGTCTCTAAACTATTGGAACGCACTCCTTTTCTAGGATGGTAGACAGGCCTCTTTTTATTTTTTCTTGGATTTCCTTGCCATTCTGTACCTAAAATATCTGGAATCGACTATTTGGAGGTTTGTCGACCTTGGACGGACGGTCACCGGCCAGGAAACAAAAGGAATATGACTGAGTAAGGAAAATATAGATTTCGATACAATTGTGTATTTCTCAGACTGTGTTGCTTGCGTGAATGGCGCGAGGGGAAAAGAGCGAATCGCTCCAAAACTCCATCACTCTCACTGCATCACGTGAAAAGATGAGAGGGGGGTGGGGTGAGGAATACTAGAAAACTACCTCTGGTGTTGTTACATGCGCACGCCTACGATCTGAAATTATTTTACTCTTACTCCCATGGACATTTATAGCCGTCGTGGTATCTTGCCTCGCAAACACGTCTTCATTTCTCTCGATCTTATAATTATCCTTCTCGGTAATCATCATCTTGTACATGCCCTGATTAGCCTGGCCTTTCCATCATTTACACAGCATTCCCCGGTGTCTTCTTTCATCAGTGTTTTAATTCTATATTTGTTTGAATACATACCAACTCAAAGACTTCTGATCACATTAACCTCAGTCTCCTACTTGCCTCTGTATCAGGCGTTCATCAGAAACCCCTAATTAATTTATTATACTTAATTCTTCAAGTGTAGCCACGTCCACTTGGTCCATGATTCTGCTCCATACCGTAAGATTGGTCTAGTGATAGTATTTTAAATTTTTAACGCCCAAAACGCATTGGATTTGTTCCGTTGCAATTTCAATTAATTCAATGAATTGAAAACCCTGATTCATGCCTGAAACCTCTTGAGTCTCCAGAGACATATCAATTTCTCGTTCACATGGGTGAATTTTTTCAACAAAAAGCTCTATTTTCCATGTGTGTTTTCTAGTTCGTTAATATCTTCTGATACTGCCTCAAATGCTCACCCAAGAGGTAAACACGACAGCAGACCTTTTTCCTCCTACACCGCTAGACTCGCGCGTCGCAGTCCACGTCGAAGTGGCTGATGGTCGAGCATGACGACGGGCGCTCGCGGGCCGCTCGTGCGGCTCACCGGCGCTTAGAGTAACCGTATTCCTACACGGCATTCGATGCTTTGCCCACGCGTGCCACCTTGCGCGCCGAAAGGGAATGCACACGACACGGGCGTGCCGAGTAAGCTAGAGTCTGCAACGGGTGATTTGTCAAAAACTGCACTTTTCCATCAACCCCCCAGACTCCCGACCAGACATTGATGGCTACGGGACCTCTGAACCCATTTGCACCCAGACAAAGCCGCCGGTTGATCAATTCCATTTTAGGTAGAGCTATTCAATCAGCCACGTGTCTCCTTAATGTTGCCGTCTACTTGCTAATATCTTCAATTAAATTTCCGCGCTTTACGTAAATAATACCTTTTGTACTTGCTCAGACAACAACAAAATTGTTTTCACTGCTGGAGTTTTGGTTGATTTGATTATTCAGATGAAGTCTGAGACTGGGTTAAACTTCGTACCTTTCAAGTTGAAAATTTCAACCACGCGAATACGCTCATTAAATTTACACATAAAATGATGTAGAAACTAAGCCATAATTTCCTAAATTTGAATCTCCTGATATTTCCCATCAGCTGAAGATACGTACTTCCTTAAAGGTGTTTGATATTTTGCGAGGAGATATGAAATTGAGTAAGAGGAAATTGAAATTAATTGAAAACCTTCAGGATCTGAGTATACGGGATCAAAAAATGGCAGATGAGGAATTAAAGGTGGATTGGGACATGAGAATGTGGCCAGCCAAGTGGATGGAGTAGATGGTAGAGGGGGACAGGGTGCTAGTGACTGCATTTTACGAAAGGAATGATTAAGAAAACTTTGTTTATCCCATCAATTTATATCACGGAACTACTATTTTCAACGCAGCGGCGTCTACTTCCGGATGAAACAAAGTTTTTTTTCATTATTTAAGTAGAGTTTGGAAGAGTAGTAGGGAGCAGAGTTTGAGGATATGATGATGGATTTGGGGCCTGCGTTATTTGCTGGTAAACATACTTAACGCTTGTTTAAATCGTTAAACGAAAGAATCCTCGATGCTATAAATTGACAAGAATTTCAAGAAGAGGAGACCAACGTGGATTAATTTCACGGAGGAGATAGAGATTCGAGGTACAAAGCTCTCAATCGACGGTCAATCTGTGGAACCGACAGTGAGTATTGAAAGTAGAGGTAGTAATTCAAGATACATGTCCATCTTGTCCGAAGAAGACGGACCAACGCGGAGGAAAACCCGAATGACCTGTATCTTCACATCCATCAACCCGCGGGAGCCTACTCAAGGATTAGGTAGTGATTCAATTTAACGTGCTCTGACGGCTAACATAAGATCTCTGCGCACTTGCTGTCTGCCAACATGCAGGATACAGGGGCAAAAGCTATTGAGGACGAATAGAAGGTTCACTTCTACGAATTCGAGGCGGTAGCTTAAGCTCGGTGACTGATGGGATGCTCGATGCATCGTAGAAGGCCGTTGCCCACATATTGAAATACGGCCCTCATAGAAGCAGGAAGGAGGACCTTCTGGAGGTTGGGGAGTCCACGAGGGTGAAAAAGAAAGAAGGGGAGAAGATAGGAATTGGGGGACTCACCTCATCCTCGCCCGCCGCCGTGTTCACCGAATCCATGCTCTGGCTGAGCGCGTTGGGCGCTTCCATGGCCACCAGCGCCCCTGGCGTCATCAGTCCTCCGCCTGCGCCGCCGCCTCCGCCGCCACCGCCGCCCCCCGCCGCCGCCGCCGCCGCCCCCGACTCGTGGTTCTCCAGCTTAATTGGGTTGCCGGCGACGCTGAGCGCCGACGACGTTACCACGCTCTGCTCTGACGCTACAGCTACGCTGTTATTGTTGTTGTTGACGACTAAGCCGCCGTTGCTGCAGCCGCCTCCGGGCGAGTGTTCCTCCGGATCTTCCTCTTCCGGAGTCCTCCGGGGCCTCTTGCTCCGCGGCCCGCCTAGGGCTTCCTCCGGGCAGGGGTCCGGCGCTGGGGGAATTCCCCGGAGCTGGGCCCCAGGCCTGTACGCCGGGGTAGTCGTGGTGACGCCTTTAAGGGGACCGGGCCGGCGGCGTGGGGGAAGCCCGGTCTACCAAGTTGCCGGCCCTTCCCGTCCACGACCCCTGATCCCGCGAGCGGATCACAGCACTGCCGTGGTGGTGCACGCGCGGGGCCCCCGCTTCTGCACTGGCCACCGCTCAACACGCGCACCGCCTGTCTTCCGGGCGCGATGCTAGCGTGCAGACACTCTTCCGCGTGTTCCCCTCCTCCACCACCGCTTCCGTCGCCGTCAAAGCAACGCGGGGCCCTCAACGGGGAACCGGCAGCATCGTCCCTCCAAAATATCGCATCGCTGGCCGCCGAAAGAAGTCGTGGATGACGAAAATTAATGAAACATATAAAATCCCGCCGTCTGGCACCGCGCTTTGAATCCACTCGCACAAGAAAACTGTGGTGGCAGGTCGACGTCAAAACACTTGCCTTTCCGTCTTGGCAAATCTCCTCGGGAGGGAATGAAATATTATATCCGCCGCCGCTTATCCTTGAGGGGAGTGGCTGGCACGAGACGGGTGCATCAACGTGAGGCGTGTGTTTGCGTTTGTGAGAGCGATCGTGTTTATTTTTAGTATTTATAAATATGTGATGGACGCGTAATCCACGACACGAGCTGCTCTGGACGATAAAGGCGACGGCACTCGGAAATCACATCAACAACTCTCGCGGAAGATCTTCTCTTTTTCACTCGTGTACGTGCTTGTATAAATAAAACTGCTCCTCACAGTGGGTGGGGGGGGAGAGAGGGGTCCCTGTCAACGGGGTAACCCTGCGGTGGTAACCGGGCGCCGCACCACCCTGGCTGTCTCGGAGAAGGCGGCGAGCGGCCGTCGTCGGTCTGTCCGTGCCTCGACTCTCCCGTGTTCCGTGTTCTCCCGTCGGCGCCTCTCCGCGGACTCAGGCGGGCGTCGTGGAGGTGTGCGCGCGGGGGATATCGCCGGATAGAGTGGGGGCCGCACCTGTCCCCCCCCACCACCCACGGAGGCGGGCCGCACGCGTTTCCTGTGCCGCCTCCCCACCCCCTTGCCTCCTCCCACCTCCCCCTACCTCCCTCGAAACGACACTTCCTCCCGTCACGGACGACGGACTCTCCGACCGCCCCCCCCACCTTCGCTCCGCTCCGATGCTATAGCCGCCCCTGCGCCAAGGTTCGCTGGCCACGGCCTGGATGGTATAAGGTGGGAGAGGGGGGCGGGGAGGCGAGCAAGGAATTGTGGGACGGTTGCGAGCGTTGTAAAGTGACTGCGGGCTTATGGCTAGAGGGGGAAGGAGAGGGGCGAAATAATCACGAGGGGCGGGGAGGGAGAGCGGAAGGAGGAGGTGGAGGGAGGGAGGAGGCGATTAGGCGGAGGAGGGGGCGGGGGAGGCGGGTGGGGGAGCGGAAACGGAAAAGCGGTAACCGAACGGCGATATTATTCGCCGGAGGGGAGGGCCGGGAGGAGGGTGGGGTGGGGGCGAGAGGGAGGGGAGTGGGAGAGAGATATAAAGAGAGGGGGAAAGGGGTGGGCAGGGAGGGGGGCGGGGGTACGTCACGGGCGTCGAATGGAATGGAACAAGAGAGTGAGAGGCGAAATTCTCGCGAATTGTACTTCCCCCCCCTTTTCAAGCGGCAGCGGCAGTGCGACACGCGGTCCCTTTCGGCTTTGCAGACCCTTCGGCGCCTGACCAACGCAAAACCCTTTCGTCGAGTCCCGCTCTGGAATATAAGGGGAACGGATGGATCACTCTCGCTCAAAACGGAACGCGCTTTAAAATCAATCGTACTCTCTCGGCTCGAAGGAACCCAAGACCTTCAACGAGGAAGGAAAAAGCAAATCATATGCGATTAATCCCCTCACGAGCAAACTCTCAACGACCGACTGCGATCGTAAGGAATTGGTCAAAGTGAGTGAACGTCTCATTAAAAGATTTCGCTTCTTTTCTTCCAGGAAATCCTCGCGGCGCACCAACACTCGGTCCGGCTCTTTGGCGTTGTTTTTTCGGTGCGGAGTGGGATTTTTTGAATCCACCGTCAGGGGTGGCCGCTACCCGCCCCACTGCACTCGCGTGACCCTCGTGGCGTGCTGCCTCTCTCGCCAGGGGAAGGTTGAAGGAGAGAGCGGAACAAGTAAGGGGGGGTCAAGTGGGCCCCGGCAGCGGCGAACAAAGAACGGGTCCCCCTCCTCTCTGATCGAAGGGGTCCCTCTCTCCAACTCGACACCACACAGCAGCAGCCACTGCCGCCTCCGCCGAACCTCTCGTGCCGCCCCACTCCGTCCCCCGGGGGCGGTTCTGCTGCTAATTGGGCGCCCCTCCTCCTCCACCGCCCCGGGCAGGTGTTTCCCAGAGGGCCGTCGCCAACACTCCTTCCCCCACAGCCAACTCGCGTCAACGGGTGATTACGTATTTATGCGATGCAATGCATAAACAGACGAGCAGTTCGCGGAGAGGGACACAAGAGCACAACAAGGCTGGGACTGGTGGCTGTTGTGCGCTGTGCACAATCGGGGCGGTGTCCCCCACTGCTCACGAACAGCGGCTTCCTCCTCCTCTACGCTCTGCACTCGACGGAACAAAAAGACACTCGCGCGAGAGATAATTGTGCCACCACCCGGAAGCAGATATGTAATGTTCGCACTCTCAGACGAGAATATATATATTCATATACAAATATCACTTGTTATTATGCATACATCACTTCAATCTAAAGCGAAGGATCAGGAAACGAGATAAAACTATCAATATTTAATACTTGTTATACTGAAATATATTTATATATCTTTCTCTCTCTCTCTCTCTCTTATTAAATATATATATAGGTTTAATATGAATGCGGTCGAAGGTGATAAGGAATTCACACAATAGATGGACGTAGCTGAATGATATGTATGGGTTTGGCGTCGTCTCCTGGCTTCTTCCTCACATCATCTTCTGAGAGTCGAACCGCGGCCGTCTCCGGAGAGTGCTGCTGCTTCTGCGACCCCTCCTCCGCCTCCTGCACCCCATCCCTCCCCCGCCCCTCGCACCCTCTCCACCACCCCGCCCCTCAAGGGTCACCACCACCACGCGCAAGATGAGCGCGCCTCCTCGCTCTAAGGCGAGCGCCCGGCCAGCGGCCAGGGTCGGGGCGAGGTGCACGCGTGCATCGGAATACGGGGCTTCTTCTCGCGGCGCTTGCAGCACAGACCAGTCCCTCTCCGGCCACCACGACGAGAAACAACCAACGACCAAGGACGACGACAACAACAACAACAAAGACGAAGACGGCAAGTGGCTGCTTATTCCTCCTCTGGACTGTCTCACCCGGCTTTCCCTCTTGGCCGCCTCCTCTGAGGGAATTGTGGCGATGCGCGAGAGGTTTGGGCGCGGGAGGGGGGGCATCATGCGGGGGGGGGGCGGCGCCCCCTCCCCTCCATCGCCCTTATCCACCTGCGCGCGGGATAGGGGAGGGGGAGGAGGGGAGGGTGGAGCTAGTGTTGCCAACCCCCCCGTATTCTACGTACTCCCGAAATTTGGAAAGGATTTTTGTAATCTCGCGCCGCTCGGTTTCTTCTCGATTTTAACTGTGAATAAAAATCTAATTACACGCTCCTAACTCTATACTGTAGTGGTTCTCAAACTTTTTGACACCTACACACTTGAAGTGCTAAGAAATGCAGACGGCACACCAGTGATCAATGAAAAAGTTAATGGACTTATAAATAATAAATAATAAAATTTATAAAAAAAAACCGATAGACAAAACTTATCGTTTTTAAACAAAAATAACAAAATTGAAAAGTATCCATTAAAACTCATGATATCAGGCCTGACCTCGTGGAAGTTATGGATATCCATGAAGAGAAAACCACCTTTGTTATTTCCACAAAACTTTATTACGCTGGCACGACGCGCGTTTCCATGAGCACATGAGTATGCCACAGTGTTGTGAAACGTGCGTCGTGTCAGCGTGATAAAGTTTTGTGGAAATAACAAAGGTGATTTTCTCATCATGAGTATCCATTAGTTTAAAAATTTAATTTATAAAATTATTGATCTTGTGTGATTATTTATGACCGTTGCGGCACACTTGGCAGAGGCTTACGGCACACCAGTGTGTCGCGGCACACTGGTTGAGGATCACTGCTCTAGTGTCTATTATGGGAATCCATCTTGGGAATGCTATGTGTAAATAAAGTAGTCTCAGGGCAGATGTGGTGGAAATTGATTCAGTAGGAATGAAATAAATAAGCTATTTTTCCACTTTTTTACATTAATTATAGGTTTATTGCGACCACTTTTGATGCATTTACATCATCGTCAAGCACGGTTCTAATACCAAACAAATAATATTTAACTATCTATCACTATATAAATATTTTTTTTCGTATTGATTAGAACCGTGCTTGACAATGATGTTAATACATCGAAACCGGTCGCAATACACCTATAATCAATATAAAAAGTAGGAAACTGCTAATTTATTTCATTCCTATTTCTAGGTGTCTTTCAGTGTGACACGAAGAATATCATTTTGACTCCGTACTACATATCCAGGTCGGACAGGAAAATTAAAATTAGAAAAATACTTTACCGAACAGATAGGTAAGAACATTCGTTCTTCCCACACGCAATAAGTGACCATAATAAAAACTGAGACACACTCAAAACACTCCCGATATACACTTCACCTTTTCATCTCCCTATGACATTCTCCTTTACACCTTTTCACCTGTACACGGATGGTATCCTAACACCCTCTGCCACACGCCAATGCGGCGGCTCGCAGCGTAGTACGTAGTTGAGCATGCCCATCCGTCCGCCTGTCGGTCACGCCTGTTCGAGGGACTTCAAGACAAGCTGTCAATTTCGCGCAGATATATTTTTTGACCCTATTGAAATTATTTGTGCTCAAAATATCAATTCAATACCTTCACTCTTGTGTCGCATGAAGAATACATTTTATTCCTTGATGTAATTCTCTAAGACGCTTCGTTTTTGCCTAAACATTGAGTTTGTTGTTTAAAAATAACTCATTTGTTTCTACTAACATAAGTCAAAAGAAATTGAAGAATAGAGATTAACATAATGGATTTAGTTAGGATTTATTTGACTCCAACCTCCCATGTAACGAAACTAACTTATACATTCATTTTTGATGCCACAGAGGAAAAGTTATTTTAATCCGATGCAACAATTTCAATCTTTAATTATACTTGTAGTATGTCAACGTGTATCCTCTCCTGGTTGGTTAATTTATTACCATTATGGCATTTTACGGCGATTTATTAGGTTTGTTTGTGTTTTAGCCGCTGATAATACATATAAGATATATACAAGTTTATCTCAACATTTCGTGATTTAAACACCTATTGGTACATGACGGTATGAAGATACCTATTTGATCACAAGTTAGCTCTGCCTAAGCGGCTTATTTTTTGAGAAATTAAATTCGATTGGTATATGGTTCTTCTCGTGCTTTTTACTTCATCTCCAGGAATTAAATTACTCTCGGAGCGAAATTCTCTACCAAATCGGCTCTTGAAGGAGTTGGCAACCCTTAGGTGGAGCCCCACAGCGCCGCCAAGCGACGCCCGCCCCAAACCAAGCAGCCCTCCCCTCCCTTCCCCTCCGCACCCCTCCCCAAACGGGGGAACAGTCGCGCGCAGACTGACTGACTACGGCCGCCATACGACAGGTGTGGAGGGGGGAAGAGGGGAGGGGGAGTGGAAGGGAGGGGAGATAGTGTGTGAATGTTGTGTGTGGCGTATACTCCTCCGTGCATCGGCGTAGGTGGGCGGAAGGGGGAGTAGGGCGGGGGGTGAGGGTTAGGGAGGGAGGGGGGGGGGGCAGAAGGAAAGAGAGAGGATTATTCATATTATACTCCCCTCCCAAGGAGATCCCTTTCCAGAGAAGATCGCGGCGTTCCGAGCACTCACTCGACTCAAAGTTTCCTTTCATCCTCCTCTTGCCTACCCCCCCTCCCTCCCCGGCCCACGGCCCCCCGGGGCCCTCCTTCCGAAGGAAAGTCAGCGAGGTGGTCCGTCACAACATTCGATGGGCACGCGCGGGCCGATTCGGCTCGGCCGTGACGCGCGCGTGGGTGGGGGGGGGGGGCACGCAACCACCGGGTTCTCTTGAGGACGTGCGTGAATCGACCGTCGGATGTTTTCAAAATGTACGCGGTAAATCCGACTAGGAATGCATTGAATTAAATCCCGCAGCGATGATTCATCAATTACATATTGCTTTTAAGGTTGCTGAAGGGGTAATCTAGAGTCGATGAATGAACACTTTAATAACTTTTCAAGTACATAAGTCGATAAACATTCCTGGGACAACATTTCACGAAGGAACATCTGTTTACACGGTGGAAATCGCAATACATGTAGTAATGTAAATGTTGCAAGAATTATATTTCAAAATTTTCCTGAGGACGTGCGTGAATCGAGTGTCGGATGTTTTCAAAATGTACGCGCTAAATCCGACAGGAATGCATTGCATTAAATCCTGCAGCGATGATTTCTCTTTAACATATTGCTGTTAACGTGGCTAGAACGGTGGTAGTGAGCCAATGAGTGTACACTTTAAAAACCTTTCAAGTACATTTGAGGTAGCTTGAGCGAAAAATCACTTCACCTATAAATTGATGAATTTTACGTCATTTTAAAGGAAAAACTCCCATTTTCCAATTATATCAAAATATTAACCCCTAGCCGAACTACTTTTCGAGCAATTTGCCTGAAAATACAAGCTTTTTTACATGGATTAGATTACTGCTGGGCGCTCCAGAGGGAGAATATTGAAAAATTAGGAATTTACAACACCTGGATTTCGTCCTAAAACTAAAGATGCGTATGTTTTCTAAACTATTTATGAAAATTTATCAATTAATCACAACAGTAACTTTTACGTAATCGTAAAAAAACCTGCTGTTTTGAAGGCTATTTCGCCGTACGGTGTGAAAAAATGAGTCATGTTAGAGACTTATGAGGATATATTTATTTAATAACTGAGAATTTCTGTCTAATATAACCATACTTTTGCGCCATAAATTTTACAATATTTAATTTACATGTCTTACAGACGCTGAGATTAAAATATAAAATTCGAATATGGTCTCCATATTGACTAGGGAAATATCTCGCTCAAACTACCTTTAAGTCGAAAAACATTTACTGGACAGCATTTTACTTGAGTACGTCTGATTATGCGGTGGACATCACCATACATGCAGTAATGTAAATGTTGCAAGAATTATATTTTAAAAAGTTCACCTTTTTTAAAGCATTGTTGTGATCCTTGGGTTTTCGACACGTAGTTCGAAATCCAAGTGAAAACTATATCTAAATACTATTTTTTTTACTCTACATGGCACTTTGATATTTTCTATCAACCATTATAACAATGTGAAACGTATTATTTCGCGTTCAGGAGAAAATCTGTGCATATGCAATCGAATTATTCCGAAAAATATGTCATATGCCATAACGTTACGTCTTAAAATAGCATTGAATTGCCAAGAAACTAAAAAGGTAACACTATTTGTTTCACTTTTATCTATAGATATTATTAATAAGGATACTCATGCAAATTTTCACGCAAAACAATTCATAGACAAAAATCGCCCCGACCACCTTGAACTGTTTTAACAATCGTAATGTTGATTTTTTTAAACTATCCGCGTATGTGTCATAAATCACAACATATATAAACCATAGTTAACCCTCGTAAATCTCACAGCGTACACATTGTAATTCGTTGGTCCTCCGGTCACTACGCGAGTTAAAAAGTGAAAATGATGCTAATTAAGAGAGATCAACTTGTGAGTGCATGTTGTCTTGAGCGAACTTTCCGAGGGAACTTATAATGCTATTGATTTTTTCCAAACGCTTTTCTCCTTAACGGGGACGGCAGGCGAGTCGGTTTTCAAAGTAAACAGAATATGGTTTCTGGCGCGAGAAATGCGTGATTAAAACGTCCAAGCGTTCTTTTAGAACAACATTTCTACGTCTAAACACTACCTTGCAATACGTCGCAGAATCTTGTGGCACGGGGTGCTATGATACCAGCCATGAAGTGGGAGGGAACAAGGAAAAGATGGAGTAGACGACAAATATGTATTGCTTGTTGACTATATGTTAGTGTCGCGCCCCGTTTTTGTTGCAATCACAGATGGTGCATGGAAAGAAGAAACTCTTGCAATTACGAGTTCGTCAGTAGGCCTCGGTCACGGTACGAGCGGTGGGCGGCGGGAGGCGAGCGACAGAGCGGCAACGCTCAATTATATGTTTCTACAGCTCTCGCGAAAGCTTATGGCGTTCGGATGATCAGAAGGAGACGTCGTAGAGGGATAAAGTTTGGTGGAAGGGATAGGTAAAAGGGACGTAGGGGGGAGCGAAAACATGGAATTTGTACCAGGCATTTACAAAAATGGAATGTGTATGACGCGGACAAAACAAACGCCGCGCATCCGAACACCATAAGCTTTCGCGAGAGCTGTATGTTTGAAATGCAAAATGCTCGAACCCAGCCATGATAGACGTGAGCGGCAACGCGGCACGGCTAGGTGCCGCTCTACTGCCGCTCGCCACCAATCCCAGACAATATAATTTTCTTGTGCAGGTCTACCGATCTACTCAGTCTGTGGCAAAATGTATGCCGAGAATGTTTTGTCAAATGAAAGTACTGCCATTTCTGCGTCTGAACAAATCTTAGGTCGAATCACCGCTAGTATCGTGGCCACTACCACCCAGCCGCTATACCGCTCTGCCGCGATACTGCTCTGCCGCCCACAGTCTGCCGCTCATATCGTGACCGAGGCTTTATAGTGGTGGCAATAAAAGAAAATAAGTTTGATTGCAACTGGTTCGCAACCGAAACAGTTTTAAAACGAAACAGTTCCGCGAAACACCCTCTTGCGTACAACAGCTGCTAGAGGCGCTAGATGCACACCAAACAACAGGCGATCGATCAGCGCCGTTACAACATGGCCGGCAGTTTTTAATTCTTTGTAATAAGAAATATTTCACGTAAATAAAGTAACAATTTCATTTGGATTCATGAAAGATAGGTACTTCACATTTCTAATTCTATCTGCAACGACAGGTGGACATGCATTGACTGAATAAACCAGCAACCTCCTGCAATTCCACTTCTGTGCTAATATCGTTAATAAATACTAAGAAGAGCAGGGGGCCCAGGGGGACTTTTGATGCGACACAGAAAAATTTTATTTTTGAATCGGCCAGGATGAAAAGGATAGCCACGTGTTATGCGAGCAACACCGAAAAGTGAGATGTTAGCAAGTGCGACACGTACCAGCCTATGGGGAGACGAGTGAAAGAGGATGGGAGTACATACACTCTGTCGTCGCTCGCATTTCAGACCCAAGTTGGCAGGCCATTGGAATTCTCACGTATTCGAGAACAACACGGGTCACAAATGAAATTTTCCTTTCTAATGTGGGAGAAATGGACGTTCGAATATTTCGATATTCAATATCATTTTTCTCCGCTTAACAATTCCAGATCATATCAGCAGAAAATAAAGAGAGGTGGCGTTCTATTATACCCCCTCCAGTATGTTGAAATCGGTCTCGTGGTAGCGTGGTTCATCAAAGTTGCTATGTTATTGTTTATCGAGCTACCATTCCAAAATGAATGTTATTTGTTTGATTGAAGAAGTTCATAACGAAAAAACCGAAATGCATTTTTTCAAGAGCGTTACCAAAAAATAAATTATGTGAAAATAGAAATGAAATACTATTATTCTTGTCATCATATCCACGTAGGAGATTCAAAAGAAGAGAATGCAGAAATCGAATCGGAGTAGGCACGTGGTTTCATGGATCAAGAACATCGTTCCGTGAATATATTCTCTATATTTATGCATGGTCCAAAGAAATGTATTCGGGGAAGTTTTGCACAGAAGAAATAGCTTTTGGCTGTGAAACAGGTGTTAATTGGTGCTTTCACATACGCAAAAAAATGTTTGTTCTTCGAAATAACACCTATAATAAAAACAAATTGGTGGGCCAATTACTGTAGTTAGAATTGACTAAATTTAGTTTTCTAAAACAAAGAATTATATCGGTCGAATTTTACTTCAACTGCGGTTTTTTGGTGTGATTTACCAAAATTAAACGAGCAGTGCTTCACTTCTAGTGCCAGATTTAGCATAAAACAGACTTTGGGATATGATGAAATAGAATTATTCAGAAAATTGCATTATTTCTCATATAATCTCAATCACACTCGCATTTAGCATTTATTCCATCTTGAATGATCTGCTTCTCTCGTTCCGCTGGCCATAAAATGCCATGATGAATGGTGTCCTTACGCACCCTTCCACACTTCTTATGGGTGCCATTCAGGGTGCCGTGGTGATTGCTGTCCCTCTTGGTTGGGACGCCTTTGAGAGCCACCTCACTGAAGAACTGTCATGGCACTGGCTGTCCTTCGCCGAGTGCCTATTACTCATATCTTCTGTCCGTTTCGGATGGCTCCAACGCGAGATAAAAAGCATCTAGAAAGAAAACCAACGCAACGGTTATTTTTTCGCATGGGGAGGTGAAAAGTTTGGAGGAAACAGGCACTAGACTGACCAAGTGTTTTAGAAGAGGTCAAAGAGGGAAGAACCGTTGAGAAACCAACCACAGAAAGAAACTATGGACGTCAAGAAAGGAATATTTTAAGCAGCGGAAAAGAAAGTGGGAAGAAGGCTAACAGAAAAAAGGAATAACCTTTGAGCTAAAAATGCTGGCAGAATAGCCAGAGAATCTGTTGCTGACATTCCAGCTCACGCGGATAAAGTTCCAAGAAAATGCAAAAGCCATAAAAAAGAAAGGTGTGGATTACACAGGAAGTGATGGAACCAATGGATGAATGAGGAAAATACAAAAAGTTCAAGTACAGAAGAAGGGCTTCGGCTGAATAAAATAATAAAGAACATGATTATTAGTCTAGCGACCATCAATGTGACAGAACAGGCTCTTGAGAAGAATGTCGGAAGAAGAAATAAATGGATAAAATTACCGGGGAAGAACTAGAATGGAATGCATACGGCGAATTGCGAAGGACGTCAAAATGAAGCGGTAGAAATGTAGCGGTTATCGGAGAGAAACTGCAGCAAACCAATTTTGAATAAATGCTGACGGTGAATATGAACCGTCCGGGCTTGAGTGATTTTTTTTCTTAATTCTATGCCTACTGTGTATTTCACGAGTTGCAACAGAAGTTAGATGACATTATTTATGTAATGAAAAGCAAGTGTCGTCATTTTGATTGAACTGATGTGACACACTCCTTTTCGAGGTGAAATTTTTTGTTCATTATTTCATTGTTAATTATTATATAAATTGCAATCATAGATAGCTTACACATTGCTTTTACATTAAAATGATATAAAATAATTTCAATTTATTATTTAGCTGATGATAGAACGTCTGCGTATATATGGCATTATTAAATATTTTCAGCTCTCGATTATTAGGTAGAACTAATGTTAGGGTGTTCCATATCCGCAAAGTGGGAAAAAATGTGAGGGGCGGACTCGTAAAAAGTTTCGTTTGTAGATACAGATCTCAAATCCAAAACTGGAAGTCCGTGCGATAATTTTTATGGGTCGCACAGGGCGCGGGAAGTTTGAAATACTGAATTTGCCCAAAATGGCACCTTTTTGAACTTCCGAGCTATGTTATTGGCCGTACAATACATTTTTTGAACGAAAGTGGCATCTTTAAATGTCAGTAGTCACCCTGTAGATATTTTTCGTATTTTCAGTGTTAATCGGATGTGATCTGGGTGTTTAGGAATGAAAGGCACAAATTTACGAAAAATGTATAGGCTTCCTTATTCTTGTTTCACTGCTTTCCTATCATTAGCAGCTACAACATAAAAACCCTGTTTTTTCTCTTCATCCTTTGATAAAACATTATTAAAATCCTTGGCTAAAGCGATGCCTCTTTCGCCAGCATCATTTGTGGATGGCATATTATTTACATAGAGCTTCAGTTTTTAAAAAACTAGGATTACTCTCCCAGTCTTTAGGTCTATTTCGAGAAATTGGGGCTCCACCCCGAGTTTCGAGAAAAAATGCAGTGAACCATGATTGGCAAAATCAGACAGCTGCAATCCCTGAATGGAGATGTCCAGTTTGTTGATATATGCTTTGTACGCATTCGCTTCATCAATGGGGTTTGATTTGATAGCATAATTTATAGCCTTTTATTCCTCTAAAGTCACATTGGGATCAAACAGAGCAAGGCACACAAGCTCAGGAGATAGATACCACAGGTGTCCCAGAGATTTGTAGTCCAAGGTCTTCCACATTTTCCCCCTGGCATCATTCTTGTTGCGGCGGTTGATCTCATGCTGAAACGTTTTCAATAGCTGCAAATCAATGCGAGGGGCTGCCGCAGCTACATGGGCCAACGTCCATGTTGTGATGTATTCCATTGCAATAAACAGAGACACCTAGATGACTGCTGCTCTTTCATCAGGAGAGAGTTCAAACTGTGTCTATCGGACTCTATCAATGTTATCTAGCGGACCAGGCTCTGGACGACTGGTTGCCGTTCCGGTGTTTTCTTATTTATAGAACTCACCACAGCAAACGCTAGGGATCAAAAGTTGTTTCGCGTTCCGTTTTTTTACCCCTTAGCCTATATATGACTCTGGGGCCGGAAGCTACCCAATTCCACTACCCTTCTTTCCTTGATTCCCTCCTATTCCCCGCAGCCCTTCCATGCCTTGGTGATAAGCGGAAGCTCGCAGATCGAGATGAGGGGTGGTGCTCTGCGCGGAAGACCCGCTTATACACTGTCTACTGAACATTGCAATGAGGAGGCAGTGAAGGCCATAACTCATGAACCGGGTCTTGTTGCAGGGTGGAAGGTCGTAAAACTGCACTCCGCCGTGAGGAACGCCGCCCAGAAAAGTCACTGAGCTCAAAAGTTCAGGAGGTGCTCGTAGTCATCACGGGGTTTCTTTACCTATGGGAAGAGATAAAAAAATAATTCTTAACTCATTAATGATGGGCTTGTATGATAGTTTGAAAAGTCAGTAGTCTGCCTGTTTAAGCTAATCATTACAGAACATGATAATTTTATCTGCGTCTTTGATGCGTCGAATCACCTGCAGCGTAACGGCTGTCACATAATTTCCTGTAAAAAATACAGGAAGACATGATAGTAAGGGTTATCGGGGAAGAAACACACGAGTAAAGCTATTTTAAAATTTTACTGACTTTGGTCCACATTTTCCCAAAAATGTGTAAATCTCTCAAAAAGGGGAACAGTAGGAGAGGTTGAAGCCTGCATAATAGTTCGTAAGCACCTTTGACTGGTAGCTCCAGCACGTGGTGACGACAGGCGAGACGAAGGAGCGTTCGCTCCAATTCTGCATCCAGTAACGCGCAAGCGTCGATATTTGGACCAGTATTGGACAAGTGGTGTGTCATATGCCATGCCACCGATTTCTCCTTTGACCCCCCTTTTGCGTGCAAGATCTTCAACAGCATCTGCCTGGACCCTCCCGGTTCCATACTTGAGGCTGCGACCCCCAGTAGTTGCTCCTCTCCGGTCTCCAAGTTCTTTGCCACAACTAGCAAGCGGTCAACTTTCTTCCCTGCGAATAAAATAGTCATGTTTAGTAAAATTAATGTTGAAACCAAATAGACACGTGTGAAAAAAGAACACTGACCTTTCTCCTCGCTCTGCATGATGTTTGAGTCCCAGTGAACGACAATCGGCCCTTTCGGACTACAGTAATCAGTAAAGTTTGCTTGTACTTCCATCCAACGATCCTGCCGTATCCGACGGAGTGTGCTCCGGGAGAGATTCAAATTTTTTTTTAATAATAATAAACACTTGGTTGTTATTCCACACTTTATTGGAAACAAAACGACCCGGGTTTCAGCATGTCATGCCATAATCATGCCTGATGATGGAATGACATGCTGAAACCCGGGTCGTTTTGTTTCCAATAAAGTATGGAATAACAACCAAGTGTTTATTATTATAAAAAAAAAGATGAAGGAGTTCCACAAAGTAACGCCGGAGACAGTGTCTTATATTAGATTCAAATTTGACGGATCGTGACCCAAAGCCTTGGCTATTTCCTCGATGGTGTGTTTGGAACGCCGATCAGGCAGACAATTTCGGTCAATGGAAGACAAGAGATCAGGCGTCA
Source organism: Pyrrhosoma nymphula (assembly GCA_963573305.1). Classification (NCBI taxonomy): domain Eukaryota; kingdom Metazoa; phylum Arthropoda; class Insecta; order Odonata; family Coenagrionidae; genus Pyrrhosoma; species Pyrrhosoma nymphula. The sequence continues at coordinate 108,548,788 of OY754335.1, forward strand.
CAACGTCAGTTTTCTTCTTTCTCTTCTGATGTTTCTCTATGTCAAATTCTTTTTTATCTCAATTCAAGTCTTCTGTTTAAATCTTCTGTTTTCAGTGTCCCAGCCAACCGTCTGAAATGCCGCCGAAGTACTTGCTTGTTCCTTTTCGTATCTTCTCTTTTGTTCTTGTTTTCCTTCTTCAACACTGCAGTTTTTTACATTTATTCACCACTTTCATGTCTTTGGCTAACATACACCCTTCTCTACTCTCCATTTGCAATTTATAAAATTGTAAGTTTCCATCATAGCAGCCTTCTCATTTCTACCTTTGTTTATTTTATCAATCAGGATTTCGGCTGCATTGACATGAGGAAGATCATTTGTATTCTCTAGGATTTCCGTGAATTGATTCCTCACCTGTTCGTAAGAATCTCCTGTTCGGCCCTTGCTCTTCTTCAGTTTCAGCCATTCATTGTGAAGAGTGAGTAGATTATCAGTGTCATCCTTCACCTGTTGGACGGGGACGCCACATTTTTCCCAAAACGGCAAGGCATCTTCGATTGTCAGACGCGCACAGTCTCCCAGTCTTCTGCCCACTGTGTTCACTATGGTGATAAAAAAGCGTCGTAAAATCAGCCCAGTTGTGGGAAAATTTTACGACGCTGTTGATACTGCATGTCAAAGATGGCAATGGCTGTCCGATGAGCCAAATATCCGTCTTCGTGCGTGTTGATGACGCAGCCATGACGAAACACCACACCACACACACGACTCACACTATACGAAACACTAACAAGTGACTAAAACCGCGCGTAACTCGCAAAAAAAACTAGCACAAGCCTCGCAGTCCCCAGCGAGCGAGCGTGGCAGCGTGGAAGGCCTACTCGATTTCTCACCGAAGGCATTTAACACAAACCTCCACCACACTGGTAGCGGAATTTTGGCCTTGCACATATTTTCTCCTGGAAGGTAGGCAACCTTCTAAAATAAAAATGTTCTAAAATTGCGACTGCGTGTTCCAGAATGGTTCCGGGTGACAAATATCAAACGACGTCACTTTCGTTCAAAAATGTTTTTTGTACGGAAAATAACATAGCTCGGAAGTGCGAAAAGGTGCTATTTTGGGCAAATTCAGTATTTCGAAATTTCCCGCGCCCTGCGCGACCCATAAAAATTATCGCACGGACTTACGGTTTTGGGTTTGAGATCTGTATCTAAAAACGAAACTTTTGACGAGTCTGCCCTTCACATTTTTACTCAATTTGCGGATATGGACAACCCTAACCTAATGCACCAGTAGTTTTCCTCACAATATTATGCTTCATTTGCAAAGGCAAATGCCAAACTTCACATTTATGGATGTGAAAGAGTCTCAATTTTTATTTAGCTATCATTTACATTTTTAATAATCTGTTTTTCCTTTATACCATCCCAAGGTTTCACATTAACTCGCTGGTAAACAAACGACACAAAACGTTTAAATAATAGTACATATTCGTGCATTTTTACAAAGGCATTTAATTTAAAATCTCATACAGTACTTAAACTTAGAGTTTCTCGAGACATTCGATTGATTCTAAGTGGACTCATTGCTAGATAAATGCAAGCACCGTTAACTTGTTTTTTTTTAAATACAGACATGATAAAGTTAACTGCAGGATTGAAGAACTCAAATCTAGAACTTGCATTCCGTAAAATGTCCTCATATTGTGGGTATGGAACATGTTTTCAGTGAAAACCAAGTTATATATTAATGAACCGTAACAATAACTTTATAAGATCCACAAAAAAATTAGCCGCCCACCGCCTAACCCAGGATGACTTACTCATTCTTTCCCGTTCCCCGATCCCGAACACCTTTTCCCTAAATCCCCCCACTGAGATTTTTCCGCAAATACTTGTTCCTACCACCGGCTGTATACCTGAAGACGCCGTAACTGGCGAAACCGGTTGTACCAATAAAATTTTTGTAGAGCTTACAAAGTTATTGTTACTGTTCCTCATGCAGTGGTTCCACCGAGTAACGTCGGAAAATATTGAGTTTATCTAGTTATAAACATTTGGACACAAGTGATATTGAAGGTGCATTTAATAGTTACGCGGCAAATGCTATCTACTTGAGGTAGCGGCTGCAGAAGAATGCTGGCGTGTTTAAGCAGTGTTAATAAGTGTTTTTGCAGTGTTTCAAACATTTACACACAAATTGAACGAATTTCAAATAACTGCGGAACTGTCCGAGCGGTAATTTTTTGTTGTAACAGCTATTGCATACACAACAGCAAATTAAAGACTGTAGAATTGGTTAAATACCTCGGAGTTAAAGTGACTAACGATCTCTCGTGGAGTAAACATATTAAGGAAATTAGCGGCCAAGCTAATCGTTAATTGGGATTTGTTAAAAGAGTACTTATTAGTGTGACGATAAAGTTAGGGAAATCAGCTACTTCTCCCGTGTGAGACCCCACTCGGAATACGCTGCCAGTAGTTGGGACGCTTATGGCGTAGGCTTGAAAATCGGGTTAGAACGCACGCAGAGAAGATCGGCAAGAAACGTTTAGGGCCGTTAAGATAATTTCGTTAGTGTTACTGAACTTTTGCAGCAACTGGGATGGGGAATCGCTTTCAGACCGACGATTAAAATTTAGACTTATTCTAATATGTAAATTCCAAATAGATTTATTCTCTGACGACGTTAATAATATTTTACAAAATCTAACGTACTACGGTAGATCAGATAATGAGAATAAAATTAGCGAACTAGACTGCAGAACGGTCAGATGTTAAATGTAATTTTTCCCGCGAACGATAAGGGACCATGACAGCTGCCAATGAGACTTAAAACTAGGTTTGGTGATAGGTAGTGTAGCTCTTGGCAGTAGTAGTACTTCCTAATACTTGTATCCTTATCTGCTACCTAATACTAACAGCACGTTGTGCATGCTTTCAGTATAATTCTTGTATCTCTGTACATTTATGTATTTGTAAAATACATTAATACTAACGGTCCTTCTAACATTGGTAACATATCTATAGTGTAGTGCATGCTTTTGAGGCTTCGCCTCGTGACAAGCATTAGGGATTTATACCAAGTCATCATTAATCGTGGTTACACTGACTTTTGGGTATAGTTTAATGCATGTTGGTGACTGCTCACCCTCTACCACACACCCTTGATGTGAGTTTCAGGGTGTTTCGTAGATGCACTTATAATTTTAAAGGAGTTACCCGTCAATGGTCACACAATTGTGTGAAATTCACAGTGAAAAAATAATTCGCCTGGACTGGGATACGAACCCAGGCCCCTCGATTTCACGCCGAGTGCTCTCCAAGTCCAGGCGAATGATCCATTCACTTTGAATTTCACACAACTGAGTGGCAAATTGAATGAGTTTCTGAAAATTCAAAAGGGCGTAGACGCAACTGCTGTTAAACTACGCAATGAGCATCAAGTGATTAGTGCGCAGAAATGTTTATTTGCTAAGAGAGCTCCAACAAAGGGATTAGCCTCGGCTGCTCGGAGGAAAAAAAGTCACTGAGTGAGGAATCAAATCGGTGTGCGTATTGGTGAGATAGTTTTGGCAAAACACATGATGATCTTGATTAAAGGGAGATTAATCAATTCATTTTTCAAACAAGCGCTAAAAATCTGTCGAACCCTTAAGTAAGAGGAATAAGTATCTTCAAAGGTTTATGCGTTTCATATCATGAGGCAAGCTTCAGTCAAGTCAATGGAGATTTGGGATGCATGTAGCGTTTCGGCTACCTTGCGTGGGCAGAATGCGTACGTGCCTTGAATGCAAAGCCAAAATATAACCCGATCAAAGACCTGGGCCAATGCATAAGGAAGATGGAAGGCAAGATTGGGTGGTATTAAACGGGGACTGCTATCGCCGGGCAATGGCTTGGCTGCAGGCGGAAAACCCTGTGATTGGAACCGATGGAAACGGGTCACTGCTTTGTCACCCTTTCGTCTTACGTCTCCCTCATCCAAACCTTTTAGTTAAAAGTTGCGAAGAATTTGTAAAAATATCCATCCACAATTCACTCGCAATATTGGGCTATTATACAAACTCAAATTCCATTGTCAATTTCCCAACGATCTTTATTCTACCGATTACATTCCCTCTTCAATACCCTCTGTATAATTTCCCCTTCCCTTGACCTCTTTACCTCTCGCAACAAGTTCACCTCCCAACTACAACACCTTTCATTTTGATTGCCTCTTTTCTTTTGAATTTATTTGCTATCCTTATTAAATATTTGGTATACATAATTTATTTTTTTATAGAATCCAATGTAAATGCCCAAGTTGCTGTTTTTTATGTTGTATGAAATAAATTATCACATGCGAAAAACTACAATTCTGAGAATGTGTAAAAATCTATCCACAGTAAATATCATCGAATGTGAAAAACATACACCATGCTACTATTGATGCAATAAAATGCATGATGCGATGGAGGAACACGGCAACGTTTCATTCGTCTTTTGTCTTTCATTTGTAACAGAAATTAGATAAGTAGACAAATAAATAGCGATAAATATCCGCGATAGCCTCTGAAAATATCGGCAAACAAATTAAATCAACAAGGAAACAGTAGGGCAGTGACAGCGTGTCGAAGAAAACTGGTGGATACAGGAGACCGGAGTATATCAGCAACTATAAGAGAGGTTTAAGATGAGCACGGTATAAAAATTGCCCTCTCGAATAGATACTTGGTGCCAACAGTAAGTATTGAACAACGTTCCCAAAAGTCAGACCAGTTGTAAACCACTTTTAAAATAGGAATTGATGCATGGACCACCAGAATAGTCAGAGAGAAACAAAAAACAAAAAAGAAAATTTAAGGGCAAAAATAAAGTATTTTTGTAAAAAATTGACAAATATTTAGACGTGAAAAAGATATAAATTTCTAGGTAACATTATCATATGTTGCGTGTAATGAGCATGAGCCTTTTCAGCTCCATTATTTCCTCTAAATGTTTGGGTTTTCGGAGCTAGTCGAAAGATTGATGACAAAAGAGTTTAAATTAATCAATTCGGAAATCAAAGGCATCAATTTTCAATTAAATGCGCATTGAATGCTGCTTAAAATGATTCTAATAAGATATACCTACACTCCTGAGTGCTCTTGTTTAGTCACTTCGATTTTTTTATATTCTGAAGTTATGTACTCGACTCACTTCAAAGCGCTACATTACCATGCGAAGCATTTTTGCGATATCCACTCCCGTTTTCTCCGTTGTCAAAAGACAGAGCATAAAATTAGTGATAACTTTCTCTGCCTTTTCCAAAATGGCATCGCAATGGCTGATTTGCTTAGCCGACTAGTGTTTTGATTGATTCTCATTACTTCTGAGCTGATGCCATACTAACTAATCAAAAGATTAATGCCCCAGCAGAAAGCAATGTTCCCGATCCTATTCCCTTTATTACTTAACAAGCAGGAATTCTTTCTACGAAAAAGTAATTACTCTGATATTCAATAATAGGAGAACATTCAGCACGCGATTCTATTAATAAATAACTTATTTTCTTACGCCTTAAGACAATTAAAATTCAGCGAATTTCGATACCTCGCACAAATTAATATTTTGAAAGGAAACGTTCAAAAACATTGACTCTTGCCTGACACTTTTCCTTGTGATAAACACTCTTCCAGCAAATTCCTTAATGATTGGTCCATTTATACCCTCCCCTTGAAGCTTCAGGATTTGGAAGCGAATTTGACAAGAGTATCTCAGAAACTGTTTTTCTCCAAAATAGAGGCGGCATTTCTATACCAATCCAATGTTTTGACATGCGAAATGGCGTTTCACTGTGCGCTCTCAAATGTCACTATTACGTATTTATGAAATATATAAGACAGCGAATTGCTAGCAACAGAATACGATAGTTTTGTCATGTAATGAGAATAGAAAATATAAGGATACCCAGGATGATGTTGGAAAAGCGAGAAGAAGGTAAAAGACCAAGGGGAAGACCCAGGAGAAGATGGATAGATGAAGTTAGAACCGACATTGAAAAGAGAGGATGTTCCTAGGAGGATGCTGAGATGCAGGAAGTGTGGAATGATGAACCCAGATGGAGGCGCTTAGTCAGACCCACGAAAGTGAAACATGACACCGATATTTGATGATGATGACGTCTTTTCCATTTCCGCATAGAGATATTTGCACCAATTTATGATTTTTAACGTCACAAAAAACAAGCTCTCAAAAAGTATTATTTAAATCCGGCATGGATTTGCAATTAAAATAGAGAATCGATGTACGAACAACCGAATAACCGATGCATTATATATCATAAATCAGTTATTACCCTCCAATTCTTTGTAAAATTCATGAGATTCAGATTTCTCATTCAAATTACCGCTTTAGCTTGCACAGTTCACGTAAAACGTTTGGCCTTAATATGTTATGAAAGAAAATGCTGGTAGCTAATATATGTTCAATAGCACAGTTGGTCAAAAGGCTGCCATGCTCATGCCAGCCTCTTACGAACCACACAATATAATACTTCACTCTTACCACAATGTCGCAGCTCGACAATGGAATTCTGTTACCAATTAAGCGGAAATCTACTCGTCCCAAGAAATTTCTAAAGGAAATCATAAATTTGGCATTACATTTTATAACAAATGGAGATTGACAATCTCCCCATAATTCTCATAATTAGACATGGTTTAACTGAATACTGTAGATCTGACGATTCCCAATTCAATTAAGTTTTTCTTCAATCATGTTAATTATGTAAGGAGTTCTTTGACAAATGATCACCTAAAATTGCTATGTACATAGATTAGCTGGCATTACAGTGAAATGGGAAAGCTAGGACAAGTTAAACTTAGAGTTATTTACAGTAGTGGAGGTGCGTAACTGTAAACTCCGACAAGCTAGAAGTTGATGCTCACCCTGATACTGACTGTAAACTATGCAGTCTTAGTCTTATGTGATGAAATTGGTTTATTCAAATTCCTTAAAACTAAAAATGAAAATAGGTACCGTCTATAAAAGAGGCCCGTACAAATGCCAAATTTATCATTAGTGAGCACAAATTATCATATTGACACCAGAAAGAATTAAATCTGAATAGACTAATGGGTTTTTTTAATGAACTACATCACCAATCAGTTGGGTATTTCAAACAATATGATCATCATGTTAGGGTCACATGTGCAAAATAAAAAAATGGACTAAAATGAGACAGGAACTTGGTGTAAGAGAACAGAAAATGGACTCTTGTGGTCTCTCGTCAGGAAAGTGGACTGCAGCCAGTAGATGTACGGATGGAGCTGGAGGAGGAGGATTCACCGTGCGGTATCTCATCCCGACGAGTAACGCTATAATCTTTACGCAACAACTGTTTAAGTATAACTTAATCCCCAAGATACAGATTTTTCACGCAACATATTTGTGGTTGCGGCAGTCAACACACGGTTGGCATAAAAACAGCTTTTTTTTAATTATATGATGTGCCAAAAGGCTTAATTCATAATTTAGTGTTCTAAGTTAATTACTGTATTATCATGTCTGTGACAAACGAGGAGGTATTGGATATGGTTGGAGAGGAGAGGAATCTTGTGGCGGAGGTTCGGAGAAGGCAGAAGAGATGGATGGAGGAGATTTTGAGAGGAGAGGGCATTTTGAAGAGGGTGATAGAGGGGAGAACACTGAGGAAGCCTGGAAGAGGATAGGAATTCTGGACAAAATAAGAGGAGGTAGAAGATATGAAGAGAGATCTAATGGCGGGACATCCTTAGGAGGGAAAGCGAGGCAATGTCTATGAAATTGGAATGCAGAATGGGGACTGTCCAAGAACCTACCAATCAGCAGGTAGAATACTTGAATGAATCATTCATCATGTAAGATTAGCTTAGTAACAGATACGTGGAGCAAAATGGACGCCTGAGAAATGATGGGGGTTGTCATCCGAGGAGTACCTATCAGCTGACAAGGTGACTGATTCACGGTGATCAGGCTTCTCTGCTAAGAGCTTTGCAAAGATCTCTCTTGCTTCTGAAACACCATTTAAGTATCTAATAACTCTGACAGAAAAAAACATGCCTTGAAATCATCCAAAGATTTTGTGGTACTTCCGTTAGAGAATAAATGCTGGCAATGATGTACTGAGAGGAGAAGAGACACTGAAAGGCATGATAGAGGAGAGGACATTTAGTAATAGGAGAAGGGAAAGAGAGAGAGAGTAAACTTAATGAAAGTGTTATTAAGGCAACATACGACGGTGAGTTGGTGTGAATCTTCCTCATAAGATGGTACGACGGTCGTAGACCGCGAGCGCGAGCTCCTAAGCATATTTCGGGAACCACGACGACGCATGTAACACGGTTTCTCCCTTTCCATGTCTTCCACTCCCTTTTCACTGCGTATTCCGACACCGTCGCAACTGCAACTCATTGTGGTTGAGTCGGCGTAATTTTTCCGGAAACAAAATATTAAGTTACAATCTATGCGTCATCTTATATATCTCACTTTTCAGAGTCACTCACCAAGGGAAATCTTGTCACCCCCTCCTACTCATTCGAACCCTACATATATTCTATTGCCACGGAGCAAATACCGTGGGTATCCCAGAAACGAGTGTCCTACTCTGCCCTAAATCACTGAAAAAGTGCTTCACACATTCCATTCCACATATTCCGAAAACCTTTGTCCCATGAAATGGCCTTTGAACTCAGGTGCCGGCATATACGCAAAGTAAACGGCTATCAAAAAAATCTTATGCTTTCCCGGCTTATGCTGATAGTGATATCTGTTCGGGTTCACCACTGGATCGAACTATATTTTTCTGCCGACGTTTCGAAGAGCGAGTTAATGGTCTTCAGGGTACTTCGAAACGTTGTCGGCAATATTGACCCAGCCCAAATAGAATTCATTAAAAATCTACCATTTATGATACCAAAAGTAATGGCGTACTTAAGTTTTATCTAAGGAGACTCAAATTTTACTAATCTTATTGATATGGGGACTCAATAGCCATCAGCCTTTCAATAGTCTTCCCTCCAAGGAATCATCAGAATGCTTTAATTCTATAGCCGACAACAATTGTGCGAAAGAAGTTAAAATATTGATTATCCGTGAAGAGATTATAGTGTTTGCGGGTTATCCGTACTACTCTCTCATTCCTACACCTCAAAATGTCGATAATATTCCATTCATAAAGATAAAAATTAAATCTTTGAAACTGCAATGCATGATATGTAAGTTTGTAAATATATCTGCTTTCGTAAAGATTTAAAAAGAAATTATTTCAAAATCAAGGAAATTGTTTGCATTTCCAAACAGCGTTTTTGCATTAGTTATACTGGATGCTTAGCGGGTTTATTACTTCCGAAATTTACTATAGCTTTTATGCTTTAGTTTTATTTACTGCACTATACGCAGCTATTCACAATACATGCCACTATCACTTGTTTCTTTATAAATTCTCAATTATTTAAATACATATATTTTGTATTGATCTTACTATCCTGTCAATGTTTCCTCACGCCACCTTTTCCCGGACGATTCCTAAATCTAACTCTCCTTAGACGAGCAAACGGATATATTGGTATTGAATACAAGCCAAAGATTATTATGCCCAAAGCAATTAAGTTATCACACATATATCATTATTTTCAATACTTTAAAATGAAGAAATGGGATTCGTATCAGCGACCGCATTTCACCATTCGGTTGTTTTTCCTAAGGCTACTTCAGCAATCTCTTCTGCTGTAAAACTTCAATTCCCTATCTCATAAAAATATAAAAAAGTTGTGCTTTCCAATTCTTTCCAATCCAAAAAAATTATCACGAAGATGAAAGAGGAGTATCCGCATGGATTGACAAAATAATATGATGTTGGAAAAACACCAGTTTGGGATATAATTAGAAGTAGATGGCTATTTTGAAGATTGCGATGAGAAATGGGTATAATAATGATACTATCATTAATGTTTTAGACCGTAAGCTTAAACAGCAAGCCACTTGCTATATGACGACTCTTCATTTTCAACCAAGGACGAGCCATCATGTTGACGTAAGCTGCCATTAATAGGAAAATTGACGTGCAGGATCATGAAAGTCATGCTTACGAAGAATCTGAACTTGGTACCTATTTCATATTTCCGTGACTATAGGTAAAACTTTATTTATTATTAAATTACAAATTTGACCATCTAGACAAGAGAGTGGAGTCTATGCTTCAAATTGTGAAACATCAATCTCCCTAAAGCCATAGAATGACCTCCACTTCCCTCCCAACCAATCCTCTGCGATGCAATGCCATCAGAAAGGAAAGCGATTTTTCTTCATGGCGATAGTGGCGGTGCTCCGTAGTTTGGGAAACTTTATTCTCCCATAGTGCTTTGAAAATTACATATGTCGAAACTATGGTTTGTAAAAATAAAAAAAGCGTGGAATTTACAGAGGAAGAAATTATTTCATGTGTCGTGTTTCCACAAATGTAAGCCTGAAACAGTACCTTACATGAAGTGTTAACATTACGATTGCAACAAAGGTCATCATGCGTCTAAAGTAGATGATATTTCTTTGACCAATGGGGGAATAATACTATGATTATCCTTTAGTAAGTACATTAGGAATAGCCTTTGTAAGTCAAACAAACACGCAGTTCAGATCGCGCCGATGGCACGTAGGTTATACCGCTCCGGTGAGTGCGAGACTCACCCCTACCGGTCAATTGACAAGTGGCGCACTTGACATGAGAAGAGTGTAATGTCGTGTATGTCGTGTTTGTGTGAAATAGGAAACTTAATAACTAATTAATATTGTAAATAAACAGCAGAAGATATGAATTACAGGCTAAGAGATTACATGATATGACAATGAACAATATATAGGGCAGCCTTACAACAAAACAAAACAAGAGGGTGAGGCATGCAATCAAAAGAAGAACATTAATTTGTCATTACGCTATTTTTATTTTATAGCATATATAGGAATAGATTATTTTTTTTGTTTTGTATTTTTCTCTTTAGTTTTTTAACATAGGTATCTTTTAATTTTTTTGTGATACATATTTTTTTGTGTATAACTACTAGTATTTATTAGAAGTTATAAGTCTTAGGGAACTCAACTATAAATATTATTGCATTGATTGATTGGTTGGGAGCAAAAGTGGTGTAAATCAATTTTGTACCACATTTAATTTGGGAGCACTGACATATTCCTAAACCTGATTTCTGTATTTTTTGCATGAATAATGTTATTCTAGCTTCCGTGTTTTTTTCATTCACTCACTCAGTGTTTCATACCGAAGGTTGTATTTGATAGGTGAGAGTAGAGCTCACCCTATACTAGACTTTTTTCACCAGAATGTTTTCACTTATTTAATTTTTTCACTAGAAAGCAGAAATAGGGGGTTAAATTTGGAATTTGTTTTAATTCAGCCTCATATCCCAAAACTGACAATTTTGTCTAACAACAGTTTTCCTTTCAACGGCTCACAGGTGTAGTGAATACGCACATGTAAAGATGAAACAAGGAAAATTCACTCCATGCGACATATTTTTGTGTCAACTAAATATTAAGTACGAGTTGCATAAGCATTCTTACAATACGTAGTCAACCCGTCTATGAAAGAAATCATCTGGATAGCCATACCTATAGCAAAAATGAAAAAAATAAATTACCCGGTAAAATCTATTAGATCATGAATTTAAATTTCTCTAATATTACGCAAAACTGCCAACCCATATTCGCATAAACTCCCGAGCGTACACTTTTTCCTGAATGAATAAAGTCTATTGGTAAAAAAAACGTGCGAAACCATTAAATATTTTGGGAACGCATACAGGGACAGGAAAGCGATTGCGTAAAATTTAATATGTTTATACCACCAGCCATTCATAATCAAATAACCAACATTAAAATTTCTATCAAGAATTCACTCGCAATTTCATAATGAAACTACCATCGAACCCAACATGAAAATTACTTTAACTTCTCAAAGGTTTAGTTATAAATTAACAAAAGCTCCGTGGAACGCAGAATGCCGAACTTCCTCAAATGTTCGGGCGTCTAAAGCCAAGAGTCAGTTTTTTTCAATTGCAAGCCCTTGGATGGGAATACCTTTTTTTTCGTTAACTAAAGGAACCTTTGGATTCTAGCATTTACTTAGGCGAACTTTATTTTTGTTCCGTGAAGACTTTCTGAGATCGGATGCCCTAACTGTCTTTATACTTCAGAAGCATTTGGGATCACATTCATCACACGAATATATAGTGCTATGGGGTTATTTTTCCAAATCAAGGCTAGAATGAGTTTTGAAATAAGTTTTGAGTAAAATCTCAACAATTGAATTTTATTGAATGAAGTGAGCTCATTAACATTAAGTTGCAGAATTTAATGACTACGTGAAGAAATCATAACTGGAGTCTACAACTGAATTTGCACTTTGTATATTCCGCTCTATTTTATTTCCGACCATTGATTCAACAATTATTGTTATAATCAAGTTGCGTACCTTAGCAAGCGTTCGTAGTTTTATTTTCACAAGTCAGAGGGCTGGGAAGTTGGTTTTACAAGGTGGCGGGGTAGGGGAGGAAATATGGAGAAAGCAGTGGCAGAAGTAGGAGTATTATGTCGTTATAATATAACCGGGGGGGAATAGGAGAAGAATAAACGTTCGTATTTGAGGTGAATGGGAAATAAAAGCTATACCTTATAATGTATAATCGCCTGGTCATCTGCGAATCTAACTGACTTCATCCGCATGGTCTCCTACTTTCATATCCATATCTAGCTCATCCCATGCCTCTCTTACAATTTCCTCAGCATAGATGTTAAAAAGTAAAGGCGACAACGGGCACCCTTGCTGCACCCCACGACCTATAACTGCCCACCCTGATTCGCCTTCAGCTACCCTCACCTGAGCCCTCTGACCCATATATAAGTTTCCGATGAGTCTTCTATGACGCCTATCTATTCCTATTTTCCCCAATATCTGCATTAGTTTCTCCCAGTTTACTCTGTTAAACGCCTTTTCGAAATCCACAAAGTAAGCGAAAACATCCTGATTATACTATATGTTTCTTTCTATAAGTGTCTCCATTGCCGCAATCGCGTCTCTGATGGCCCTCCCCTTCCTGAACCCAAATTTGTCATCGCCTAAATAGTAGTTTGCTCTGCTCACCAACCTTCTATTTATAATTCTCAGTACAACTTTTGCCGCGTGCGAAATTAAACTGATTGTTCTATACTCCTCGCATTATGAAGCTTTCTTCTTCTTCAGAATATTAATACTGTTTTCACGATATCCTCTGGCCATACTACTTCCTCGTAGATCCTGCGAATAAGTTCGAAAAACGATTTTCTCCCCTTACTACCTAGATTCTTCAGTAGCTCCGAAGGTAGGTTATCGGTTCCCACGGCTTTTCTACCATACATCTCTATTAATTCCCTCTCTATTTCGCTATCAAGTAACTCTGGTCCGAGGTTATCCTTATCTATTGATACTTTATCCACTAGATCTAGGCTAAAGGGTCTATTCTCGCTGTCATTTAGCTCCTCTACGTATTCTCACCATCTTTCTTGGTTACCTTCCTGTTCGATTAATATCTTCCCTGTTTTGTCCTTAACCTTTGGTAAGTTTGACCTCTCTTACCACCTAATAACATTTTCACCTTGGCGTACAAAGCACCCACTTCCCCCTTCTCCTGCAGCTTTTCCATTTCCTCGCATTGCCCCTTCCACCACTTTTCTTTTGCCCGATTGGTCACTCACTCACCGGAGTATATTATTTAATTCCTTGTACTTCCTCTTGCCTACTTCGGTGTTGACGTTTTTCCATATCCTTCTCTCCTCCATTTTCTTTATCATTTCTTCCGTAACCCACTGCTTCTTAACCCTCTTCTTTTCCACCGTTCCTATTGTTTTATCTGCCGCTCCTGCGATGCCTGTTTTTATGTTTTTATAGTCTCCCATCTTCTCTCTATTGTTCCGTGTGTCAAGTAACTCTGTTCTTGTTACAGTAAAGTTACTTGTTATAGTTACTTTTGCTCTATCCGCTTTTCTTCGCCTATGTTCTTATCTACCAGCTCTTGGTATTCCCTCATCTTCAACCCTTTCAATCCACGTACTCATGAAGTCGAAAAGCTGAAGTACTTCTGTATAGTAAATAAGGACGGATAGAGTATAGAGTACTTGCTTCGTGAAGATTGAGATTTGTGTTATACAATATTAAAGGGTTACAGGAAGTTTTTATTGATAAATGAACATTGTATTCACGTGTAAAAAGAGACAGAAAGAGACAACTGGGCTCAAAATGATGCTTGATTTCTCACTTGCGCGCGTGGAGCACTAAGTGCCACAAAATGGAAGTGAAATGTAATATAAAGTTTTCATACCGAATAACCCAAGGATCTTGCTGAATTAGGCATTTATCGACAGGAGAAGGATTGATGACAGTGTAAATAATGCACAGTGGCAATTTTAACTCGAAGTTGAATTAGTTACATTGACGAATTAGGGGTGGAAATTGTCCGCTTGCCTCCCTATTTCCTTGGGCACAATGTTGGATAGCAGGTCTCTCCTTAAGATGGTGATAGAGAAGGTCGAATCGCTCTGCGTTACGCACTGCCTAGCCCACGCAATGATGAAAAAGAGTTGAGTAGAATAAACGCTAACGCGCCGTTTTTGAAAGAGGAATGAATGAGAAGGATTACCGAGGAAGACCAAGGATGGAATACGGCAGGCAATTAATGCAGGGCGTCAAATAAGAGGCTTTTTATAAAATGAAACGATCAGCTAATAGGAGTGAGGTGTGGAGAACTGAAGCAAACCAATGCTCATATTGATGAACTAGTTAGTTGTAAGCCGCCTGAGGTGCCCGTCGAATGATGATGATTATAATAAACACTTTGATTTGTGGCTCCATCTAACTCGCTTGGCTCCCCGGAATTAATGAGTGTATCACTTTAGAGAGAAAGAAATTGCGTGAAAATACTTACCATGAGGAAAGCATAATATCTAAAAAGATAATCGAAAAACTATGAAACAAAGAATATTATTATTTACCACACCAGGACATCAATCTCCATACCTTCCACTCCACAACCCACCACCGGTCTACCGAAACCTTGAGGCTGTTCACAGAGGTTAAATGCGTTTTCCTGACTGTGGCTCCATCTTATAGCATCACAGAGTCAGTCAGCCAGTGATGAGCATAATTATATATACTTTGATGCTGATGACATTGATATGATGCCTCCACACCGTGGGCAACCACGCGGCCGCGCGTACGAACCCTCGACATCATCTCCTTTGAGGAACGGAGAGGGGGTCGATGTGGGAGATGATCGGCGACGGCGGTGCGGTGCGCGTGTCTCTGTTGTTTTGTTTTAGCCCTCGGCGGCGCGCGAGTGCCCGAGCCATCTCCATTCTCCATGGGAGTGTAAGGGGGTTGGGTGGAGTCGGGGGAAGAGGACGGAAAGGGCGTAGCAAATAGCCCCCACACACACCTGCGACCGAGTGATATGCGTGGGGGGGCGGTCGAAATATCTCGAAGTGGGTGTATGAGGTCTTCCACGATACGGAGCGGAATTACTGCGCGGAGAATGCGCTCCCGATGAATGCTGTCGACCGTGAAAAATTAACAAAAAGGGAGGAATCAGGCGAGATGTTGTGGAATATGAACATAATAAGAACTAAGATATTGCAATTTTCCACAAGATAAAGTTTTAATCGACCCGGGTTTCGATGCACTGCATCATCACCTATGATCTTCTTTGCAATTGCAATATCTTAGTTCTTATTATATTGTGAAGAATAAAGCCATTCGTAAACTGCGGCGTCCTAAAAATAAGGATGCTTAGGAATTATGACACATTATTCCTGCCTTCAACGCCACCGATGAAACTACCTACATATTTCACATTTTTCTACCTGAGACAAGTAGACAATATGTACATTGAAACGATTTAAAGGAGCTAAACAAAATATTTTTGTGATGAAGCACAGAAAAGACAATTCTTATGATTAATGTTTCAAATAAATGATTCATGTTTCATTATGCTGAAATTCCGCCATATCACGCCTGATACTTCTATCTTTTAGTAATATTGTAGCGCGTGGAAATTAAAATTAGCTACGCAAACTTCGTAATAATTTTAACAAATGTTCTGGCAAATTAATTTGAAAATACCAATAGAAAGGTAATAATAAGCGACAGCAAATGTGCATTTAATTGGCACCTAGCATATTTAGAATCCACTCATCCCTTAAGGAAATCAGTGACCACGTTCTTCGGAATTTGAGAGTGGTTTACATATAGTCACAATAATTCATTTTAGACGCATATCGCTGCTGATAGTCAATAATTGTTTCCCACGGTGTACATAAAAGTTTGAAGAGTTGTTTCAATAGGTAAAGAGTAAAAATAATAACAATAAATAAATAACAAGTAATGCATACGAATTTGAATGAGAAACATTAAAAGGAAAAGTCAGGTCTCACAAAATTTTGACGAATTTTTATCTCCAGAATTTTTAAATACTAGTATGGGCGCCTTAGCCAGGGACACAATATGCGACACATTATTAAGTACAACTTGGATTTGCAATTTCTTGGGGGCAAGCTGAGTGGAAATTTGCGAAAAGATTAGCTAGTGTTATTTATATACTAAAACTAACGATACACGATACTAAAACGAACAATTATATGAGAACATTTCTTGCAAGGGGCTTCCAGAGACGTATTGCATACGATTTTTGCGCGTAGTAGAAGATAGATAGCTAGATACTGTTATCAAGGGTTTTCACTTTCCCTTCCTACAAAACGATTTAGGATACCTTACCGTTAGTGGTTTCGCGTGTGATTTTACCACCAACAAAAAAGCGGAGATGTGTTAAAAAATTTAAAAACAAAGGTCACCATGGTCAATGACTCTGTTTTTCTCCAAGGTAGGAATCAAAGCTTCTATTGCAGTGAAAACCAAGCCGCTATATATTCATGCGCATATAATACGCACAATAAACATAGGTGAATAGGGACTCAGCCGTTGAATTGCCAATTTCTCATGTTATTTCTGATAGTCTTTCCCTTT
Organism: Pyrrhosoma nymphula; assembly: GCA_963573305.1. NCBI lineage: Eukaryota > Metazoa > Arthropoda > Insecta > Odonata > Coenagrionidae > Pyrrhosoma > Pyrrhosoma nymphula. The sequence continues at coordinate 108,565,832 of OY754335.1, forward strand.
AAGCATACTGAGATTCCAGAGAACTCTGGTGTGCTTTTAAAGCCATATTCCAGATAAAAAAATTGATACTTTACTGCTAGCTAAACCAGTTAAGGTTAAATACAACATGGTGAGTACAATAATTAAGTATATCGATGCTACAGTGTTGCATTCATAGAAGGAAATTATTATAAAAGCATTATTCGGCGCCTCATAAAGACTTAATTTTAACTTAATTTGCCGCTCGTTCAACGAGAAACTGAAAAAGATGGAAACAAGTCAACCAGATATGATGAGATTTATATGTTTTTAGATATACTAAACGTAAAAATTAAGCTTAGCAACGAGGTTTAGAGTGGCCCAACATCAAAAGGGCGAGAACACATTTTGGGATTCGTCGAGATGGAAACATCGCTACAACAGCATTGTGGCGTGTTGGTATTTCTAATTATTTGTTTTTAGCTACAAATCAGCCATTTAAATGATACATGAGTGGTTTTGGATCACAGGCCGATATAAAACTACCGTCCCTCAGCCTAGGATGCCGGGAAACAGCGACGCTTAAGGCGACCATGCCGACACATAAAAAATAATTTCTCCCTTACTAGAAATATTACCATCGCAAAAAATGAGCGATAGATAGCTAACATATTTAGCTACTACATATGAAACATGGCCAAGATCGAATGGATATGTGATTTGAGACATAAGATACAATCCAATTCATGTACTCTGGTTGATACTTCGACAACATACGAATTCCATGAGAGGTTACTTCTGAAAGTCAAGCCGAGGTTCAAAACTAAATATTAAAGGTAAGATAACAGGGTTGTCTATAACCTTAGGGAGTATATTAAAACCAACAATAATCGGTATCTTTTTACTACCAAAATAATGGATTCGAAAACTGGATTCGAAATGAAAAGTAATCTATATCATACTGTGCACTTTATTTTAAATTTATTACACGCAATTCAGCTTTTTTTATTAAGCCAGCTCATTTTACCTGAAGATGGCTTAATAAAAAAAGCCGAAACACGTGTAGTGGATTTGAAATAATGGATCGCGTCTTAGTGAGATTAAGTAAGCGGGAGTTTTCCTATGATTGTAAGCGGTACGAATTATTGCGTCTTTAAATAGTTTCTGAATTATTTTCAAGGGAGCCTCTAAGAATGAAAAACATAAACATGCGTTGGAGTTTCTTTTTCATTATGTAATGATGTTTACCATAGTGAATTATTTGAAAAGGTTCAGTAATTCACGTATTTTAGAAGCTACACGGGATATTATGAAGATGAAAAATAACAGAAGAGAGGTATCATGCAATGCTATGAAGTAGTTATAATGAATGAGTTATATTTTAAATATGCACTTAAACAGATGGAGGTAGGTGACACTTTGTGGAATTTTGCTGGCATGGTGGAAATAAATCACTTTGTAATCTTCCAGTTAAAGTTTTTTTTAATACCAATCGATTTTTTAAAATCAATCGGTAATAAACAACTCAAGTGGAAGAGTATGAAGCGATTTCTTGTCACCATCCTCTTTGTTCTTAAACTTACCACACTTATTTCCAGCTTATTTAATACTGTCGAAAAATCACTAGCACGCAGAGATCCGTGAATGTAATAAGATGCGACAGCTGCGTAGAGAGGTATCAAATCCAGCGAAAATCATATAATTAATCACCATGTCCAAGCACTTCATCGTAAGTGGAAGAGTTACTCCGATAAACTTGAGCGAAACAAAAATCCACTTAGTCGACGAAACGAAAATGATTAATGTGCCCGCGCAGTAAAACAAAATAGACAAGCTGGCGCTTGAGGCGAGGGGCCGAAGGAGACGTCATCGGGACAACATAAAGAGACGTGCTCAAGGAACATGATTGCATCTGCGGGCGGAATAGAGCGAACGAGATCACAGTACCACCGAAACGCACACAGTCAGCAACTAATGAACTTAATAAATGCCGTGTGTTAACAAAAGAAGTGAGCCCATGCTCCTTCAGTGGTCAGGAGAACCTGTTTGGAACAAAGTTACCGACAGACGACTGGTTGCCAGAGAACCCTTACTCTTTAGGGGATTGCGGAGTTTGCTTTGCAAGAGGCGTTCGTAAGACAAAAGTTATCTTCCACGGACCAACTCGAAATGAACGAAAAAACTCGTTACCGAAAAATACTGTTCATGCTCGTTGGAGAGACGCGAATGTTTTTTAAATGATTATCAATGCTATTCACTTGTTGGCGCAGTGAAGTTTATCATTAAACCCTTGTATGCCATAAGAGAAAAACCGTCGCTTTAATCAATCTGGTCGACAGTTAGACTTCTCTTCTAATGCATTTGTGATTGTCCCTGCAATGCCGCAAGTGAAACCATATGTCAAGTATAAATAAGTTGGCTTAGAGTCGTCGCGTCTCCAAGGGTGCAATTAACTATGATGCACTCGGCCATATGGATTCCTCAGTAGCAGCGAGGTTGATATCTGGAGAATGCTTTTTGTCTATGCAGCGCATTTGTAAGATTTTTCCCCAGCATTTTGACGCCAAATCTTTCAGCAGGAACCGTAAAACGTCAAGCAACAATTAGTTGAGCAACAATTATTTCAGCCTCTCTCAGTAACTTCGACAATTGTGGCGTTGTTGCGTTTGCGCTGACCTGTTCCATCGCCTTCACCCCCATGAGCTAAGGTCATGTATTTCTTCGATTTTCTTTTTTTGCTGATTATATATTGATTCTAATCGCTATATTATTCAGTAGTCTTCTCACATGTTTTTTTTTCTAAATGACCACACCAGAACTTGCCAAAATATGACAGCTCTAACAATAAGATGGAAAAAAATTGAAGTTCTAGAAAAACGTCCGAATGCGATGAATCCCTTTAATTATGACCTTTCCCCTTTGGCATTATTTTCCTGTCGTGCGGCTAACTAAGAGGACATTCCGGTTCCCTCCGCTTAGGGGGTGATACTGCTTTCCTCCTTTGTCCGGGAGCTTTCACCCTCCCGCCCCCACCTTTTGATGTTCCCACAATAGCATTCCCTCGACGATGATTTCTCCTGCCGTCGCTGTTCGTTGGCATTTGAAAAAAAATTAACAAAAGAGCAGCGGCGGCGTGTCCATCGTCCCGGTGTCACGTGGGCGGCCGAAGTCGAAGGATTCCCTTCCTTCGGGTAGTCCGTCGCTCGCTCTGGGCAACTCGGGCGCGAGTCCTCGGCAGCCGGCTCAACCATGCTGCTGCCCCGCACTTCCGGTGGCGAAAATCAATACTAAGGCCCGGCGGCGAAGGGTGGGGATCGGTCGGAGCAGAGAGGGGGGGAAGGAGGAGGAGGAGGAGGGGAGGGGAGTGAAGGGGGCGGGGGGGAACTGACTACTCTTCTCCCCCCTCCCCCACCCCCTTCTCGGCGAAATGTCGACGCTATGACGACGAAGCGAGTGGTTCCCTCCCTTGACGCACGGCGTGAAAGTAGTAGTAAAGGCACGGCACGCAAAAAGCGTATGTTCCAAGTGGAGGGGTTGGGTGGGGTCTTGAGGAGAGGTTCCTGACGTGGCTGACGCTGCGTTCCCACGCCCGTGCCAACGTGACGAAACTAACAGACATTGCCACTACTCCACGCTTTTCAACTCGTTTCTACCAGAAGCACGCCGATCATTACAATCATTCATTGGGGGGCGGTGATCCACATTTTGCGGGATTTCCATTCGGGGCGTTGAAGATAGCGCAGCACATCATCGGAACACACGGACGAAGATGCACACCAAAGAGGGTGAAATTCGCCATGAAATAATCTTTGACTTGTCCGGGATTTGAACCCGGATCTCCCAATTGCCGGTCAGGTGTGTTAATCAGTTACACCACCAAGCCATCTTAATTCAAGGCGAATTTCAGCGGGGGTTTATACGAAAAAGTTGGGTTTATACGAACAAAAACAACCCTTACTCCGCCACCATGCAGGACGTCTACTGTGCTACAATGTAGACTTACAACATATTGCTATAAAACCCCGCTTAAACTCGCCTTGAATTAAGATGGCTTGGTCGTGTACTTGGCTAACACACCTGACCGGCAATTAGGAGATTCGGGTTCAAATCCCGGTGAGTTTAAATGATTTTTATTGCTAATTTCACCATCTATGGGGTATATCTTTGCACCAATGCGCGTGACTGCGTACCACATTATTTGTGTATCGTAATGATTGAAAAATTAATAATGCACCTTATCAATAGTGGAGCAGAAAATTTGATAATGCACCTTTTTCTACCAAATCTTGTCTCGGTATTTCTACGCCTCTGTTTTTACCTTCTCTTTTACGAGCATTCACAATTAAAACATTAGTCTTTACTGGGAAACTCTTATCGTCACCCATTTAGAGTCATTCTGACCACACCTAACTTCTTTACCTTTATTAAGCCTTTCAATAATCTTGCTTGGATAATCCCGGAAAACCTCATGCTCATGGATGATTCATTTGTAACGGGATGAAAGATTGTCAAAGTTTATTCTTGTAAAATTGTTTATACACCATCGTGCTATATCACTCCATCGAACATACCACGTTCGAAATGGTCGCGGGTGAATGTTTTTGTGTAGAGTTAACGAATTCGTTCAAATAACATATTTATAAAGTTGACTTTCTTACCACACAGGAAATATCACATTTATCTCATCCACAATTGACGCAATAACCGAACATCAGCTGGATACACAGCAATGGAAGATGCGATTATCGAAGTTCTATTCTTACCCAGAGTACATAAACTCTTCTCCAGGTCTGTTTCTAAGTTCGCAGGGTCTGAAACGAATGGAAAGCAAGTGCGGTGCATTGGTGCTAAGTAATAAGTGCACTTACTTCAGCGAATGAAAAACACCCTCTGGTTCACTGATTTTGGGACAGACCCGTGTCTTATTTCACTATGGATATATATCCACTCAAGGGTAACACTAAGAATTACCCTTTGGGGATCCTCGCATTACATAAAAAATATTTCTGATGCAGAGAATAATCCTAAAAATAATGTAACAGGTTCCATTAAGAACTCCCACGAAAACAATCTATGCTGAACTCAACATCTTGCCTTTACCATGCATTTTCATGATAAAACAGAGTCCTTCATACACAAAAATCACAAATCCTTAAAAAATTCAGATTTCCATAGTTGCAACACAAGATCAAATGAACTTACTTATTCATCTAAAAAGCCACAGAACATCTAAAAGCCTAAATAGCATCACACACAAAGGATTCAACCTCTACAACATACTTCCGGCAGCAATCAAATGTTTAGAATATAGAAAGTTCAAATTACGTGTAAAAGGTATACTTTAAAAAATTGCTCCATAATATTAAGTAATACGTGGAATGCAACTTGTTAAAACTTTAATTTTTCATCTTATCTTCAACATCAATGCACCGTACCTATTCATTTTGTATATTTATTTGTATTCATATGTTTGTATCTATTTGTGCAATTTACTGTAAAGTACTTTGACGAATCCATGCAAATGTATGTTTGCCAACGGATAATTATTAGAGTTACTTAAATAACATTCCCCTCCGAGTCCCCGGCAAGCATCAGGTTTCGTTGCCGTCATAATGGCCTTGGCCAAATGGGTTGTATGGGCAGTATTCGCAGCTACGTCCGATGCCCATCGGATAGGTGGCTACGCTGCGTTCGGGTCATGCGTGCGCAGTAGACGGAGTGACCCTAGGATGACGGCCTTCTGCATGCGTGAAACTAGTGATTCCGCCTGTGCCACGAAGGACGGAATGCAATTGGTGTTATCTAGCAGCGAGCTCTTAACTCCACCGAGCACACCTATGATGAGGACCACTAGTTTCACAGAGTATCCGGGGTACATCTGCCGAAGTTCGAAAAGCAGGTCTTGATATTAATTACGATTTCCAACCTTCTTCGCATCCACTTTAGTTTCTACCGGAGCCGAAAACTCGATCACGAACATGAAGCGTGTGAGGTGGTCGAGGAGAACGATATTAGGCTTGGTCGCCTCCAGCTGCCTGTTGGTGAAGAAGGAGTAATTCCACCAGATCGTGCATTTATCGTCCAACGGATAATAAATTATTATTATTATTCATAGAAAGGTTTGCCTTTATACTTTCGTTACAAAGCTAGCACCTTAGTTCTTCATGCCCTCTGACCCCACGAAATGCCACTCCGGAATTGCTACCCTCTCCCATCCATCCCGCGCCTGCCCAGCGCCCTCTCTACATCACCCTCCCTAATCAAACTGCCCCCCCCCCCGCACCTCTGCCACCTCCTCCATTCATTATATCTGCCACCTTCGAATCCCAACCACCTTACTTTTCTTTTCCTTGTTGGCCTTCTACCGCCTCCCAGTGAACCCGTTCCATTCTCCTCCACCCATAGGCGCGCGCAGACCTTTTTATTAGGTGGTGCCTGGGGAAGTCTACTAAAATTGGATGATTACGCGATTAAAACGTACCCTCTTCACTGAAAATTGCAATGCAAGCAGTTTTATTGTAACTTAGGAACTATTCGTAAAAATTCAACTTTGAAAATGGTGATGTAACCTTGAGCTCAAAACGACTCGTCGCCGTGTTTGATTAGCGTGACGTCAGAGTCCAGTAAATACGGTTCCGTGGTGCTATTTCCAATCCCTATTTCCGACAGTTAGTAGTTGTGAGTCGCTGTATATCTTGTCTACTGAAGAGAAAATTATTCAGTCATGCCATGCAAGTGGTGCATTGTTCATTGTTCAACCATATATACGCCAAAAAATATTGTAATATTCCCTGAATGCGCATTTACAAATCCAGAGTCAGCCATAAGGTTTCAGGTTATAAAACCTGAAAAAAAAATTCCTTCAGGTTTTAATACTGGAGTACTCTACTCACTGAAAATAACCGGTAAACCTAACACCGGCTTTTTCCCATAACCGCCAATCCCTACGAAGCACGGAATCGCTGTATTGCCATGGGGCGGGGGAAACCCCGTAAACCCGCGTACTCGCATTCTGACGTCACACCAATCAAAAGGCGTTTCTTCCGCGCGAAAGACATTTGAAATTTTCGCGAACTTTGACGTTCCATAACTACAAGTATATTGAAAATTTTGAAGTGCTGCTTTGCAAATGGCAATGGCTTTAATTTATTAATCATTTATTAATCAAAAAAATGGAAAAACCAACTTCTTGATTTTTCAAACTTGTCTACGCGTTTTTGAGTCATAATTTTGTATAAATGATGATCAGTTGAAATTAAAAGACGGTCATTGTAGTTTGGTCTGTTTAACTTGCTTCGGCGACTTTGACTAATAAAATGTTAATCTGTTTTATGGTTACAGTAAATAAGAGCAAATAACGCTATATCTGACCTTGCAGCGGAGTTAAAAGTTATATACCTGGGTCCCGACGCCATTAAAACACATTTTTGGCGTGTTTGAAGTACTGATAAGACAAAATTCAAATGCCTGTCGTTTTTCACTATCAGTTTATGAAATAATGAGTTGTCTTTATCCTAAGGCTTCCGAGGCTAAGGCTTCCGAGGAGTATCTCTTTGAAAAGATCCGGTCTTTCGGGTTCTTTACCGTGTACTTCATTTTTTTGGGACAACAGTTTCGCCGGCGTTGCAGTCGACGTCGGTAATTGACTGACTGCAACACCGGCAAAACTGTTATCCCAAAAAAATGAAGTTCACTGTAGATAACCCGAAAGACCGGATCCTTCCAGAGTTCCTTTTATGTCTAACTGCTAATGAGTCAGTAATTAAATACGCGATTTTAAATATTCTAAAATTGGCTCATGTTTTACGTGATTTGGCAACACGAACAGTTATCAATCGCTAAAAAAAATGCAAAGAGTTCTACTGAAGGCAAGTTCCATTTTGGAATAGTACAAATAATGCAAAGCTTTCCGTCCGAAGCTGGGTACTTGGGCTAGTCACCACTTCATATCAATCACATAGAATATTACACTAAGGCATGCTAAAAGTTTTCACGTACTAGTGAAAGTTTATGCGTCGACTCGACTTAGTAGTTGAGTAGTCGCTATGTAGAAGACTCTGAATGAGAGTGGAATGTACAGAGGTCGCTCTACCCCAGGTAATGACACGCACTTGAATAATGTAGGTCGCCATCTTGGATCTATATTGCCACGGGAATTCAAATTTTCCATGCAAATAAATGGCTAATATAACATAGGTTAAAAGAACCACAGATATCTCACTTAATACGCAAGATAATACAATGAAAGTATGCGGGATAAATAGGCAATAGCATGGTTCTAGGGAATATTTTTAGATGTCTGGGCTGAAGTCTTCCGTTCGACTCCAGAAAAATTGTGAAATTACCTCAGACTCCGAACTTGTGTAACTCTCAAGGTAGGACTTTGGAATGTGCTGGAACCTGTGTCCACGTGGTCTCTTTCTCCTCCAATGGCGAGGATACGTACATGATACACACATACGGTTGATTTCAATAGCAGTGGGAACAGGACACGAGCGATTTCCATCGCAACTGTGGGTACTCCGTGGGTGAAATTGAGCGCGTAGTCGTGCGAGGAGCACTTGCCTATTGAAGAGGGGATGCTTTCTGCGCTTGGGTAGGAATGGGGGAAAGGCAGGGCCCGCCTACTCAAAACACGGTCCCGCCGTAGGGAAAACAGACGGGGAGGCTCTGTGTTTGTCTTCTTTGGAAATACACGAGCGGCTAATGAGGACTTTCGGGGGGTGAATCTGAGCCAATCGCTTTCCTCGATACGTGGCCTCCCCGTGAACGATGCGATACATCGAACGGATTCGTAGCGGAACGATAAAGTAAAGGCTAAAGTAGGTACAGAGAAGCATTTTCAAGAGAAGGGAATTGATGAGGGGGTGCCTGAGAAGATACGTATAGGAAAGGCTGGTGAAAATTATAATATGGAGCGTGGCACTATATGGGTCGGAAACTTGGTCATTGCGAAGGGAGGATGTGCGTAGACTTGAGGCGTTTGAGATGTGGGTTTGGAGAAGGATGGAGAGGGTGATCTGGGTGGCGAGGAAGAGCAACGAGGAAGTATTGGATGTGGTTGGAGAGGAGAGGAAGCTGGTGGCGGAGGTTCGGAGAAGGCAGAAGAGATAGATGGAGAAGGTTTTGAGAGGGGAGGACATGTTGAAGAGAGTGTTAGAGGGAGAACACTGGGGAAGCGTGGAAGAGGAAGGAAGAGGATAGGAATTCTGGACGAAATAAGAGGAGGTAGAAGATAAAAGGAATTTAAGAGGGATCTAATGACGGGACATTCTTAGAAGGGAAACGAGACAATATTTCAGACTTGGGATGCAGGGTGAGGGCTGTCCAAGAATCTACCAATCAGCTGGTAGCAAACTTGATGAATGAATTAAAGTAGGTACGTACGTCCAATTTTGTGGTCAGAAATATTTTTCATGATGCTGCATGGAAAAATGACGACTTTGTAGCGTTTGATTCTCTGTTCCTAACCACTTTCTTTCTTTATTTGTTCAAAATGTTTGCGTAACCAAAATTCAAGTTGGGAATACTCGTTTTTTTTTAGAACCGTTCAAACTTGACTTATGCTTGACCGTGGCAGTGCATTTTAAAACATTAGATGGCATTATATAGTGCAAAATGAGTGAAATCGGAATCGTCTGCAGAAATGCTGAATATGACCTGGTGGAGAACCCGAATATACTTCACCAACATCATACGATGGGAAAGCATAAGATCAATCTTCATAGCCGCAGAAAGTTTGCTAAACATATCAAGGAATAAATATTTATAAAAAGAAGTAAAAATCTCACCCTACTAGAGTGATGGTCTTCCCCCACTTTGTGGTATTATAGTGAAATCTGGATTTGGGGTGATAGGCATGAAAGTAGGTTGAATGGAGTGAGCATGGGATATTGGAGAAGTGCTTGTGGTAAAAGTAGGAGGGATATGGTTACAAGTGAGTTGGTCATGAAAGAATGTGGAATGGATGATCCATCAATGGACACGTACGAAAGGAGCATGGCTCGTTTGGCCACAACGGGAGGATGGATGAGAGTTGAATAACCATGAACAGGTTATTGGTCTAATTAATTCTAAAGTTATCTCATAAATGAGAATAATGATTCTGAAGAGGGTTGATTTAACATTAATGAGTCTAGTTGAAACGCCCAAATATAGCTTGTTACTATGTGCAGAAGTTGCATCTGGTATCTATTTCGAAGCAATTTTACGTTTAATATATTAAATATATGTATATTTACTTGTAATACCATTTATGTACTCTTCTCTATATCAATGTAAAACACTATTTCTCGTTCATTATGTTTTTCAACTACCCAGCAGATGGAATTTTCTGTCGTGAGATATACAGGCATGTTAACTTGATTATCTACCTTATGCACAATGATTTTTGTACTAATCGTTTGCGGTCATTATTCTAATATGTTTTCCTACTATGGCGACTATATGTAGGCATACCAAGTAACGATTTTCTTATTATATTTTTTTTTCCTTTTTTTGTTTAACATCTCCTGTATGTAAAAGATGAAATTTAATCTCATTTTATCATAGTAATGTATTATGCTAAGTACCTATATGTATACAGAATGTCTGAAAGGTCTGTTAATCTGTGACAATAAACGTTTACTATTATTATTAATATGTTAATGAGACCTGGCATGGTGAGACCTGCGTTGCTCTTTGGTGCAGAGACCTGACCAATCACAAGGGCTCAGGAAAAGAAGATGGAGGTCGCAGAAATGAGGATGCTGCGGTGGAAGTGCAGTGTGACAAGGAAGGATTAAGTCAGGCATGAGTATATAAGAGGATCGGTTAGAGTGGGGACCGTTAGCGAAGAAGATGCAAGAATGCCGATTAAGATGGTTTAGGCAAGTTCAGCGCAGGAACGAAAAATACGTGGGGAAGAGAGTAATGCAGATGGAGATGAGGGGGAATAGGAAGAGGGGCCGACCAAAGATGAGATGGAAGGACAAGGTGCGAGAGGACTTGAGGAAGAGAAGATTGGAAGAGTAGGAGGCGTTGGACAGGGAGCGGTGGAGGAAGAGAATGAAAGAAGAGAACGCCGACCACACATGAGTGGGACAAGGCGAAGACAAAGAAAGAAGATTATTATTAATATGATAGAGGAGTGAATAGCGTGAGAGGATGCGGTGGACTGAGAAAGTCACTGGTGAATGCTGTTAACGGGAGGCTCTTAACAGGAGGAATAATATGGGTCTTAGAGGCATGACAGCGTGTATAAAGAAATGCATGACTTCACGATCAGCAAAAGAGATATGAAAGGATAGGGCAGTGAGGAAGAAGTTATCAAAACAGAGCTAATTTCCTTGACTGAACACCAATGTCGAAGATCTTTTGACTGCGCCAACCCCGAAAGGGATAGTCGTGATGTGTGTCTGTATCTCGCGTCGTGATGTGTCTTTTTATAAAAAGCCTGACATTTACATATTCTATTCCAAACTAAACTAAAACTACTCCTGATACTACGAGAACAGTTATAAACTTCATCTACTATCCCACTCATTGTGCAACTTCTTTTCAGAAATCGTTCCAGATTGTAGGATCCATTCTCTGGAATAATCTAACAGATGAAGTAAAAAATATTCCCACGTTGAAATCTTTTAAGACAAAGGTTTATAGTTTATTGCTTACTACCTCATTATAAATCATTGGTAATGTGAATACAAATTTATTTTCTTTGACTGTTTTTTAAGTAACTTCAAGCTGTTCCAATAACTTATTCTGATAATTCGTACTGCTTTATGTGATTTATCGCACTGTAGCAGATGGGATGTAATGTTATTTATTGTTACCCTGATGGAACTTATGATAATGTTTAGGAATATTTTGCGAAATATGGTTTCCTTTTTTGAACTTTGTATGACGGAGCTCTTTTGTTGTATTGGTATATTGGTCACGACGAATAACTGTGTTTGATTTAATGATTCTATTTCGTCCTGAAAATTGTTTTGTTCTTACTCAGAGGACATATGTCTTAGAGCAATAAGTACCTTTTTCTTCTTCTATCTTGTCCCTTGTGACAGGTGTTTAGTGCGCTCTCCTGCACCTCCGTCTCCGGGCGTGGCGCACCACACAAAGGCAAGGAGTCCAACGCACGTGAGCGAACGCCGAGCAGGCAGGCACTGCCCATTGCCGCCGCGGGGCGAATCACTTTGCAGGTGGCAGCAGCGTCTGATTGTGTGCAGAGGTCCTCTATTAGCAGAGGTTGGCCAAGTGAAAGGCGCCATTTTTCGCATGACGGGCCACGGATTTTACATGGCCGCTTATGGGCGTACGGAGTAAGAATTTATTTATTTATTTAAAACATGTATTGCTTGGAATATAAAACATGTATTACTTGGAAAATTACAAACTAAGAGATCCACAAACACAAAACAATCGAAAATATTCGGGTTATGTATTGCTTTCCACCACAAAATCGAAAATTACCAGGGTGCTACGGATCGTATTCCAAGCGCAGCATTTAACATAGCATAATATTACGGAAAATCCAGTGAAAACTCATTATAAACCGTTAAATCGATACAGCAGTGTTAGAGCTCATGATTTCAGCAAAACATTTGTCGTACTTACCTTTACAGTGACGTAGAATGGCAAAATTGCAATCAACTTCCATTCACTTAAATGTAATCCAAGTGAATCTCATGCGAATAATGGCGTCCAGTCTCAGAGTGAATTCTGGGTACAAAGCGTCAGCCTGTAGAAAATTGTCAGTCTGTCAGCCTGTAGAAAGCAGCGGGACACTTGGCCAACCTCTGCTAATAAAGGGCCTCTAATTGTGTGAGTAGGCTTGTGCGATGAGTCGATTAATCGAAGGCATCGACGATGATTTTAGTCATCGCGGTGCGAGGACTGCAATCGATGACGATGAATGTCATCGACCATCGATATCGATGATTCGATGAGAATCATCGATGCCGATGAGTCGATGCGAATCATCGTTGTCGATGAGAATCATCGATCCCGATGAGTTGATGCGAATCATTGATGTCGATGAATCGATGAGAACCATCGATGAGGATGATCGATATCCGTATATCACTAATTTGCCTTCTTTTTTTCCATTAATTTGAACGCCTTAGATCTAAAATGTATGTATAAAGTATAAGCACCCCAGCTATTGCGCCTTGAGGACGATGGCAGGGCCACAGTGGGATGCTTGGAGTTCATGTTTTCCTCAAGTTTGTGGTAGACGATACAGAAGTAGCGATCACGTTCAATCACAGTTAATACCCAGTAGCAGTGGTAGCATTGTATTCGTTGGTTGCACTTGTGCACAAATTTTTTCATCGAAAATCGATGACCAAAATCGGTCATCGCACAAGCCTATGTGTGAGAGTCTGTCCTCCGTGTCCCTTTCGAAGTGGAGGGGGTAGGAGGGAGGGAGGTGGTGCAGGGAGGGGAGTCTCTGGGGCTCAAAACGGAGGCCGTGGCGAACAAAGCCCCTCATTTTCCCAGCTTTGCTTCTTAAGATTCGTCGTTTGGGGCCATCCGTCTATTCCCACTGCGTACCTTCCTCTACGTCGCAGCTTCCTCCATGGACACCGGCGGGATTTGAACCCGGGACTGATTGTGAGTGATATCCTCACTATGAATGCACGCACGATGATTCTTTGTGTTAGTATGGCACGCGTTAAAACATCAGAAAAACATTTTTTTTTAATAATGAAACAATTGTTCGTGTAATAGGTGTTTTTCTTATTGTGTTTGCTCGCCATTTTAAGTTTGACCGCAGGTTACATGAGTTTCAACGGTTAAAAATTGAAAAGAGAAATAATTCCATTCGTGGTATTAGGCGTCACTTCGTAGATCCAATTAGCACTGAAAATAAAATACTTAAAGTTGGTGATTCTAGGCAGTTTTGTTAAAAAACGCGTCTCGGATTTCGATGCCGGACGCCACTTTCGGGTACAGGTGGAACGTCATCATCAAATTCGAAACTAGTTAAAATTTTCTTAACTTAGAAATTCGGGTCTGGTTAAAAAAAAGTGTGGAATAACCAAGTTTAAGTTTATCATTTTAGTGAAAATAACTGTGCTAGCATATAAACGGTTTCGTAGATAGTATTTTATACAACGGGCACGGTTTTATAATATCTAGTTAAATATTTTTAGTTACGAAAACCGAAGTTTATAATTTCTCCAAACGATATAGCTTACGTCTATGTAATACACGAAAACCAATTTATTAGTTAACATCAAGCTAACGGGAAAGCTACATCATCTAGCGGTTAAATTTAACCAAGGGTTATAAAACTGGGCCTAAATGAAACAGAGCTGGCTCTGTTTCAATGTAATAGGCAATGTTTACGATATAGCTTACGTCCATGTAATACACGAAAACCAAGTTATTAGTTAACATAAAGCTAACGGGAAAGCTACATCATCCAGCGGTTAAAGTTGACCAGGGGTTATAAAACTGGGCCTAAATGGAACAGAGCTGGCTCTGTTTCAATGTAATCTTATTTTATTTATTTTTTAAATTTTCAACGGAAAAATTTACATGATGCAACATACATTAAATAAACATAATAATGTATGCATATTTTCTCTTGATTAAAACGACCGGCAGTTGCGATTCTTTGAAGGTTTCATACAATTTTCGGAACTACGGTCAGTCAATTAAATCTAATGAGGAAAGTATGTGCGTGGACAGTTTAATTAAGAATAAGTGCCAAATTAAATTTCATGAATTGACCCGTAATAAACTCTCCTGTGCGCATGTCTAGGTTTTCATGAAAGTATTTACGAGTGCACGGTCCGGAAGAGTGTGACAGTGAAATATATGTCGGTCCCGGCAACCTTGCAGTTCAATTCGAGTGTCCTTTAATGATGGGCTGGAGAGAGATAGGACCGTTGCTGAGAGGTGGGGTGGGTGCTGGTGCTCAACTGGTGCTGGGGCTGAATTGGCGCAGGGATGGAAGGGGTGAAGGCAAGGGAGGAGAAAGTGACGTTAGACTGGTTATCCGATTCATTCGAAGGCATATTGCATAATATTTGTCGGGAAGCATGGAGGTGTTGCTCTCGCAGTGCCACGAAGTGCCGCGTTAACATTTGACATGTCATATCTGTCTGTATCAGAACATGGTTTGGCCACAGCTACACTTTCCCTGGCTAATCCAGCATATGAGTTCAAGACATGAGCTTCAGTTTCAGTCTTGTTAAAGAGAAGGAGATTAACTTCAGCTTGGACAAATGACAATTGAAATTATCTAAATTTTATTCCATTTTTATTTTAAACATAGTTTTAATTTAATATATTTTGTCAAATCCAGATGGTATTTGAACCTTAGTATGATCTTTAGTGTGCTAAATTCGTCATACGAGCCTGCTAAAATGCACTAATGTCACCTCAAATTAAAAATACATAAAGCTGCACTTAAATATGGGTTATTCCAGCACAATTCTGTGATATAGTCTATAGAACGAAATATGTACAATGGGCTGGATCCATCGAATATATGCCTGTGCCCGTATTCCATTGCATGCTTCATGTACCTATGCTTAGGGTGGAACCCGTGGTGACGGATGGGAATAAACATAAATGTTTAAAGATATTACTTATAACACATTTATCCATTGTCATGAGATATTTTCTGAATTGTGAGGAAAATTTATACATACCTATTGTGGAAATAAATCCCGCCCTTTTCTGAGATCGAGGGTTTGAGAAATATTACTTGACAATTATTAAACTTTAGAAAAAGTAGGTAGTTTAAAAAAATAAGTTCTGGTTACTTTTTTGTCTTTAAATATAATCCATAAATCATCGCTCAACGACAGTGTGAATCAATGAAGAAAGGATTACTACGGTTCAGGGCACGAATTTTTGACGAAATTGAGAAAAAGTTTAAAGCACATAGATCTCATTATTTGTTCTCAATCCGGTTTGAGGACATGCTCTTCACATCGTCCGGTTTGAAGATATACTCTTCCCTTCCTATGTTGCCTTAAGGTTAGAAAGGTACTCGGCTAGGAACCCATCACCACGTCCCTAAAGAAGCCTCTGGCATTGGAGGGGAAAAACCAGATTTTTACCAGTCATGGCCACGCAATATTCCTGTAAGTGTTATATTAATCCATTACATGATCCGAGAGAATTTTAATCAATTATAAGATTAAATCCCCTCATCATTACTATTTTCCCTACATTAAAAGCTACATTATTTACAACTTTCTTATTCGATAGAGGTTCAGCGCTATCGGTCACAGCTTGGTACAAAACCTAATCAGTACGTATACCTTCGGTACTATCTTCCTCACTTCATACCTTCCACCTGGAAACATATTATCTCTATCTGCATGTGGATTAACATAGCAATTAACAGTAACAGGGTCATGAACGTTTTCATGTGGGTTTACATCATAAACTGGATTGACAATTTCACGTTGATCACCATTAATATGACCTTGAGTTGGAAAGAACCAATCAGATGACAAGACATCGGTTGACCATTCCTCATTCTTGGACAAAATTGGCAAAAATTCACTGTCAAAGAACTGAACATCCCTTTAATGAGTAGTTTCCTTAGATTAATGAAGATTAACATTTTTGTACAGTCACAGTAACTTAGAAACATAATTTTCCTTTGTTTTAGATGTAACTTGTGTCGTTTACTATCCCATATAGCATATTGACTGGCCTACGAAATATTTACGGGTGTTTTAGGTTCGGTTTCAGACCAGTTCAGACATCAATACTCTGGTATTGATGAACCACTTGTCATCGAACGTCTTCTCCAACGCCACCCATTAGGATTTCGCTGCAGTTGCTGCTGAAATGTGTTGTTTCAAATCAGATTACACCAACAACATCAAAAAGACGAATGGTATTCGGTTACGCATTGTCTGCTCAGTGTTTGGAGTCATGTTCTAGGGAAAGTAGTCGTCAACAGTCAGCCACAGATTCTCCAAAACCATGATTTGCTTCATGCCAAACTTCCGTTTCTGTTAGCTGAAAATACTTTCAGTTTGACGAGTTTAGCAACAAGTCTTTCATGGATATCTTGGATATTCCGTCTCGGTTATATCATACAATCTTACTTACTTACTCACTCCCATGACCATTTATACCCTAGATGGTATTTGGCCTCGCCAACTGTCTGCCTCCATTTCTTCCAATCTTTATTTATCATACACGGGAGAAATAACTTCACAAATTGTCCTCTCAAGCTGAAAAAGATACAATCAAACTAAGTTTCTGGGCCCATAACATTTAGTAATTTATGAGTACCGTTGACTACAAAATGAAACAGAAAACACGAGGGTTTCCACGAAACTGCATGTATACAGCACATTATTTGAGAAAAGTGAACAGAAGTAAAAATATAAGACATGTGACTCAATAAAAAAGACAAACAGCTTGAAAACAAAAATGAACGTAATTCCAGGAATTAATAATAATAATTATAGCACTATACATTTTTAAATATAGGTAAGTGTGGGTAAGAGATAGGCAAGGGTGGGTTAACAATAAAAGAAGATGGGTTAGGTATAAGATAACATTAAGAATGAGTGGATGATGAAAGTATGTGGAAAGTATGATTTGGCAATGGTCGTGTGTGAAAGAAGTGCGCTTCGTTGGTTTGGCCACGTCGAGAAAATAGATGAGAGATCGAATAACGAAAAACAGATATGAAAACTCAAAGAGTCCGTGAAATCGAGTGAAGACGAGTCATGGCAAAGTGTACCTCGCCTCGTCGGAGTGGTCGGTAGACGGCAACAGTAAACCAGCCGGTTCACTCGCCGGCCGTGAATTTGAATAAAAAATTGAATCATTTTTACCTTCTTGCAACTCGTTCGTGATAATAAGAAACTAAACGACAGGTACATTGTCCCAATTATCGTTCAACTTGTGATAGAGATTTAACTTTTTTTCACGATATCATTGATACATATGATAAAACTCGCTTTTTAAAACATTTGGCCGTGCTGCCCTAATGCTGATTTTAGATCACCTTGGGGCAATAAAAAGAAAGAAATAAGAATTGGGAGTCTTTTTAATCGAATGGCGACCGAAGTTAGAGGGTTCAGCTCAATGAAAATCGCTGGGGATTTGAATGAATGAAACGCACAATCTTGATACCAAAAAGTCTCTTAAAACCCAGTTAATGAAATTAACATCAAAATTTAGGTACCTTGATTTCAACACACGGCCATCTACTTGTTGATTGATAGGCTTTGCACAATCCCTGTCTTGACTTCCTCATTTCGAGGTGAACATTGTCTCTGATTCTGGTGCTTATGTTGTTCTTTGACACATTTCAAGTAAGCTCTCCGAAATTCCTATTTTTTTCGCTTCCTCTACTGCGCTTCCCCAAAACCTCAACCGTCACCTTCTCTCAATATGCCCGAAATCCCCTTTTTCTGCCTTTTCCAACTTATCTACCACTGATTCAAATTCCTCCACTATCATGTAACTCATCCTCGTTAGTCTTCCTGCCTACCCAAGAAAAGAAATAGATACTGCTATATTTAGGAACAACAGCCAGTCATGGATGATCATCAACGCAGCAGCTGACCTATTCACTGTTCCACCCAGTAAATCGTTTAACAAGACCATTCGTCTAAAACGAACTCGGTAAACCTAAAACTCATTCTGAAGAGAACCCATGTGAGGTTCACTTACTCAATTGGACCGAAAGCGAATCGAAATGTTATCAAGCAAAAGTGGGCAAATGATCTATCAATGATATTTTTTCGGACTACTGAAATTTAATTCCACATTTACTTGAAACCCAGTAAGCAAACGCCAAATTGTAGGATGGGGGATGATTTATATCGTAAAAAGAGAGGAGCAATGAGGATAGTCCCGGATGAAATTTGGGAAAGTAAAGGGTTACAGTAGTCGAAATAATGCTGAATTGGGTGAGGCTACCACCCATAAGACGTAAATAGCCTCATCGTCTTCTCACCTCAGGTGATGTAAACCATTCAAAGTAATTTAATCTGCTTGTGACTCTACCCTCGAATTAACTAATCCGCAAAAAATCGCTTCAGCAAGGTCTGAGCATAGATACATTAATGATAGATAGCATGATACTCGGGACATTTTCATATGAAGGAATATATTCACTAAGCTAAGAATCAGTACTTTGCGGTATTTCTTCTGTAAATGTATCTGGAAAATGGTTTATAATCCTAAATGAAATAACCACTGGATAGCTCTCTCAATTTTAATTTTTTTTTAAATCCAGTAAATGACGCGACGGTCTCAGCCGATCGCCGCGATCCCTGTGGTGTTCTCTTAAAACTCAAGGTGGTCACCTCCCCTGCCATCCTGGTGCCCTCCTTTACACTCCCCACCCCATCCATTCTGACCCCCGCCCCTCCCTCAACCCCCAGTCCCGCCCACCCCCTTGCACTGCATGCCGCTAGGATACGAGGAGGGGGGGGGGAGGAGAGTGAGGAAAAGTAAACATCTACGTCGAATCCCTGGTTCCATTCTCCACTCATCCTCCCTACCCTATAATATCTTTGCTCATCCCAATCCAATTGCCAAACCTTAATGTTTCCAATGACCTCAATAGTCGATCTTCCTCCCTTATAACTACTACCGCACAATCTAAATCAATTGGGATGAAAATGCATGCAAGATACTAGTGTTTTAAAGAAAAAAATCAAATTCATAAAATTTGTAAACAATAAAACTTTTGCAATCATCTTAATGCCATACCTTCAAAACTGGAATAAAATTATTGATGGCCCTCAGCTTCAAAGAGAGTTTTGTGGTAATTATTATTTTTGTCCAACCTTAAAGATGGCGCAGTTGTGGTATAAACAGATTTGAATTCCAAGATATAATAGCACCATAATCTTAAAATCAAGGAACGGAAAAATCAACTGCCATCAAAATTAAGCGTATCTAAGAATAAGTCATGCATATATTGTTTCAGATGAAAATAAATTTTGAGAAAACCAAAGGAAAATGGTTGTTTTAGGGTCACGGGTTTTCAGCGAAACCCCTTGACTAAATAAATCTAAATTCAGATTCTCATTTATCGAGATTAACCCTTAAATGTCTTAAGTCACGGACATTATTTACTCGTGAATATACCTGTCCGAATATATGCTCTGGTCGAAATCAGTGGACATGTTTAGGTCTAATAATTTTGAAAATCCACGTACTTAGCGGTTAAGTTGGCAACCCTCACGACGTATAAGGCATCTGCCCACATTTGTGACGAAAAATATACACGGAGTGGACGAAGAATCACTGAACACGGCGCAGCGTTGAGAAAAACCATCCTACATTTGAATATTGCCTTTGAATTTGCTAAACATTTTGATAACCAAGGGCGCGAGTGTTTCAATAACTCTGCGGTATTACATTACGTATATTCCTGTGCTGGTTATGCGATGAGGCTGAAACAATTGTACCTTTCACCCCCCTTCCTTCCGCTATTCACTCCTCTTTCATGGCCGTTGTTCTAACATCCCCAGCCACATATTTTCCTTTGCGGTGGATCTCAGGGCAGTATGCAGATGTAGACATATCCGACGCAAAAAACCATTCTTTAGGAGGCCATGAGTTATCTAATTCGTAATTTACCCGAGGGATACCGACTGCCCCTATCACTATATCAGAAGCGTTCTTTCCGGCATCTAGTAAGCCATGTTGAGTTACACAAAAATATCGTAGGTTAAATTAGCCCGTAGTCTTTGAAAACCTCTCCCCCCTCTCTTCATTCATACTTTTTTGTTACCTCACTCTATGGCTAACGACATCGGACTACATATTTCAATCCTCTGGACGCCAGCTCAAATGAGAACCTAGGGTTATCCTTATACAAACTAGTAACACTTTTATTGTAAGCTGGCTCTCTCTCTATTTATCATCAAGTTTGTCGACCACTATGAAATCCATTAATCAAGCCTGGTTTTTGAGGGTTTGGTCAAAAATCATATAGAAGCCATTGCTAACGTTTCGATTTATTTGTAAATCTTCTATATGATATTTGACCAAACCCTCAAAAACCAGACTTAATTAATGGATTTCACTGTGGTCGACAACCTTGATGATATGTGTTACAACGAGGATTTGCAACCAGATGGAAAGGACTACCAGCACACCAGTTTCTTCTAGTTATTAAGGATACGCCCTGATGAAAATTTACAAATAAATCGAAACTGTGGCAATGCCTTCTATACGAGTTTTGACCAAACCCTAAAAAACCAGGCTTAATTAATGGATCTCTCAATTCACCATACCTCCATTCAATCTTCAACTCCTGACGGGTGCGCCAAGCATACGAGAAACATCCGTTGTTCTCTGTTTCATTGCACCAGTGCAACTTTTTACCAGTGCATTTCTCTCGCGCTCCATGGTATCGCTGGGAATTGAGCTGTTGTGGTGGCTAGAGTCCTGACTACCCATCCCGCGGGACTGGATTTGAATCCTGGCACTGACGGAGATATTTCAGTGAAGTCCCCATCTCTATTTGAGGGCTGTGTGGAGAGCACGGCAAGTATAAAACTCCGTCCGATAGATGGGACGTTAAAATGCGCATCCTTTGGTGCCCTTCGATAAGAATAACTGGCCTTCTCTCCATCCTTTCTTCATTCAAGGAACAATTCTTCCCTTAATAACCTATCCTGAGTGGCGCAAATGATCTCAGTTGACGGTCGCCGCCCCAACCGACCAGCCTACACAACTGAGCGCGGATTTTCCAGCGGATAACGCCGCGAGCGATTTTCTTGGGAATGACTCCATGCATTCCAAATCGTCTATCGTGACATGGGTCGTTTGAGTCCAATATTTAGCCGTAACAAGCATTTTAACTCACTGAAAATGAGTGCACTTTTGCCCGCCTCGACATTGCCTGTGGCAAGTGTAGTTCCCTGCTAACTGTAACGGCACTTAACCAGTCGGCACATATTTTATTTTCACGCTAGAATGAAAAAGACGGCATACTCCTTTGGCATACTTCCTAATTCAAAAATAACTAGGATCTCTCCTCTACAACGTACTGAATAGACAGCAAACCCTTAACATCAAACCACCAGTAGTAGAGATACATTGCCCAGTGACCGCAAGAAGAAACTGATTTCCAAGGTGACCTTTAGTGTGAAGAAAGACGAAGGGTCAGGTCAATACCATGGGAAGGTGGTCAGTTAGCCGAAATATCCCATCGAAAAAAATTATTTAATTCGACAAACCCGGACATAAATATAAAAATATGCGCGATGAAGTTGTAATGCACGCCCTTCTGGCCCCTGCGTTGAATGTGGGTATGGGTGGCGTCTCAGAGTCTATTGCGCGGCGCCACCGGGGCCCCAGGGGGGGAGAGGCGCCCCCCTGCCCCTCTAACCCCACTCCTACCCTCCTTGCAACTTTTTTTGAAGTCCTTCGCCTCCCACCCCCTCAAACCCTCCCCCCCGTTCCACTCCGCACGTCATGAGAGAAATTCCACCTTATCTGCAAAACCGTTTGTGCTGCGACCGAGGGGGCGGGCAAAGGGGGCGGGGGCTTAGGGGGCGGTGAGGGGGTGGTGGGTGGGTTTTGAAAGCCCACATCGATCCGATGGTGGTGGGAAACCACCCCCAACCCCCCTGCCCCCCACCGATTGTTTACGTGATGGCTATTTTGGTTTATTGGGGCGCTGTGTGTGTGTCTGTGTTTCGGGGGTGAGACGGCCAGGGGGAGGCCAGGGGCGACCAGGGGTGGCCAGGGGCCATGGGAAATTCGCTCGGACGCACCTCATGCATCGCGGAGCTGCGGCCCTCATCCTCCACTGCCTTACAGTCAAGGAGAGGAAAAATATTTGCATCAATTTGGGCTAGATGAATACTTGGAGAGCTTCGTACCTTATCAATGCTCTGCATACGTTATAGATTTGATTTGACCTTTCTTAGGCTGCTAAGATTATACATCTACATACTACCCTGCGAGTCACCACATGGGCGTGTGGCAGGGGGTGTTAGGACACCAGCCGAGTAAAGGTGTGAATGAGAATGTTATAGGGAGCAGAAAAGGTGAAGCGTATATCGGGAGTGTTTTGATTGTATCTCACTTTTTTTACGGTCAGTTATTATGCGTGTGAAGAGCGAATTTTCTTACCTATCTGTTCGACAATGTATCTCTCTTATTTTAACGCTCCTGTCGGACCGAGCGATGTATTGCGGTGACAAAATGATATTCTCTGTATCACACTGAAACATACCTGTTCTGAATTTCTCAAGCAATCTAAGTCTATCAAGTAGTCTCCGAGTCTCTATTGGTTTTACCGAATGATTATAATGATCGGAGGCTAAGACATTTAAAAACAACATACATTCTAGAGAAGTGGATTGAACCCAAGGACTTTGGGAATCCAAGCCGGTTAAGGTAATAACCTGACAGAGAATCAAACCATCTAGATTTTCTTGGTGTACTTGCAGACAACATGTTATGCCACGTAGGATTCCCTATTCTCTCATAAAGCAAAGCGCGCATGATTTTATTCCATTTTTTCATCAACAAATTTTCCTATTCTTCCATCAACGAACTCTTTGCTTACATCGTGGAATTTGAGAAAATGTAGCATCAATTACAAATACAGCACCTGTAAAAGCACAACTGCGTACTTGAGGGCAAGGGCACTAGGTGTTAGGGAAAGGAGGTCTGCATGGGAATTAACAAAACATACCAATCCAGAAAGTTTGCGGAAAGGCCTTTATACAGGTAAATTGCAATTCTTGAGCATCCTTGAGCAATGCATTTTACATTTTTCCTTTTTGCTACAGATTGAGAAAAAATTTGGTAAAATCTAAATTACCATTGATACAAGCATAGAAACAGATTGACAAATAAACAAGCTGAAATGTCGGTGGCAATGAATAAATATCACTAAAAATCGTCAAAAGGAACCTGCCTGTTCTGTCGAAGATAGAGCTTGGTAGATGAAACTCATTGAAATACATACTACATAAATTTGGAAATTTTATGGGAATGAACTTTCTTCGATTTGGATTGGATCTTTTCGCATTGGATATTAAGGGCTCAAAATGGAAAGGTAAAAGAACCTCAATATGCACTAGTATTACAATTATAAAGATTGTTGTCACTTGCCTTGTCTTTTGTGTCATGCGATATATCTACGGATGATCAGCAGTTTGCAATTCTGCTAGGCAATGTTATAAAAGTAATTTCAAATATCTTTAACCAAAGAAATATGGATGCTATTAAAATCGGATGTATTTAGCGTAAACACATTAGTTCGGCCTTTTTTAGAAGTGCTATCATCCCTTATGTGATTTCATTTGTATACTAAGTGCATGGGCAATTTTAATATCTAAAACTACATAGTTATAAACATGATGGTATAGTCTTTACACAATTATCTTTAGAACAGACCATCATTGACTTTTTCCCCAACTGCTAACTGATCTACTTATACAGCTGAGGATACTCATGAGCTTGGGATCATACACATGTCATTTAGCATCAGCAGCTTCAAATGTGATCATGGTTTGTGAAATTTGAACATTCCAAACTTTATGTGTAAAACATCGTTTTTCGACATGTTCAAAATTTCCTTTTATTTACAAGGCTGGATATAAACGGAAAAACTCTTTTCCCCCAAAATGTCTGTTTTTCCTGAGCCCTCACATCATTAGATCGAATGTTTTGTGTATAGTTAAAGTCAATTTCCTCACCTTAAACCATTCTAAAACGTAAGCTATCACAATTGGCAATTCAAAATTTGAGTCAAATTTATCAATAGTGTTCCTTGTACCTACTTTAACAGATGAAGCTGAAATACCTTATCCCAAACAATACGAATTGGTGTTCTTTTTCATAATTCCTGTCATGGCAAGATCATATTGATCAAATTTGTAACAAAATAAACAGTATATTGTATCAGCTTAAATTAAATTGAAATGAAATCCCTGTACATACCAAGATGCTCTTAGTTTCTAATTGAATTTTTCCTCATGTCGGTTATTGTTGTCTGGTATTCAACGATTTGTCTGATAAACTGAATGTTATTTTACACCGTGTACAAAACTCATGTGTACGGTAAATCTTTGTATTACGCCGCCAAGATTGTAATTTCCCCCTACAAAGACCAATTAAAGTAGCTAACCGTTAAAAATAGACGATTTTATTTGCAGTGTGTGTTTTTGCATTAGCTGTTTTCATTCAAGGAGCCTGACTATCTGTTACAATTTTTTATGTCTGTTCCTAGTTCTCGAAGGGTCATGACTAAAAGCAATTCCTCAATGCTTTATTTTCCTGCTCATCGCACCACCAAATTCACTGATTCATTTGTTGTAACATCAACTAAAATATGGAACTCATTGCCAGTAAAGGTTAAAAACCATAAAGAAATTAAATTTTTCTAAATTTGTAATCGCACCTATGTTGTTATATGTTTGATTATTATTATTGGACCACATATGAACATGTATGTATGCACGCAAATTTCTGTATTTTTTGTTCTAACGGGTCTGAGCCCAGAGCGATCTATAAATTATTTACTTATTTATTTACTTATGAGTGTATGTTGAGGAAACTTTGCAGTGAATCATCCATAGTTCTTCAATGAAATAGTGAATGCATGGACAACGCAAAATGTACATAGATTTCTTTTTGGAAAAAAATCTGACCACTTAGCTCTAATAATGTTGGCGAGTATACTTTTTTGGAAAGTACTGCTAAATTATTTGTTTTCATTTAACACTCAAAAAGTGGTGAAAGACGAGAACTTGCAAGGCGGAATTACCTTGCAGAATTTTTATGACTAGTGCTCCAAGTATTTTGAGAAATATTTTTGGAATATTCATTCCTCCATTTCACGAGATAACTATAACTTATTCGCAGACCGGATTCAAAATACCGTTCTCTAGAGAGTGGTTCAAAGCGCAATGCAAATGCATAACGGAAAATATTATGTAACTGAGGTATATCTCATAAATGCTGCCAGGAAGAATTTCCATTTCAGTATTTGTAAATGCCGGAAAATGGCTCGCTCTTGAATTTACTTTCGGGTGGCATCCTAAGATCTCCCGTCCTAGGTACGTGCCTCTTCACATTACGTAACTTCAGAGCTAAAGTTCATCATAATTGGGTTTACATCAGCTGATTGATAGGCTTTTGACATTAATTCTCGCCATCAACTCTCTTATAAGCTCCTCGTACTCTCTGACTCCCCATGAGTCGTCCAAATTCCCTATCCTCTTTCTTCCTTCCTCCTCTGCACTTTCCAAGCATTCTTCCCTCTATCGTCCTCTTGCACGTGTCTACATTTTTCATCACACCCTCCATCCAACTATTCTATCTCATACAAATATCGTCTTCTATCTCTATGTCAGTTAAGACAATTTAGACACATTATCCCTGTCTCTCTTCGCTAGAAATTAGTGGATATTCTTGTTTTCCCACACATAGACTATTGCTGTGTGGTATACTCTGACCTTACAAACAAACTTAATCAAAAACTCAAGAGGATTCAGAACTCCTGTGTGAGGTATATCTTTGACATAACATATCTATTATGAACACGTGACACCATATGTTGAAAAACTCCAAAGGCTAAAAACACAAAAATAGGCGCTTACTTTATAAGACAGCATTCATGTATAAGTTAATAACGACAGAACTTCCCACATATTTACACCGAAATGTTCAATACAATGCTAGAGCAAATAAACGTCCAACACGCCGAATAGAAGAACTTTATATTCCACAGTATCGAACATTTGCCTACTCTAGGTCTTTTCATGTAACCCCTTGTGAAGCATGGAATCAATTTTCAGGCAGCGTAAAAAAATCTGAAAATGCAAGTAAATTTAAAAAGAAATCTCATGAAATATTACTACCAGTGAACTAAATATTATAACCATTTTTAATAAAAAACTTTGTATTTTTCCACACTTTATTTAAAAAAACTGTGAACGGTTTCACCATATTATGGCATCTTCTGGCACATTCTGAAGCTAAGCTAAGCTTCAGAATGTGCCAGAAGATGCCATATTATGGTTAAACTGGTCGCAGTTTTTAAATCAAGTGTGGAAAAGTTCAAGGTTTTTTAATTAAAAATGGAGATCTATCACTTCCACGAAGTAGAACCTGAAACAATCAAATTTATAAATATTATAAGTTAACTAAATATTGTGCTACACTGTACAAAATCTTATGTATTTTTTATGTATATCCATAAGTTTG
Source organism: Pyrrhosoma nymphula (assembly GCA_963573305.1). Taxonomy (NCBI): domain Eukaryota; kingdom Metazoa; phylum Arthropoda; class Insecta; order Odonata; family Coenagrionidae; genus Pyrrhosoma; species Pyrrhosoma nymphula. The sequence continues at coordinate 108,592,958 of OY754335.1, forward strand.
CCGTTTTGTTAAATATTATGTCGGATTCTGTAATATTGATACATCATGTATATCTTGCTACTGTTGTATTTGTTTGACTCTAGAGATATGTATGATCATATATGATCCTTAGGGACACACTTGTCCCGGAATAATAAATTTAATTTTCTATGGATGAATAGTTCTCGGGTTTCCAGCCGGGTAATGGTGTTAAACTGCACCGACGTTTCAATGGCGTAGTCTGCCATTGTCTTCAGGGTTAATTTTCTATTTCTATTTCTGCCCATGGCACCGACCGATCTTGATTCATCAGTTTCTCTTCATCCTGCCGGAGTAAAAATATTCAACCTTGGGGCTTCAAGGCGATAAGGATTGGCGGCAATGAACTTAATAATTACGGGTTTGACTCAGCTCATAATCTCTGGAAGGATTTCGGACGTATTGGACACTCCATAGTCATATCTGACTGGATGGACTTCCCCGTTGTTATGTAAGGAGACGTTAAAAACTTCATGTAAACCAAACTAACGCTGGGCGAGAAAAAACTAAACCTCTGTCTCCGTTTTGCAGTTTCCAATCCTAATTTTTTTTAAACTTTCGCTCAACACTTAATTCTCTCGATATTTTATCCCTTAGGACGCTAACTAACTAAAGAACAATTAATAGGTACAGAAAAATATCTCACAAATAATAGGTAGCTCTAGTGAAACATGAGTTTTTAAAAATGCTTGCCTAATTAGACCACAAGAAGGACTTGCGGAGAAAAATTCAATATTTCTAACAATATGCCCAGAGCAGTATCCTTCCACATGACCGTATATTGGAAATAATTGGCTCGAAAAACCGTCTTCGCAATTCGCTTATCCATTGATTATTTTCTCAAAAGGCTTGTCAAGACCAGATTCTTCGGGAGTATCGGCTTTTCTTCTGAAATAGTAGTACCTATAAGGTGGCTCCAATGCCTTGCTCTCATGGTTGCACTTATGAAATAACACACCTGGCCAGCCAAGATTATTTTATTTAAGTCAATGAAAGTGAAATAAAAACTTATCCTCGCCTTCAAACTACCTCCAATTATCTTTTCCAGTCAAAGTGTATCTGGTCGTAAGAGGCTATGGGATGAGAAGGCGTGGAATAATAGGCCAACAGATGGGTGCGCAGGCCAATATATGTGAAGTTATAGTTTCTTCTGACGCCTAAGATATCCACATATTCCTTTCACAGTTAAACCTCTGAACGTAATTTCATAAAAACGACAACGGATAACTGATTTTTTTCAGAAGAAATCAAAAGTGCATGATTAAGAAATATATTCCCTCAAGATTGATTACTTTAGACACTTTAGACCAAATACTTATCCTTTAAATTGGTCATTAAGCTAAAGCTATTCGTGCTCATAAGTCAGGGTCGATTAAGACGCATATGTTGCTTCAAAGTAAATTTGAGTTAGCGATCAGGTTCATAAAACACTATGTATGACAGAGGCATGGGGAAGTATAAGGAACCAGATCGAAGGACATCATTTAAGGGAGAATTCCATTTATAAAGAAATTTCCAATATTTTACATATACTTTCTAATCACTTAGTCCAAGATGGTTAGTTGAAGACAATAAAATCAATGTCTATAGTAGTAATTGATGAAAGTCATAGTTATTATTATTTAGAATGCCATTTATTGAGATACAGTCCAGATCTTAGCGGAAGTGAAAGATATTGAACTCTCTACAACCGTATAGGATACATCGTGCTATTAAACGTCATTCATTACAGTATTCTACCGGTTAGAGGTAGGTTATGATGAAAGTCAGAGAATATCCAACAGACTCTTACACGTGCCGTGCCCTATCTACATCTGGTATTTATTTCTTCATCTCAGCATAAGTCTTATCTTTCTCCATTCAGTACATAAAACCTATTCTCTTTCTTCCCCTTCCCCGCTTGCCCAACATCCTTCCCTCTATCACGGCCTACGTAAATACACGAATATAAGGCAACTATATCATCGACGGGCAAGGTGGGTTTCAATCTCATGACCTTTGGTTGGCCCAACAGGCACACTACTAATTAGTCTAGGCCAATATATTTTAGGTCCCTGACTTATTACTCAATATACATGCTTCTACAGATCGCAATAACATCATTAACACTAGGAGGACGGGAGTTTCGCATTAGCCAGAAGGACGACTGGGGGTAATGACCCCGAACGTTTGGCCATATTTTGTGCTGCATTTTATGTGGGTTTTTAACGGGCTATAAAAGTTAAGAGTTGTCTCCTATCGATTAAAAATACCTTACTCCTAAGATAAGATCTATTCCCCAGGTGGGATTTGAACCTGGAACGAATAGATCAGGGCGGTTAGGCCTACACGTTGCACCATGGATACAAAAGTCGGTTTATCATCTTACTTCCCCAGGTAAGTAAATATTTGTTGAATGTTGATACGTTTGACAAAGTTTCTTAATGCCATCCCCTAGTGGTATTTAATGCAATATACTGGTTATTTTGACTTCCTGGGTTCGACGACGGATTCATTTCACACATTACTACCACCAACTCTTCTGCTTAGCATGGAATGCATTCTTCTTTTATAAACTTAGTATTTGTATTTTCTTTGAACAAATTCTCCCTCTATAAGCCATTTGTTGATGAAAAATCTGATTATAACCATTATATATACCATTATATAATAATTATTTGAATAAAAATTGAAGGGAGGACATTATCTTTTATGAACGAGATGAGTGTTTACTTCACATGCCACTCATTACCTCAACGGCAACTGTATATATTTCACAAAGAAGTCTATTCTTCTCTGTTTCATTTTGTGTACGTGAAATAGTGACCTGAGACCATCGTGCTTATTGGAAGCACGTTTTTGACATTTTGCTTTCTAATAAATAAGATAGTAGCCGCCTTTGTTCTGATTCATTTCAGTTGCGTAAATATCCATGTTTACACGAACGAAAGAAGTTATGTTTTAACCCATAAGGTATGTTTTTTCTCGTTAGGTATGTTATTGACCGTATTTTCTCAAAGCTCCAAGAAGAGAAATAATGTTCTTTTCCAAAATTTCTTGCTAATGAATAGCTGAGAAATAAATATTGTTTGCATTATTGTCTAAATTCTTGTAAGACTCAATCAACTGTAATAAAACGTATTCCTCCTAAGCCTAGTTTGATACCCTATGTTCACATTATACTGAACATGGAATCAAATTCAGGCAATATTTTGGTTTGACTTCGTCCGAAACCAAAACTTTTAAGTAGATTTTAGAATCCGGTGACAGTGTAATTGCAAACAGATGGTTCCGGAGTGTATTTTAAAAGTGCAAAAACATTTCATCCTCCCACCTGTTGCCTAATAGGGACAAGCACTAACCCATCACTTCCACGAACTCATTAATTGGGGCTGAGGGGAGGAATGGATGGTCTTTTATGTCTTCTGTCTCCAAAGGAGAGATTTTACATAACATAGGGGATAGGAAATTAATATGAATGCAATTTTGAGCTAACGTTCTGTACACCATCCTGAAGGCTGATGATAAATGACCCTTGCCTGACACTACGAAAATAGTTTGTTTCTGCAAACGTAATCATGGTTGAAGTGCAAAATAATTGAGGTCGACCGATGGTAGGGCTCATTATTTACATTTGTGGCCCTTTTAGCTTCTTCTTATGGGAATACGAGTAATAGGGAATGAACTACACGGATGCTGATTCCTACGGGGGGAGCATTTGACGTCACATGTGTTTGTAGCAATTATACGTAGACTTGGAACCATATAAATTAATTTGCTACACATAAATTCTTTTCAAATCGTTTACAATATTCGCTGCGGGAAAATTTATTTCCCCTTTTAAACGATTCAGAACAGCGCGCATGTCAATGGTGGAAATAAGGAACTGTTAATTTGCTATTGTCCTATCGGTCGTCATTGCCAGTGCCCTTAGTACGGTATTCCACTGGACCTCAATTCCATAACTTTTCGTTCCGTCAGTTTTGCCAAAGAAGGCAATTCTTGCATCAAATGTCACTCCTAGGTAAATTTTGAGTGGGACGTGAATATTACAACAACTTTATTAGCATGTATTTTATGGAGGGTTGGTCAATGTTTAAAAAAATATTTCAATTTCCTTTCGCCAACATTTCGCTATTTAACATTAGCATCATCAGGGCTAAAACAAAACAATGTAAGGAAACTGTTATTATATGTTATAGTTATAAAAATATAAACAGGTTTATACTCATGCACATTTTGGTAAGTAATGCTCTCGTTTTCACCTTGAGGTTCTTCGTTATGCATGAGTATAAACTTATTTATATAGTTATAACATAGAGTAACTGTTTCCTTGCATTGTGTTGTTATAGTCGGCCCTGATGATGCAAATATTAAATAGTGAAACGCTAGCGAAAGGAAATTGAAATATTTTTTTTTTAAACTGACCGACCCTTCATAAAATACATACAATTAATTTAAAATGATCAAGAACAAACTCAACAAAATAATCTTATGTGATGGAATCTCAGTCATTTTAACGACGTTCGGTGGTTTCACTCAACTTAAGGGAATTCGACTAAACTTGCTGGAAGCATTATTATGTTTTCCTAAAGCTACCTGAATTTTTTCAAAATTACTTACCGTAGATTCCTTATGATATTTGATGTGGAAGGGGGCATGAAATTACATGGGTTCTTTTGGGAACGCGAGGTGCGACTAGCTATATTCATCGAAAAGAAAGTTTTCTAGTTAAGAATAAGAAAAACAAAACAAATTTAATTAATCAATAGAATAATGTATGAAAATCATTTAGTATAATTTATTTTTATCATTTTTGTTTTTCTTATTCTTAGCTACAAAAAGGTTCTTTTTGATGAATTAAGCTACTCGTACCTTGTGTTCCCATAAACACCCATGTAATTTTTTGTCCACTTCTCGATAAAACATCTTAAGTACTCTGCGATAAATAATTCTGCAAAAAATCAGGTAAATTTAAGACTTCCAGCAAGTTTCGTCGAATTCTCTTAAGTTGAGTGATACCACCGAATCTCCTTAATAAAGATGTGATTCGTGAAGCCTAGTAACGCAGTTAATTCCAATAAAAGGTTGCCATTAATTGCCTATAGTCATTGTGGTATCTCTGGCATTGACAGCCACGAGGCTTCCTTAGTCGCTCTCCAGTCGCCAAAACTGGATTATTTTTTTTCTGCTTTGGTCGAAAACCTTTATCCCTACGATTCCGTACACCTCAAGAGTCCCTTCAGATTCGTGCGGCCAAAGCAAGCCCCTCCACCAAACCTCCCTCTCCTCAACGTCAGCATCCTGCGACGCCAGCCATCGGTCTCATCCCCCGCACCCCATATCGACTGCTCCTCACTTGCTTCTCGTCATTTAATTGGTCCCTCCGATTCGGCGTCGCCAACAGCGGTGCCCCCCCCCCTTGAGTGAGGGCCAACCAGCCAGCCCGCCCTGCGATTACCGCCGCGCGACTCAGACGGGGAAATGGACTCGAAACATCGCCGCAACTCTCTCGCCATCATCGATCGAGTGGAAAACGACGAGTTATCGAGAAACAATCGAAGCGCGAAGGAGAGGGTTTGCGTGGCGAGAGTGTTTCGGGGACCTTTATTCAGAGGTCGCTCGAGTCGACCTGCTTGGGAAGACGGCGAAGACGAGGGGAACTGCGACACCTGCGTCCGATTTCGCATCGCGTTACTGCAGCAATGAGCGCCACGCATGTCCACATCCACAAGCTTTTGACCAAAGTTTGCATTGAGATTGGCTGAAGACAGTTTGCCATGTAAACGCAGGTTGGCGCTAACCTCACCTACATATTTAACCACGGTTGAGTCACCATCGTTGGTGCTGACGATTGACTTCTTTGGTGCGTGTGAACGGTGGTGAACGAAAGGATTTGTCTCGAATTCCAATAGCATAGATATTGCAGCTGCAGCCTTATAAATTTAAAATAACATTTACAATCAAACTTTTGCTTCATGTACCCGTCACTCGTATATAGAAAAAAACTTTGCTTATGCTATTGCGCAATCTTCACTCTAAATATCATCTCGCACTTAAATGGAAAATCGCTCAAAATCAACAATTTTCCTCAAAAAGGTAATTCAAAAAGCCCCTCTTTACGGACTGAATAAAGTTTGATTAGCTGCCAATTTGACATTTAACTTTCCATCTACCATTATTGCCATCGAAAAATCTTAACAAGCCTCTTGAATTGATTTCTTGCGTATAATGACTCAAAAGAACTTTCAATAACAGGCCTACATTCCTTAAACCACCACAAATACTGCCAACATAAATTGCATTCGGTCACCTTTTGTGAAGCGGGAAATGCTACATGTGGACTAAGTTGTCTCCATCAGTCTAGTCTTAAAATTTCCAATATCTTCTTTGGCTTTCTCCCCTTTCACTTTGCAAGATGATGTATTCTCGAAATACATAAACATGCTAATTATATCGAGCATCTTTCCAGTCTTTTAGATAATCATGTTGTCATTTCAAATGACCCAATGAACACCAGCATAAGATTTCATCGCTACCCTAGAGCCAAACTTCCTACACAGACCGCATACCCGTACTTTCTCAGACGGAACCGCACAGATCCGAGTTCGAGTGGGGTGGTTCCAACAAAATGAAGCTCGACCCCTCCACGGGGCCTAAAAGGGAGGTAAAAATCTTCTCCGACCAAGTCTATAAAATAATTCCTTTCACTTTTACGCTATAATTGAAGGATTTTGCTGAGCGAATATAAATATCCCTACGATTGTGAATTGCGTAGGGGCTTTAAGGAGTTAGATATTGAAACTGGGTACCGTGCATATAATTCCATGCTTGTGGTCGTGCGGGCATCACCACGAGGTTAGAATACATTTTAAAAACGTGGGTGTTGGCTTACCTTCGGCGTTTTGCCAAGCAATCAAGCTTAAGCGCAAGCCACCCACCAGGGAGAACACGGATGCATGGAAATTCAAAATGAAAAATTCTTATGAAACATTCTTAGGATATTGTCTCCCTTCGTTTCCCTTAGAGCCTCTGCTGTTACGATGCTCGATAAAAGTGTTGGAATAAGCCGTACTCTGCGAACAAAGTACAGTTTTACTAAAATGGCAATCTACAGCTCATTTCCATGGGTAAAATATATTTATTCACTCAATTCAGATCAAAAATCACAATATCTTCATATCAATACAAAACAACAGATTAAAATGTAATTTCGTCATGTAATATCTTTAAATGATCAAAAAATTTACCAATGGACATTAAATTTGATTGTTTCAGGCTTGACTTCGTGGAAGTGATAGATATTCATTTTTAATAAAAACTTTAATAAACTATTAAGGCCAGAAGATGCCATATTTTGGTGACACCGGTCGCAGTTTTTAAATAAAGTGTGAAAAAGTACAAAGTTTTTATTAAAAATGGCAATGGACATTAGTTATGTGCAGTCATTTTTAATGAGCCACAATGTCATACTATGGAGACTGAGGTTCCTTCGTTCACTCACTTCGTTCACTTTTCTTAATATACCCTTAATACCCTGCAATCATTCATATTTACTAAAGAGCTTACTAAGGTACTGCTGTACTGCCTGATCTCTTCTATTCCAGCATGTTTACAACCAAGTTCCCGGTAAAAATGTTATTTTTATTCATTTAACTTCCCTAGTTAATTAGTGAGCCGCTTCTTACACTTCTCCCCAATTTACCCATTCATCATATTTTTCCTTTCTCCGATGTTCTTATAATCTCAATTTTTGAGTTAATCATGTTGCTCTTCATGTACTCCCCTCAATATAAAGCCCTCATTAAAACAAGAGAAGATTCCGTAATATCTCGTAATTTATGAATCAGTTCTCGTCGAGTAATTCGCCGCATTCCTGACAATCGCCGCAATCCTGAGACATTGCCACCATTTCATTTCTCTGCCCTATTCCATACCCTCCGGCAGAATTCTTTCGGTGGATTCTTGGCATTCACCCCCTTTCCCCAGTTTCAATGCTGCCAAGTCCAAGGAAGAGGTCGCCTATCCTAACGCTCTCGGTCCCTAGTTTATCAAAAGCATCAACACCGGAGAATCGGCGAACTGATGTCGCCATAGCAAATTCGACCCCATCCACTGTGTTATCTTTTCAGCATCACAGCGTATAATAGAGTGAAAATCGAGGGAAAGGTTCTGCATTAAATACCAACGAACTGATACATGGGTCAAACACTCATCATTATCTGAGTAATCTATCGGTAAAAGGTAGGTTATGATGAAAGTCAGAGGATATCCAGCAGACTCTTACATGTGCAGTGATTTATCTACCTCTAGTATTTCTTTCTTTATCTCAGCGTAAGTTCTACCTTTCTTCATCCGGTCCATCAAACCTATTCTCCTTCTTCCCCATCCTCGCTTGCCCACCATCCTTCCCTCTATCACGACCTTCAGCAAACCTACGCCCTCATTACCGCTTCCAGCCACCTACCCTGCCTTCCCCTAATCTCATCCACAAGTTTCCTCTCCTCACCCACCATGTCAAACGCATCCTCATTCGTCTTCCTTTCCGTCCAACGCACCTTCTCCATCCTCCTCCACACCCACATCTCGAACGCCTTAAGCCTGTTTTCGACTTCCTTTCTCAACGTTCACGTTTCTGCCCCATGCAACGCCAAACTCCATATCAAGCTCTTCACCAGCCTCTTTTTTACATCCTTACTTAAGGTCCCCGTCATCAGCTCCCTTCTATTGTTGAATGCTTCCTTCGCTAGCGCAATTGTCCTCCTAATGTCTTTGCTACTATGATGGGTCAAATGGAGAGGGATATAGTAAGTGAACACCATTTGTATAGCTTGTCCTCCCACCTATTGTCAGAGATACATGCCCCATTCCGCATGGGGAACACCTCTTTTTTCCAAATCCCTACCTCATTTCTTGCTTGCTTCGAGCGATAAAATACAAAGGAAAGCTGGGCGATTCGTCAAAAACTGCTACGGGCGTACAGACAGCGTTACACATGTGTTAAACGAATTAGGTTGGGAGCCGCTAGAGACTTGGAGGCTGCGCGCTTGGCTTAGATTGCTTGAGCAAATGAGAATAGATATCTTTAAGAGCGACACGGAGAACATCATATTAAAACCCCACTATATTTCCAGGTCCGACAGAAACGATAAATTAAGAGAGATATTTTGCCGAACGGTTAGGTATGAGAATTCGTTTTTCCCCCGAACAGTAAGGGACTTTAATAAATGCTAGGCGTAATTTCATTAGAGCGTTTCCTTTTTTATATGTAAACGGCTGGTGTCCTAACACCCCCCACCACACGCCTATTGAGGTGGCTTGCGGGGTTGTATGTAGATGTAGATGTAGATGTATTAGGACTATGTAGTCCTCTCTTCCATATCCTTTGACAAACACACACAACCATGCCCTGGGAGGTGTACATTTTCTACCCAGGCGGGATTTGAACCCGCCAACTCCGGTTTGGCAGGCGAGGACTTTACCCCGCCACCATCAAGGCCGGCATATTTCCATATCTCCTTTCCCCTAATGCCGCACCTCAATCGTTCATTTCTAACAGCTGTTTCATCAGGCTATCAGCCCAGTTTAGCCATCCAATAATCTCTTAGAGTTTTTCATACACAATAGATCCCTCACTGTGATCATTTACTTTAATGCGCACCTGGACACAACACCCACAAAATTTGAAACACTTATCCAACATTTCTACTGCATTGACACACATCATCATGGCTTTGGCATGATTTTCAGCAAATGACGACACTCGAGTTGTGCTTAATATTGAGCCAATTTATGAAATCAACACAACAAAATAACATTATAATGAAAGCTTGTGGTGTGGAGAGCAACTTCTGATATTCGAGTAGTTTCTGCAAACCTCTCTGTGCATACCCAGCTCTAATTTTAATTATATGTTTTTGATTTCATGAGTTTTCCTCATGTAAAAAAAATTCAAATGGCAACATTTATTGAAAATCACATCAACTATGTATTGAAATAAACTCGAAGCTTTGACAGAGGGATAAGTGTTTTTCCATTTTGTGGCTCAAGATCTCGATAAGCTTGAGCATTTATTTATAAACCATGGTCATTAACGCAACCTTTCGAGAAATGATTTATTTCTATCTTGGAAAATCCAGCAGATTCCGATTTTGCTTGAGCCCATGGCGAGGCAAAATTGCGCGCCATCTCCGCTTATTTTCAGACACTTTGACGGCAGTCGGAGGAGGAGGGTTAGGAATTGAGGAGGGGGTTGGAGTGAAGGAGGAGGGCGGGGGGGGAGGGGGTTTAGGGAGAACACGCAAAGAAAGTGGTCGCGTAGGCATGAGGTGGGTCGGATAGATTAGCGGGCGCTGCTCCTGCCGCCGGGGTGCGATGTTGCCTGGTGGCTTCGGGGGCGGGGGGGAGGGGGTGGAAGTGTCCTTGGGGGTGGAATAGGGGCGGTGCGGTGCGGGGAGGGGACGGAGGACGTAGGCGGTATAGAGACTGGGAGCAGGGCATTGGAGAGGGGCTTGGATTATAGGCGAGGGGCAGGGACTCGGGCACATTGTCTGAATACTGACAAGTGTGCAACAGCCGTATCTTTCGCATTCTATTTAGAATCTGCAAATGGTCATCATAGGGAATAAAGCAGCCCAGTGCCTACTGTGAGCGAGCTTTATTTTTCACCCCTCAAGGCTTTTCGATGCCCAATCCCCATTGAATGGATCAGCCGATCCTAGGTGAAAGTAGCCCGAAGTTCCAAGATGTATTGATAATTTATTTATTTAATTTAACAACCGCTAAAACAGCTCTACGGTCCTTTTACATCGGGTTTTTCAACTATTAACAACGGGTGAACACAAACACCAATTTCCTGAGTGGTGAAAAAATCCACTCAGGTGGGGGTGGCCCTCGAGTTAGCAGGCGAGAACTGAACCCCGTCGCCACTAGGGGCAGCTATTTAGTTAAGATATCCCGAGCCTTAAAGTTTTAATTTTCCTTCCGAAGGGTCGGTAGCCAGTCCTTTTATGTTGCTTGTTCCGGTTGGAAGTCTTTATAAATTTACAAAGCCAATGACAAGCTCTATATGTGAATGTGTGTTTCTTTTAATTTTATTAATGACATGCACCTACTCTTTCATTTTGAAAATATGCATCCCGTTTGAAACTCATCGGGCACACTAAGATGGCCAAAGTATGTGAAAATGACACATGGGTACTGAAACACCCCGTGATAAACAATAGGTTTGTGAGCAGTGCAAAGTCATTTTTGTCCTCTGGTTGATCGAAATATAGCAAAAGTCAGGTAATAAGGTTTCAAATTTACAACAACTCTAAAGATGACGTCTAAACGTTTTCTGCATTATCTTTTAACTTAATGTGTAACCTCTAGCCTATCAATAGCCGTGACTATTTGTGAATTTGAAAGTGTTAAAAGAGAATGTAAGCAGGTTAGATCTTGACTGATAGTGTCCTTGGCTGTTCCCTTATGGCCTGCTTTTCTGGGAAGGAAAAAGGAGCATTCAAATGTACCTATCAATTCAATTCTCCACCCTTTACCCATATTTTATCCGAGTAAGTGGTCGAATAGTGGTGATATCAAAAAATTCCTCGCCGAACAGCCCTCACGTTCTTTTCGCTGATAAGAGTGTTCACGTGAAAACATTGAGCCGATAGCCAAGGCGGAGAGGGAGGGAGCAGTGGTGGGAGGTGGAGGGGGGGGGGGAGAGTAGGGCGGGTAGGAGGACAGGAAAAGATCTTGACCGTTGAAAATTTCCTCAACTTGTACTATGACAGTACACTGTTACGCATTACAGTTTAAAAGACCCGTTTGTAAATAAGCCGCTGATCTGAAAATTATTTTCCTCGATTCTTTTAATCCCTTAAAATTTGTCAGTTGAATCACCAGAAGATGGCTCTGAATCTCAGAGTGGGATTCCTCAGGGTCATAATAGGAAAAGGCACTTGGTTTAATGTCCTTGTATGACTAATGCAGAGAAAAAATGGAGTAGTTGCTCTCGAAACGCTTTTTCTCCTCGTGGTAATATTAAAACTAATCGAGGAGGAATCTAGAGCGACTCATCTTCTCTGGTATTTGTGCCTGGAATGGAGTCCGTTATGTACTGGCGGAAAAAAGGAAATAAATCTCATTGGAGTAACTAAACAATGCGGCTCTTTCAAAGCGCGCATTTTTATTGAATTCTTTTATCGGGAGACGTTTTATTAATCGGTACGGAGAGAGGGTCTGGCGGCGGTGCAACAAAATTGTGTCTGCCAAACATTTCTCGAAATGGATGAGATACATCCGAACGAGTCATATGCATTACGAAATAGGGAAGATAAAAGATTGATATATATCCGTATCTTTGAATTGATGACGTCCACACACAAAAATAGAAGGCCGCAATAAATAAGTATTAAATCAAGTGCCACCGACAGAGAATAATCAGTGAAGCTCGACGGAAAATCTTGCAATGTGTTCGCATGTTGGTTCATTAAAAAGCCTTCAGATTTTTCTGCGAGATGAAACCACCGAGAAAAATGAATTTAAATTTTTATAAAATTTGAGTGATCAAGGTCTTGAAATAGTGAAAAGTTGTGAATTTCAAAGAATATATTTACAAATCGCCAAAAATAAGAGAGTGAACACGTACCCACAGAAAGAGGTTACTGGATGAAATTCTGAATATAAGCGAAGCCCAGAATGTAACCCACTGAACGTTCCAGAATATTTCGTGAGCGCCAAAAAATCAAAGCGCCATCCTAGTATAGCCTACTTCGTTTTTCTATTCTCTTAGAGCTTCTTATAAAATATTTTGGGAAACGTATTTAGTTATTTTCAATGTTCTCTTAGTGAACATGCTACACTAGCCGTTCCTATCTCATTTCGTAATGCAGCGATAAGAGTCACCTTTCTGAGACCACTAGGAGTTGAAAGCGAGTTTTCAATGTTTGAACGTTCTGGAGTAATTTCTAAGCAATGCCAATAATTCCACGTTATTTCGAGGGAATTCAGGACTATGAAGTCCTCTCTTACATTTAACTCATGATTAACCAGATAAGAAATTTCTCCAATGGCCGTAAAATATATGCACCACTCGTCAAAAATCGAACACTTACTGTGTTGGTTTGCGGAGTCCCCATTCCCGCAAACCAACACAGTAAGTGTTTGATTTTTGACGAGTGGTGCATATATTTTACGGCCATTGGAGAAATATCTTATCTGGTTAATCTATAGAGGCCGTAGAGCTCATCTACCTTGATTTAACTCATGATCAACGCAAACAGCCATGCCCTGTCACTTATCACGAATCACTTATTCGTTTCAAAATGATCGTGTTGCCCCTTCTTCCGTCATTGATTTTCTTATAGGGGAACAGGTATGACTTCTGACGAATAGTGTAAATTGAAGGGATTTTACCGAGTCACTGAATACGCTGAATTTCTCAGAAATCAAACTCTTATCATACAAAGTTCTGCATTATCAAATGTAGTTGATTCAATGGTGGTAACAGAAATAAAGGCTGAGCGAAATAGCTAAGATTAAAAAAACAGGTTCGTTCGGCCCACACCCTCACGCAGTTAAAACCACTTTCTTATGCGAGAAATATTGACAGGTAGACTCTAGTACTGTTCCTGATTAAGCCGCTTAATTTACTTGACTTGCCTGCATTGTTATACTCTCTGTGCGGTGTGGTTTGAGTAAGAGGGAGGAACGCATTTGACTGTATGACTAAGAAATTGTCCCAGCGTCAAATTTTTCAACGAGTTAGGAGAGTGTATCGAATGCGATGCTAAGTTAGAGCTAGCATTTATTTTTTAATCCGATTAGGAGCGTCTGTTTAAGCAAATAAGGCGACTCAATTTGTATTCGAATGGAAGTATTTGGAAATATGAATTAATAATACAGGACTTATCTTAGTCGGCCATTTCATCCACACACCAGTGAACAGATGCCTAAGTACTAAAGTTACTTGAGTTAAGTACTATTAGTACAGAACTGCAGATATATTACTTCTTAAGACTAAAAGTACTACTAAATTTGAATGATCATATTTTCCGTTGTTCTTTGAAACCTGGGATCTTCTTTTAATATATTTCCTGTCGAATCACTCATGCTGCGGAAAGTATTCATTCCACTTTTCATGATATGCCATCTTTTTTCACTCATCTATTCCACAATGCTATCTCCCTCCTCGGCTTCTCAGCAATTCATTTCCTATAGTCTCCCTCCAAGCCAGTTGTTCTTAATCATTCATTTCAGTTTTTAACATAAAAAGAGGTATTATGAGGAAACTGTGACCAATGGCAATATTATGATATTTGATATCTAATTACATGATATGCAATACATGATACACAAAGTCTCCAAAATATTGCATCATCATTATAAGACCATGGTCTATGAGAATAACAAAAGGATCTTCGAACAAAAATTACATCTAACATCTCCATTATTGTAATACACTCACGGAAAGAGTTTGGGATGTTTATTATAATTGTTTTATAAATTTCTAAAGGACAGAAATAAACATTTTGTATCACAATACAGCAGGTACACATGCATATAGTACATATATAATGCATTTATAGATAATATGCCCTTTATTTATAAACAATCATACTAAAATGGTGTATTTATATTGTACACTGTATGAATCATTAAGAGTTTGCCATTATGATCCCGCTTATTTCCGCCTTTATTAGCTCCCAATTTTCGTAATTTGAATTTATTTTTAAATTGCTGTTGGTAGCCAAAAGGCATTTGGGATGAGAAAAGCGAGCAGTCTTTTCTTTGACAATCACTTTCCCGAATCATTTTCCCATTTTCTTCTATCCATTGCCTTTTCCTGAAGCAGCATTCTAGACTCTTAGAAATACTACTTATTTATTGTTGCAGTTCTTTGTACATTATTTACTACTCCTTTTATTACTTTGTACATCATTTTCAGTTCGTCTTCTCCTGAAACACTTGTAGGTATGTAAAATTTCCTAACCACCGTGTACTTGGGATTATTATTAGTTATCACAGTCACGACCATTTCGTTATACTGCATATGGCATTTACTTGCATTTATCTAAATTTTGAAGTGCGCATCCCAGGACTGAGTTTTTTTAAATCGATGCAGAGCGTATGACCCACAATGTTAAATTTAATGAAGAAAATAGAAGTTATCATTCCTTACATAAATTAATCTCACCCAAGGATAGACTCTCCAAATACCGCCACCTTTTGTCCTCGAATGTTTACTGCGTTCATCACGCCACTCTATGTCGGGGAAAGGACAAAACCAAAAGAGCTTAGTTCGCGGTGTTTGGCCTTTGACTAATCGGTCAGTTTTTTTATTTTTCCCATGTTAAACTATCCCTAAATTTGCGCATATTCGAGGGTTCGAGTCCCGGCTAGAGATGGGTGCCGTCTTGATTTTGGTCGGCCGCGGCGTAGGGGGGAAATAAAGCCGGCGGCGGCGGCGTGACGCCGAGCGTTTGATCGGCGGCGGCGGCGCGGCTTAGTCGGCGCGGCGTAGTCGGCGCGGCGTGTTAACGTCTATTCGTATACGAGAGGACAAACGTGTATAACTGGAAAATATCAGAGCATTTTATTACAACCGTCAAAAATGTAAAATGCTATCTTAAATACTACATCGTCAAGGGGTCAATTTAGCAGATGAAAATATATACGACAATATTTTACTTTTCAAACAGTCAAAAATGCTATAGGATATACAAACAGAAAAATAAATATGTAACTGCACTCTATGCACTAACTCTTTAGATAAGTCATAGTTTTCATGAATAAACAATAAAAATTGGGCCAGAAAATATCAGATCATTTTCCCTAATGAAGCCACATTGTAAGAGTTATGTGTTTACTTTGTGGCATCTGCATTTCTGCGAGCCCGCGGCGCTTGTCTGGTCCATGTCGATGTCTGTCCTTGGACGATAATAGATACTCTGGTGATATGCCTATCCAGTCAGTCTCATTTCGTGATTTAGAGGAACCAATTTTGCAGTCTTATGAAGTGTGTGTTTTAGATCATTAATTTTCGTATTTATCATTTTTACCTCTCACAAATATTTAAATAACATTTATTGATTGATTTTCTAATTCTCCGAAGGAATAAACTAGTGGTGGAAGCTAGTAAGTTTTCAGCTATGCTACTTATTGTATACATTGTCCTTATCATTTATAACCATAACTGCTTTGAAGGATTTTATATATGTTCCACGTGATAACTCAATGTATGAAATCCAATATGTTAATCTGGTAACTTAAAAAAATAGTAATTTATGGAACCATCTCGTAAAAATACATTCATTTTCCCCGCAAAATCGGAAGGTGCTAAAATGTTTTTTGTACATCGCCAATTTTCCTATTGATTGACGCCACATTAACTCTAATCATGTTTTGCCGACAGCGAATATAATCGCGAAGAATCTGCCGAAGAGAGTGACAGTGACAATGAGGAACAGCATGACTCAATGTATTACACCGGGAAGACACATAGAAATGGACCCAGGAAGGTGTGCGTTTTATTAATGAGAAAGCAGAACACTCAGTAAAATATTTTCAAAATGTATTTGCAGAGAGCACACCGTCACAGCTTTTCTTCATTTCGCTGAAGCTGGAGACAGTGAGGAAGAACAACGCGTTTGGGAGGGTGATAAATTATTTCTAAAGCCGGTATCCCACGGTAAATTTTTTCGTAAATTTATTCATGAATACTCTCAGAGTTACACTGCGCATGCGCATGCCAATATTCGTTAAATTTCTGTAGATACGAAAACTATGTTAATTCTTCATGAAACTTGGTCGCTAAATTGGCTTTTCTGCGCGCATGCGCTTCGAACACCACCAACACGTTTTCGCAATATCTCGCACCTCGAATGTTATTAAATATATTTAATTGGCACCGTGCTTGATATTTAGTAAGCGTCAATTGTTCGCTCAGTACATTCGTTGTTTCACTGAGAGACTATCGGAGCGAGAGGATTACGCCTGATTTCTTTTTAATTTACGATATCTGTACCAATTACCTACAAAAAATTGAAGCTTGACCAGATACAGGTAAATTATAATAGTTTTCGCGTATAAATAAGACCATTAGGAGTTATATAAAGATTAATACGTGTAAAAATAACTAGAATCTGAGGAAAGTATCAGTAGGCCATACAATAAGTTGGTAACCTCGCGCCATGTTTTTCCAAATCTCTCTTAATGAGCGGTAGTCTGAGCTCATCTTCCGTGTGAAGGATCGCGGTTTCGATTATCATTGCAGAACTTCTTGGTGAAGGAATTTTTTTAACCCACAACATTTTTTAAAAACTCAGTTATTGTAATATTTTTATTATATAGCGATGGATAGTCTTATCAGATCATTATTTCTATCTCTAGTTTCGGACTTTTCCAACGGTGAAGATAGTTTCGGCAACTCTCAGCTGGGGTACTGCTACGTAGGGCTTCTGACGTGTTCCATCGCGAGCAAGCATGCTTGTTCTTGCAATGACATCATTTTATACATATGGCTAAAGTAATTCCCGGGTAATTACAGCAATAGATGTGTGCTGTTCCATTTCATAGCTCGTAGGTCCCGCAATAATATCTTCTTGCTTGTTCTTTTCGAATAGACTATTGATGGCAGTACAAAACGTTCTCTTCTCGGCCGTCAGCTGATCAGCGCCCAATTCATGAATTTTTCCTGCTCGTGTGACATGGGGTCCAACAGTTCACGAAACTCTATTCATGAATATACTTACGAAAAAAAATTACCATGGGACACCGGCGTAGTGCGTTTCACATTATGAAAAACTTGCGATTTCTACCTTTAATTATCAACTATTTAGTACAGCGTAAATTACAAAATATTTCCACCTCAACTTTATCGTCAAGCAAATATATACATTCCAGTTGTATGTATAAAAACTATGTAAAAAAAAGTAATAACATATTATTAATGATAATCTATGTGGATGCATTGTTAAATTTCAAATAAAATATAAAAAAATAATTAAATTCAAATTTTCGTAAATACAATTATTTAGACCGTGCGCAACCACGGACATGCCTGTAACCCTCTTGACTTATTAAGGTTTAAAGACTTATGAAGGTTTACATTTCATTTGGGAAAAAATAAACGAATGCTACCGTCCTAAGTTTTCATTTTTACCTCGAAATCAAATTTGGCTTGTTTATAATCTAATTTTTCCTCAGTTTTAAACAACCTGACCGAAACATGTTATCCTGAGGATCGAACGCACGTTAGACATGAAGCCGCTCTAGTCCCAAGAAATCGAGCAAATTTCAATTTAAATGGAAATATACCCATCCACTCGGCTACGTTCTTTTTGAGTTCGCACCTATTTCTTCCTGCGTACTCTGTGACTCTGCACTATGTCTCACCTACGTTATTTTTTTTGTTGGGCCAAACTCTGGTGCAAATTAAAACCTATCGAAACCACGCTCAGCCAGGCAGCTGAGCGGACATACGAGGCTGGCAGTGGTATGGAAGAGAAAAGGTTGACAAGACTAGCGTGACAGCGAAAATCAATCCAAAAAGCATCTGCTCGAACAATTTGTCAGTATGTACTTCTTCGATTGCTGCAGGACTTGGTATTAAAATTAAAAACGGCCGCGGCGTGCCTTGCACGGCCGGCGGCGCGGCGTAACCGGCGCGGCGCCCATCTCTAGTCCCGGCCAAGGCGAGTCCAGTCCAGTTAGTAGTAATCCTTTAATGCTGCCACGGGTGCGAGCCCTCTACAGCTGTTTAGTATGCTTAAGTAAATGTATAAACAAGAGGGAGGAAAGTTTAGGGTGGGGGTATGATTAGGGGCGTTGGACCTGGAGTAGTGACTGGTGGACAGGCAAGGGGATTGCGGCAACAAACTAACTCTAAAATGACACTGGCTTTTTATGTTTCCATTTTTTTTAAATTAATGCAGCTAATGTTATAATATATCTTTATCCTACACTCTTAATTATATATATATACTTTGGTTTCCTTGGTAAACAGTACCTATTTTTTAATATAATAATTTGGCATTACTTTCTTTTTAGTATTATTATTCTTATTAATTATTATTTTTTTTCCTTTTATTGATTTGCTACCATTTTATTTTATTAATATTATTTTCCTATCCTTATATATATATATATATAATAAAAACACTTGACAGGGGGTGGGGAAAGAAAAGTAAAAAGAGAGAAGACTTACAGGGACGTTTCGGGCATGTAGGCCCTTCTTCAGCTATAGAAAATGACTTTTTCTATAGCTGAAGAAGGGCCTACATGCCCGAAACGTCCCTGTAAGTCTTCTCTCTTTTTACTTTTCTTTCCCCATCCCCTGTCAAGTATTTTTATTGTTGTGGCCTATTGGCGGAATTTTCGTTTTGTATATATATATATGTTTATATTTATTTATTATTATTTATTTTATTTTTTTCCTTCCTCATTGCTTAACTTAAATAATTTTTATTAAAAAAAGGGATTAATGTGCCTTTGGGTAATCAACATACTAAAACACATGGAGATAATGTAAGGTTGTAGCCGGTAAATAAGCTAGGTTGGGAAGGTGGAATGGGTGATGGAAGAGTCAATTTTTCAATCTTCCCACTGATTTTTTTTCTTTTTTTCGTTTTTAGGAAGGAGAGGTATCATCTGATGGGGGAATTTGAAGTGGCCTGTCGGGAGAGAAGGGGACCAAAGTTGGGAGATGAGAGGGTTATTGGACAGTTTTAGGGACAAGGAATAATTGATGGAGCAGGATAGGATCATTTCGGCTACCGTAGGAATTTGGAGTTCTTTGCGGATGCAGGAGTTGGGGATGAACCAGGGGGCACAGGCAATTTGATGAGAGATTATATTGAGCCAGGTTTGAAGACGAAGGACTTTGGATTTGCAGATAATGGACCAGATGGGTGAGGCATATAGGATTTGGGGGAGGATAATGGAATGGAGGATTGAGAGTTTGTTATTGAGGGATGAGACACTATTGCGGGCAAGGAGAGAATTAACAGAAAATTTAGTTTTTTTTAACTTTTGACAGTATGAGGTCGAGATGGTTATTAAATGAGAGCTTATCATCAAGGACGATTCCAAGGAAGGTGGCAGCAGTGGCAAAGTTGGGGTATAAATTTACCATGGAGAATGAGGGTATTAAGGTCGTTTTTTGTGAAGGATTTAGTAAAACAGACTTTTGAGCATTTTAAGGGGCTAACTGAGAGTTGCCATAAGTTCAGCCAGTGTTCTATTAAGTCAAGACGATGTTGGAGGGCATCGTAATTTTTTTCCGGCCACCAACTTTGTGAGCCAATGGTGGTATCGTCCGCATAAAGGGAAAGTTCGGTGAGAGGGGTGGAGGGGATGTCATCAATGTAAATATTAAATAGGATAGGACTGAGGACGGCGCCTTGAGGGACGCCAGTGTGGATAGGGTTAGGAGCGCTAAGGTAAGAATTGTGTCTGATGGAGAAGGAACGGTGATGGCGAAAGGACTGGATAATTTTAATGAGGTAGATGGGGATGTTGAGTTTAAGTAATTTAAATTTTAGCCCAGAGTGCCAGACCTTGTCAAAGGCCTGGCTAATGTCCAGGAAGACAGCAGAGGTGACCATTTTGGAGTTTAGCCCGGAAGAAATGTATTCAGTAAGACGGTTGATTTGATGGATGGTGGAGGTTTTGTTGGCAAAGCCGAATTGCTCATTACAGAATAGTGGGAGGAGAAGATTGCGGAGACGGGAGAGGATTATTTTTTCAAAAAGTTTGGCTAAGGCACAGGTCAAGGAAATTGGGCGGTAGTTGTTAACATCGGAGAGGACTTTAGCATGCTTGGGGATCATAGTAATAGCGGACGACTTCCAGGAGTTTGGAAAGTACGAGGAGAGAAGACAGCAATTTCAGACACAAGTGAGGTACAAAATGAGGGGGGGGGTAGTAATTTGACAGCACGTGGAGATATGAGATCGGGACCTGAAGAGCATTTGTTCGGAAGGGAAGAAATGAGTTTCTTGACTTCGTTCTCATGACATAAGATGGGTTCGGGTGTAGGGCTGAAAGAAAGGGAAATTAGGGATTGGTTGACGAGGAGTTCATTTTCTGCATCGGTAGTAAAGGTGTGTGGGGCGAAGGCCGAGCAAATGCGTGTGAGAAATGCTTCGCCGCGATCTGTGTCAGTGTTAAGTCTGGTTTTATTAATGATGAGGGAAGGAGTGGTTTTAGTGGTATTTCTAAGGCATCTGGCATATTTCCAAAGTGAGCTGTCAGTACGGGAGAGGCAAGATATTGTTTTATTCCATTGTTGGGTTTTGAAATTGGACATTTCATGTTTTATTTGTTTGGTTAGGAAGTTAAATTGAGATTTGACGATTGGCGAGCGGGTGGTCTTGAATTTGCGGTGAAGTTTATCCTGAATGTTTGAGAGTAGATAGGGGGGAAGAGCGGAGGAGATAAGTGGGAGGTAATTAGGGGAACTTTGGGGGGTTGAGGGCACTTGTGATAACTGTGTTTAGAGAGACGATAGCATTGTTGATTGAGGTAGGAGTTGGTGGGATTTTGGTCTTATGTTCACAGGTGGGTGGCTACGCAAAGGTAATGAATTTTTTCTGTCGAACTCTGCGTGGTGATACGCATTGAAATCCAAGTAATAAATCTAAAACTCTTCCGTCGATAAAATTTTCTTATACAATCTTCCATTAAAGCTTGATCAGGGCCTACAATCGTTTCAGGCTCAGCGCGTTACCAGCACAGGAAACGTACGTAATGTAATACCCCAGCGTTATCGGAACAGATTCGCGCCCTTGGTTATCGGAATGTTTAGAAAATTCAGAGGCTATAATGAAATGTAGGATGATTTTTCTCAACACTATGCCGAGTTCGGCAATTCTTCGTCTATCCCGTGTATATTTGTCACCACAAGACGTGGGCAGAGTGAGGGTTGCCAACTTAACGGCTGAGTACGTGGATTTTCAAAATGGTTCGATATAAAAGCGTCCACCGATCTCGACCAGACCATACATTCGGACAGGAATATTCACGAGTGTCGAATGTCTGTGACTTAAACAAGTTTAAGAGATCTCCAGGTCTGAGGAACTTTCGAGACATCTATTTACTCAAGGGACATCGTTGAAAGCCCTTGACCCTCAACCAGTTTCCATTCATTGGTTCTCTCATAATTTATTTTCGTCTGAATAAATGGAAAGATGAATTATTAATGACGCTTAATTTGGATGGCAGTTTTTACTCCATTCCTTGGTTTCAAGTTCATGGTGCAAGTATTTTATGGAATTCTAATCGATGCATACCAAAACTGCGCAATCTTTAAGGTTGGACGAAAATAATTTTTGCCACATTACTCTCTTTGAAGCTGAGGGTCATCAATTATATTTTATTCCAGTTTTGAAGGTATGGCATTAAGGTGATTGTTAAAGTTTCAGTGTCGAAAAGTTTTTGTTTAATTGTTTTCTTTTAAGTACTGGTTACCATGCATTTGCATCCCTATTGATTTAGATTGTGCGGTAGTAGTTTTAAGGGAGGAAGATCGACTATTGAGGTCATTGGAAACATTAAGGTTTGGCAATTGGATTGGGATGAGCAAAGATATTATAGGGTAGGGAGGATGAGTGGAGAATGGAACCAGGGATTCGATGTAGATGTTTACTTTTCCTCAATCCCCTCCGCCCCTCGTATCCAAGCGGCGTGCAGGGCAAGGGAGTGGGCGAGAGTGGGGGCTGGGGGAAGGGGGGGCGGTCAGAATGGATGGGGTGGGGAGTGTAAGGGAGGGCACCAGGATGGCAGGGGAGGTGACCACCTTGAGTTTTAAGCGAACACCACAGGGATCGTGGCGATCGGCTGAGACCGTCGCGTCTTCTACTGGATTGAATTCCATTCAAGTATTCTACCAGCTCATTGGTAGATTCTTGGACAGTCCCCATTCTGCATCCCAATTTCATACACATTGTACTGGATTGAATAACACTGTTAAAATTGAGTGACATCTCCAGTGGATATTACATTTAGGATTATAAACTAATTTCCCGATTTCAGGTACTTTTATAACACAAATACCGCAAAGTATTGATTTATAGGTTTTAGCCAATGAAATATATATCTAAATGCTGGGAGTGGATGCCCGTTGAAATTTCAATGGGAATAAAAAAATAAAGTTGTTTCATAGAATAGAAAGAATCCTTTCCATGTGACATTCTCAATTCAATTACAATGCAGGAGTCATTATTCATTCAATGAGTGGTTGGGATTAAAAATACCCCCAGCAAAATTTCAATGTAATTTTCTATTCATCACTTAGGCTATGTAAATAAGGTTTTAAGTATAAGTTCCCATTTAAACCTCATGCTGCCATCCAAGTAAATAAAGTTGCTGCAATGGTGAAAAAAGGACCGTTTTTTTACCAAAAAACGTAATCTTCAGGCGATAATGGAACGTATAGAAAAATAAAATATGCATTTAAAACTTGATTTTAATTTTCTATTCACCTAGCTATATAATGGTGAAAATGGCATGCCTCTATAAAGTACATGAATTCATTCCCATCACGTCATTTACTTCCGAGGGCAGGCACAGTCAAAAACGTTACACTCTTGGTGATAGCCCTACAAACCTGACTCTTCTTTAATAATTTCCTCCGCACTGCCCTATTCTTGTAAACCTCTTTTGTTTCAGTTACCCTCATACATTGCTTCATACACGCCATACTACTCCTAAGATTCATAAGAGTCTTTATTCCTCTTAAGACTCTCTTCAACTACATTAACCCATGACTTCCTAGGTATCATGACTGCCTTCATCTCTCACCATTCATTCCACTCGCATATATCTGTTTATTTATTCGACACCAATCCGTTCTCTCAACATGGCCAGACCAACGAAGAACGCTCCTTTCAAAAGTACATATCCATTACTGTAGCATACATCCGGCATTCTTTTATGAACCAATCATTCCTAATCCTATCCATCCTAATTCTTCCGCAAGCACTTCACAGGTACTCCACTTCCACCGTGTTTAGCCCACTCAAATCCTTATCCTGATATACCCAGCTATCGCGGCCATATGATAACGTCGAGTGAAGTTTACTTATGTTTACTACGTTTTTTGCTTCCTCAGAAATCACTCATCCCTTGAAATTCACCACAAGCTACTTATGGGTTATTATTAAATATTTAAGTGCAGAAGTTTTAAATCTCTGCCGTCTTCTGCCACTGCGGTAGGGTTAACGTGTGTGCATTATTTCAGATGAAATTGACTCAAAAAGGTATCTTTCGTCTTAAAAAGTCACAAGTCGAATAAATCACTCCGAAAGGTTTACATGATCAGAGACGAAGGAGACGATGAGGCTATTTGCGTCTTACGTGTGGTAGCCTTGCCCAATTCAGCATGCTTTCGACTACTGTTCACCTTTACTTTCTCATCCTTCATCCGGGACTATCCTCTTTTTACGATCTAAAGCACCCCCCAATCCTACTTGTTCGTCCTTGCTTACTGGGTTTCAAGTAGATGTAGAAGTAAATCTCAGCAGTCCCTAAAAATATCATGGAAAAACCATTTCCCCACTGAGTTAATCTTTCACTTGATAAAATCTCTATTTACTTCGCTCAAATTGAGTAAGTGAAACTCGCATGGGCTCTCTTTAGAATGATTTTAATGTTTACCGTGTTGGTTTTAGACGAATGGTCTCGTTAAACGATTTACTGGGTGGAACAGTGAACAGGTCAGCTGGTCTGTTGATGATCTGGTATTCTGTAATTTAGCAGCATGTATTTCTTTTATTGGGCAGCGAGGAAGACTAACGAGGGTGAGCTACTTGATAGTGAAGGCATTTGAATCAGTGGTAGATATTCCGAAAAGGCAGAAAAAGGGGATTTGGGCATATTGAGAGGGAACGATTTGTTGAGGTAGTGGGCAAGCGCAGAGAGGCAGAGAAAAAATAGGAATTTTCGAGAGCTTACTTATTATGTGTCAAAAGACAACATGAAGACCAGAATCAGAGAGACAATGGTCACCTCGAAACGAAGAAGACAAGGCAGAGATTGGGGAAAAGTCTACCAATCAACAAGTAGAATGTCGTATAATGAAAACAGGGTACATAAAGTTAGAAGTTAATTTCATTAATTGGGTTTTAAACGACAGTTTGTTATCCCAATTGTGCGCTTCATTCATTAAAATCTCCATCGATTTCCGTGAAGCTGAACCCTCAAATCGCGGTCAACATTCAATTAATTAGTCTCCCGATTCTTTTTTTTACTCTTTTTACGATCGAAATTACTCTCTATTCTAATACTAAGCATTTGCTTTCAGGGTTTCAAGATGTGGAAGGCAATTTCGGTAGTCCCTTAAAATATCATTAAAATATCACTTTCCCTCTGAATCAATATTTTTCCAAATAACATTTCGATGCCCATATGATTCTATTAAGTGAGTGAGTTGATTTAAAATAACTGAAATGTGTGTACAGCTGGTTTTGCACGGCAGATCATGTTAAACGAATTACCGGGTGGTTCGGTGAATAGCTCAGCTGCCGCTTTAATCATCATCTATAAGCGGGCTGGGAGTCTTCCATATCTAATTTTGATATTTACATTGCTTCCAGGTGATCTATAAAAAAGATTTGACGACACCCAACGACCTAATATTTTAAAGTGAATTTTATCATATCATAGATATAGAGAAAAAAGGTTATCTCTGTCACAAATCAATCGATGTTTGGGAAAATATAAACCCAAAAAATTTATTCTAAAATTTAATATCATCCTCTTGCTATAAGAGGATTTTCCTCTTATATATGAACTAGAGGTTGTATCCTTAATTATAGAGGAAAATAAGTTAAGCTATACGCAATAAGAACTAATAATATGAATTAGTAATATTCTTACTTTGAGTGGATAAAATATTCTTAAATTGAGACGTAATTGTACTTAAATGAACATGTTTTTTTTAATACAACCATCAGCATTTATTCTTGGTTAAGAAGAAAATAAACTTTGAGTTCAGCACTAGTTTTGAGAGTGCAGAGACTCTGCCAGAAAGTATTGCAGAACAAATTATTCTGCGAGTAATTTGTTCTGGAATGTGTGTCACATAGCATCATTCCATTTTTATTAATTTTTCATCATACTCTGTTGAGGAATGTTACATTCCCTCTCAAATTCTATTGCTCTAGAGGGACCATTTATTACAGTAAGGGTTGAGTAATGGCTAAATATGGCTAAACTCATTATTAAATAAATAATAAAAAGAAAAACGGTTAGTCAAACCCATTTATCTCAAAATAATTGTAATAAATAAATTAAACATGTGTAATTTCTAAGTATAATTGTTTCTCAAAATTCAATACTGTTAAATAGTACGTCAAGGAACACAATGATTAAGTACAGTATAGGGATGAGGTATTGATTTTAAGCTCATTCCGTTTATTCAAAGTAGTTAAATAATTCTTGGTGACAACATGTGACAAGGTTTATAGTATGTTCACCACGGCTATTTGACGACACAAAAACGACATGCACCCTGAAGAGGTCTTTTTTGTTGGTAACGACAAATACTACTTTCGAACTCGCAGCAAAATCTAGGATGAATTAATCGGAAAATATTTGTATATATTGCAAAGCGCACTCCATGAATAACTCGTCAGAATTAATTATTACAATAATAATGGGCAGCATAAATCATTTTGAATGATGGAAACAAAATCAGCGAAACATTGCTTTGAAGGTGTTATAATTAAAGTATTTCATATTGCTGGTTTATTTCTGAAAAGTGTTTTTATTTTATGCAAAGGCCTCTGCATTAGTATGTACTTCCAGAATAGCTTGGTACCTTTGTGAAAACAGGAAACACTATCACAATTTGACACTTGTGTTTACTAAGTGTAACCGTTGTGAATAAACCGAAATCGTGCTAATGCAAGTGAAAACGCGAAATAAATCTGGTGTTTAAACAATATAATGTGCTTATTTTATTTTTAAACAGGTTTCCGTGCCTTATGTAATGCAATACGGCCAATGATACCGCTGATAATACCCAATTAGTACCTGAAGGTATTTGGGTTGTTATGCTCACTCTAATAAGTATCGTCGTGCCGGAGCAATTTAGTTTGTGTAGTGATAACTCTGAGGTAAGCATGCCATGAAACGAAGTAGTAGACGAAGTGAATGAAGCCTTGCAATTCAATTTCCATGCTGGTACAATTCTTTCATGTTCTGAGTGGAACAAGAGATTTCGCTGATAAGGAGCAATAGTACCATTGTATTATGTTGTTTCACTTTGTATCAGCAGCTACTGTGGTGGTAAGAGGAGAAATTCTAATGAGGATATCCACTAGGGGTAGAGATAATGAAACCTTGAATATATGCACTCCCTTAAGATTGTCAGAGGAATAGGTTTCATGCATTTGAATAAAATTCACCCACAGCTATGGAAGAAACCATATATTGAATGCGATCGTGGAATAAGTCTTAAAGACCAAAGGAATCCCAAAATTCCAGGTAAAACTTGAAGATGTTCTTTTTTTTCTATCAGTGCCACTGGATAAGACGGGTTGTGCAACAGATAAAAAGGGTGTGGACTTGCTGTAGACAGTGACTGAGAGTGATCATTTATGACTGAGGGCTTATCTTTTGTTTCAATATTTGTTGAATTAAAAAAAATATGTAATCTAATAAATGATCTAAGATTTTCCATAAGATTTCCAAGGGCCTCAACTTCGCCCCTGCACCCATAAATATCCCGTTTAGTGACATAATCGGTGGGATAGAACAAGCAGCACGAAAACTATCCTGTGACGCAGCGGAGGAAGTAAGATCAGAAATCTCTATGGTTCTTAAAGAGGCCGTCCCGCCAAAATCCAATATCCCTTGGAAGAAAAAACGGCCCTGCGCTCGTTGCGGAGAAATAATACCATAACCATTCTGCCAGCTGACAAGGGTAATGCTACCGCACTTATGAAAACTGAAGATTATCGTCAGAAGATTCATGAGTTGCTCACGGACAACGCATACAGGAAATATACCCCGTGACCCCACCGACGCCATAGCCAGGAAGACCATCAAGCTAATTAAGGAAGCGGGTCTCCCACGGGATACGTTTAGGAGCCTCCAACCTCAAGCACAGGTGCCTCCCAGAATGTATGGTTTGCCCAAGATCCATAAGGACGGCGCACCGCTCAGGCCTATTGTCAGTGCAATTAGCTCTCCTACCAATAGCCTCGCAAAACACCTCACAGGCATCTTAACGTCATTTGTGGACCTATGTGAACACCATGTGAAGAACTTGCAAGAGTTCATGAAAACTATTAAAGATATTCGATTGGACGCGACTGATACTATGCCTTGATGTGGTGTCACTCACGTTCTTCTTTCCGACACCTTGAAACTCCTGGAGGGAAGATTTGACGCCAACACATTGAAGCTGTTCCATTATGTTCTGACTTCGTCCTAATTTCTTATTGACGAGATTTTATATGAGTAAACCAATGGTATGTCTATGGGATCGCCATTATCTCCGGCAATAGCAAACTTTAATATGGAAGACTTTGAGAAACAAGCCCTCAATTCAGACCCCCTACTCCTTAAGTGCTTCTTCAAATATGTAGATGACACCTTCTTAGTTTGGCCTCATTGAATGGATGCACTAAAACTTTTTCTAGATCACATGAATAAACCAGCATCCAAACATAAAATCTACGTTGGAGAAAGAGGAAAATGGCCAGCTTCCTTTCCTTGACATTCTAATCCGCAGGAAGGAAGATGAGAGTCTAGGGGAAAGCGTTTACCGGAAGCCAACCAATACTGATCTATACCTTAACGGACAGAGCCACCACCATCCTTCACAAAAATACGCAGTATTATCAATCTTGTTTCACAGAGGTCCATAGCTATACGGAGAGCATCCCATCCGAGTTGACTCAACTAAAAATGACATTTTTACAGAATGGTTACGGAAAACAACAAATTTCAAAAATCCTTAAAAGGCCCTTTGTGACACAAGAGAACTGCATAGGGGAGCCGTCTGAAAAGCCGTTGGCTAAAGCTCTCCTCCGTTATATCTCCACCATATCAGAAAGGATTCACCGTGTTCGCCAGCGCTATTATATTATAACAATTCAACTACCACAATCTAAATTAAGGGATCAATTGGTGAAGGCGAAGAATGCCATCGGTCTGAAGAAGCCAGGGGGCTATAAAACCCTCTGTGAATGCGGTTAAGTCTATGTGGGAGAGACTGGCCGAACGATTGAGACCCGGCTGAAGGAGCATCGGAGGCACTTTAGATTGGTGCAACCACAGAAGTCGGCAGTGGCGGAATATAGCATCAACAAAGGCCATGTCATGCAATGAGAAGATGCAAACATACTTAGCCGCACGCATGGCTATTGGGACTATCAAAGAGGCCATCGAGATCCGCCCAGAAAAAGGAAATTTTAACCGAGACACTGGTATTTCCAATAAGTTTTACCTAGAATCCTATCATCAATCGCATTAAAAATGAAAAGGAAGGCGAGAGAATAGGTCAACGGTCAATCAGACAAACAAACCAATCAAGAGTCACCTGAACCGGATTGTTGGATATAAACAACTGCTAATTTTTACTCATGCGGCATTCAGAAGCCATGATGATGACGAACAAGTCGTTCGTCGAAACGTTGGCAGATATGATGTCTATTACCTGGTGGAATACCCGCGAAAAGTTTTTGTATGTATTATAATAGTTGCCTCATTGTCACCAGCGAGAGAAAAACTGTTAATGTATTTTTATCTTCGTGTAGTTGAATTGAATAACATGCTGAGCTTGATCCATATCATAAGTTTCTTTCTTAATAACCATGCTAGCTCTATTTCTGGAAAGCATGAGTTTTAGTAGATTGTAGAGACATCTCTCTCGAATAGTATGATAAAACTGGTAAACGAAGGCAATTTTCTCGGTATTCCATTGAGGAGCCAGCCAGGTAAGGGAAAATTTTCTAAGATTTGTAACCTGTGCCAATGTAGAAAGTACATAAAAATGACAATGTTTCTCTGTTGAACCATCTATTATGTATTTTGTTAGATAGCCTACCTCTATAAAAGATTACCTGCTCCTTACGCTCAAAGCCATTGGTAATTGTTCCAAGTATGGGTCAAATAAAAGAATGAAGCAGTGAAATCTTGTCGGGGTTGTTTGAGATGTTTGATTTCGCTTCCTCATTCTAAACCATTGTGAAAAGCATTAATAAAATGCTCCTTTCGGAAGAAATAACCGAGTTAAACCTCATAATTAACATCATATACGATGTATCATCGATCTCTCTATTGAATATAGTTCTCGCGAGTAGTCAGTTAATTTCTATGCTGAGCATTAACGCCCGAAAATTACGTTAAATATCTCACTTATCACCTCAAATTAGTTTTTATAATTACAGTATCGTGGATGGCTGCTTGAACCACCACAATTTGAAGCAGTGATCCAGCGTGGTACTTTGAGAATGGAAAATTTCAACTGAGTCGTTCGTTTGAGTAGGATCCTAGGCCGAAAGAGCTATTTCGGACGTGAATTTAGAGAGTAACTCCCCTGTTCAGCCGATTCTTTGAAGTATTCACAATTCAAGCAAAAAATAATTTCGCACTAACAAGGGACAGGTAAATCTTACGTCAAATAACTTTGAAAACAATATTTTACCTATTTATTTAGCATTGACTTGGCATTTATTTGCAAAATAATACCTTGGAAACAATTTTTTGTGACGCCATGCTTTACCAACCATTGTAATGCCCACACGGAAAATATATAAAATAAGTACGGAGAGCTGGAATGCTAAAACTTTAGATAATGCCCACGCTTGGCAGCGCAAAGCTCGAGCCAAAGCCCCATTTGCGAACACGGGTAATTCCCATCTATTAAATAAATGAAATTGCTGAACATAATTGCAACCTTTATTGCAACGTAAACAACTAAAACATTTAGGGTGTTAATGGCATATACGAACGCTCCGATAAATTTGAAAGGATATTCTTATTTGTAGAGGATTGTCCGCTAACCACTAATTCTAAATTCAACATGTCTCATGGCAGAAAAATTGAACTTGGAACTAGAGCAAAAATTCCTCTACCATTAATATTCCCCTTCTTGTAATAATACTGCGAAAGAATAGTAATGATGAAGAAAATTCAGGTTAAACTAAGAATACATTTTTTGGGTTTACAGGTCGTTAAGTCACATAACATCGGGGATGAGATGTTGAAAGTAAAAATAGAATCATTTTAGGATTCAAATCCTTGGTCATCAGGCCGCCCAGCCGAGGTTGGCAGAAAAGATTACACTTGGAAATAGAGCAAAACATTTGCCCGTGACCAACCACCCAGTCACCCGACGAGGCAAAAACACACTTTTCCATCCGATTTTCTTGCCACAAACATTTTATTAGGGGAAACCTTGTGTATCTGAGGAAAATATCATGCTGTTGTTCCTGTGAGTAAGACAACCGATAGCGTAACAATACACAGCATTTCATACGTTACCCAGGGCAGCCACACTCGGAGATCGGCTGATCTATCAGAGCAAGGCCATCTCACGCCGTGTGGCGCCGCATTAAGTAAGTAGGCACTGCCTTCTCTCTCTCTGCCCGTAACCGCAAGGCAAGTGACGCATGCAAGGGTCCCTGTTTGGTGCCGTTGACATCAAGATCAAAATCAATCCATTTAGCCACTTTTATTGCCCCGTATGAACGCCGACGATATCGAATGATAGCTTTCCTGGCGTCGCACGAAGAGCGCTTGGTCGGTTGCCGACGGCTCAGGCGAAAAATGCACGGCGAAAAGATCGATTGCAGCATCAACATTTCAAGCGCTGCAGACCCAAAGCCCATGGAGGCAAAAATACCACGCTTCGTTGCCCCCAAAATTCAAAGAGAACGGCTCGGGCTGTTTTTCATGGATACCGGACATTAATTTTGCATTCCCGACTGCATGCATTCCGCATCCCTCCATGCGGAGCAAGCCTCGTGCTCTCTCTCTCTATCTGATAATGACGGCACTCTTTTGTTTTTCTTCTTCCAAGGCATTGAATACGGAGCTTGGATTTCTCCACATTTCTCCTGCAACTCCTCAATTGGTGATGGGCTAAGTCGGTCATTCCCGTGATCCCAATCTTGATCACCATTCACTTGAGTGATTCAGTCATGAACGCCAGGTCATGAATGAATGGGTCGTGATTGTAAAAAGTGGATGGCGATCACGATCCAGCTCCCAATCACGACCCGCGCGAATGATCGCAGATCTCGACCCTCTGTTAAATGGCACTTCAACGTCGGTCAAAAAACAAACGCAACATGGCCATTCTGGGTGTCTTTTCCGAGGGTTTCGGGATGGTTGAATGCGTCTGTAGCATCGAAATATTGATTTATTCTATGGGTGGGCGAGGGACTTCTAGAGCCCTCCTGGCACTTACACCCTTTGGGTGTATTGTGCCATCCCACATTAAACCTGCCTGCCACTTTCAGAGAGGTGACAAGGAAACCACGGTGGAATTATGAAGGAGAGGCCACCCCCAACCTTCCCGGACTGGGTATATCTCCCTCCGGCCTCCCGGTATAGGTTTGGAGGGAGTAACGCATCTCCATCCACACACGGTAGAGGCATGGAGGAGGGCCACTCATCCAACCCCCGTCCGGGCCCAACGTTGCTTAACTTCGGTGTTCTGACGGGAACCGGTTTGTCAACGTGGCTAGGCCCTTGCCAGAATCGAAATATACTTTCTGAGCAATCCCGTGGTTCTTGGGGATACATTGGTTCATAATATTCGCACATATTTTTGAAATTTTAAGGAAATGGCGAGAATTTTCAAGGAAAGCCACGGACATACTTTGCCAGTCACTTCTGAGTTCAACTTCAATTCAATTACCACAGAATTAGTCGTAAGTAATATTGCTTATTGATTCATTCTCACTTGCAATTGTGGCAGGCCGGGGCCTGCAACACAATGCATTCCGGAGATAGCAGCACCTCTTGTCTTCGAAAACCAGTTCCATCCACGCCGATCGACAGCTTCCCATACATGTGGCTTTTTGGTCGCGAGCGACCTACATCCGACTGCCCTGACTGACTCACTCACACACTCACTCATCAACACATAGCCCAAACTACTGGTGATACAAACATGAAATTTTGAGGGTGTATCCCCATCGTGGTTTATAGACGCATTAATAAAGGATTTTTGAAATAAATAATTTTTGGGGTTGTTTTTACCCCATTAATGTTAAATTTTACTCCCAAAACAAAAGCATTGGATTCGGTGCAGGTGTTTCTTTCTTTGCTTTTTTAAATTACTTGCAATGAAGAAATTAGATGGAAATTTACATCATAAAACGCATAAGAAATGCAGTATTTAATTCTTTCATTCGATTTTCTTATACGCTTTGTTTTTGTGTCATTATCGCGTTTTTAGCTCTAAATTCATCAATTTTTCTTCCTTTTCGGCAATAGAAATTTCCTTGGCAACCAGGCGTGAATATCCATTTAAAAGGGATTTCATGAACATCCATTTTGCCTGCAGCATTTACAGGCTAGGTTCAGTGACTAAGTTGATAGTGTTTACCCCAACCTCACTATTTGCATTTAATGGCTTTTACGTAGTATCAGCATTTAGCACGTCACATTGATTCTTATAGTCACATACAACGGCTTTCATGTTTTATCTCACGCGATAAATTTTACGGGCACTCTCATCTTGCCCTTATTAGCATAATTTATGGCCGCAGTATGTAATCCCATTACAAAGTAGTGTAATTGATATTTTTCTTCTTCTGGAATTATTATAGAAAATTTATACCATCAAAAATGCTCTGAAAATTTGAACTTAAAATCATGATGCATACGATCATTTATTTTTCCAAGAAAAACGAACGAAAAGGCATCGAACTGGATGTCATGAGTTAAATGAAAAGTATTCGGTGAGATGTGCTTAGAACACATTTTATAGCCCTTAAAGTTTGAAAATTTTACTACATTTCGTTTTTGAGTTTTACACGAACATGCATACTTTATACATTAATTATAAGATTTTCATTACACATAAGCGAATTCCAATTAAAATGCATTCCGAAGTTCCAAAATGCGGTTAATGACTGATAGATAGTACCTGAATAGTGAATATAGCACGTGTCATGCATTGATCCATTTTGATAAAGGTAAATGGCATATCCCACTGAAATTCCACGGGCATGATCATCTTACCCTTATGAATATTATTTGGCACTATTCCTGGATCAAGATTGGGTAATAATATTATCAAATATGTGGTTTTTGTACCATTTGTTTTTCTCTTTGTCTAAAATATCTATAAAATATGTGATTTAAAATATTCTATAAATTAAACCTCAAATTTCATGTCATGTATACATTTTTTTAGCCGAGAAAATTGTAAAATTCTCAACATAAGCCCGGTTCTTTTATGCATCATTGGTGCAATTAATTCACAGCTTCCCGTGAGAAGTCGGGTCCCGCTTCTAGTATATGTATAACCACCAGCATCTTCACTCGAATCATTATCCTGATGACGATGGCTGAGTCAATCAACGAAACGTTGTAGAATTTCAATAATCGTACCCGGTGTCAATCCCGAGAAACCTTTACGAAAAACAAACTTGTTTATGTTTTCGGCAAAGCATAACTTTTTCCGCCTCATATGAACGTAGGGAATTTACAGGGAACTTGTTAAACTCAGGAGATTTTCTTGAGTTTGCATGTGCGACATTTCACTCATTGTTGTGAAGGTCATTCTTTACAGGTTCCTATGACACTATCACAGGTCGAGGGGAAGTGCCACAGAGGATAGCAAGGCTCGCCAGGAAATATCGTTGGTTGCAAGCATTGGTCAATAAAAATGGTCAGCAGGTCGATATGGTCGATGAAGATGGCCGAATTCAACTGATCTCAGAGGGTTGAAATAGTTCGACCAATTAGAATGCCATACGAGTGGTTTTTAAGACCGGAATTAAGATTTGGATTGAAGGGAAGGGGAAGAATAGCGATGGTAAAAAGTGAAAGGCCGGAGTTTGGTTCACGTTGAAGTTGACTCATAAACTAAGCGAATTATTTTTGGAACTCATCATTAGGTTTCCAGATTTTACTGCAGAGAGAGGAAATGAACAGTCATGAAGGGGTAATCGTCGCAGTTACCTATGTGTTCTCGTGAATACTTTTTTGCGACATTTCAAGGAACTTTGTCCGCATGAATTCTACTGAAAGTTATGTATAGGGTAAGATGATTTTTAACATGCATATCTATTTATGGAATCGAATCGTTGTCGGAAATTCTCTTGGATGGTGAATCTATTTCACGATCCACTTCCTGCAGTGGATTCATTTTTGTCCCTTTTCCATCAATTGATAGACTTCAAGGAAGAGAAAGATATGACGAGCAGAGTAGGACAAGAAATGAAGGCCTTCCACCAGGACGTGAGTCCACCGAAAGCCAGCAATACAATGTTGGAAGTAAGAAAACACTTCATTAGAGCATATACTTGGAGCTTGATCTTGTTTGGTGGTGAAGCCTGGGGTATGACAGCAGAACCGCCATTGAAGAAGTACTACGAAGTGTTAGAGGAAAAATATTCTTGAAGAAAGTTCTGCGTAGCAAAATAAACTAACTCATTGGAGACATTCTGAGACATTGCAGCCTCCTGAACCCACTACTGGAAGGATATCTTTAGGTACTATTTTTTTAGTAGCTAAACCCATGCAATGTTTGCGCGTATATTATTTCATAAATGTTATGAAGGCCTATATGATTTATGGAACTATGATTGGTGAATGATATGACATAGTATTTGATTTATATTACTTTAATAAATGGCATTAGAAGTAATAATTTAGATTTAAGTTGAAATTTATTAATTAAAAATTCAACCTCTCCAAACATTTTACTGTACTTAATCTCCGTTATAACATTACGCTATACATTTTTAAATGTTGATTGCGGTTTTCATCCACCTATAACTATCCTTGGGCTCTTGGAGTAGCTTTAAGTAACATTTCCATGTGAGTTTGGTGTACTCAATATAATGACACACAAGTTTAAAAACGAACAATATCTAGGTGTAAAAACTCTGTGTTACTATGGATGCAGGATGAAGTAATAAAGGTTTTAATGGAAGCCTTTAGTCTTTACTTGGTTTTAATCTGAACCTACGTAATCTGTACGCGTGCAGTATTTCATAAAATTAAAATAAAATATAATAATTCGGCAAAAATGTTTAAAGGTATTATAGTTCATATTAATCGTGTAAAAGATAAATTTCATCTTCGTGCATTTATCACAAATGACTTTAATCTTGATCATTTTGATTCTACTGCTTAAAATACACATTATGATAATATATCCAAAACAGCTAGAAAAACTGCTACCATATTTGGGAAGATTTTGATCATAACTAAAAAATGAACACATATTTTAATGGAACAGCTTTAAGGGATGATTTCTATTGATAATTATTAAACTTTAACCTAAATTAATATGGTTAGTTTATTATCAGTATTTACCATAGCACTAAAACTCAGTCTCATTCAACCAAAAATGAAGATGTTTTATTTAATGATGGTATAATGGTAGTTAATCTCAATAAATATTTAACAAGTAGAAAACATAATTTTTAAAAATTAAAAGGACATTTTACGATTGAAAATACTGCGAAAACCAATTTAATAACTTAATGCTCATGGTAGATAATTAAGTACTTATGTAAGTTTATCAAAATGTCTCCAGAAATATTTTGTTTGCCTTCAAATTTCAGCCCTTCCCTTGGACTACAACCTTGACACAGTGCGGGTAGAACAGAAATCGTAGATTATGATAAATAAGTACACGGTATACCCTTCTCGCGTGGTAAGCCTGTGAGGGATTTTTTTTTCGTTAAGTTCCTGCTGTGCCAACAATTTGCGCTTGATAAATATCATGCATGGTTATTTATTTGAATGCATAAATCATCAATGTACGCCAAAATACCTATTTGAAAGTTATCAAGGTATCCTCAAGATTTGTCATTTAGCAGCGAAAAAGCAACGTATAATTGCCCATGGCTAAATATAGTGAGTTGCAAGTGAGGTACAACTTTTTGTTAAGTTCTTCCTTGCGCTTTGGCATTATGGCTGATATAAAGCTTCATGCTTACGTGATTACGCCGGTAAGAACTCATATCGACATAAAATGAATCAGAGGCAGACACTATAGGCGCAAAATAAAATTGTTCTACGTTCGTACATAAAAATATACATGGAGAAGGGAAATACTCCTGCTTTCAATTACTTGTTACAAATGCTTTCCATTTAAAATTAGTTGAATAAATGCCCTTAAATATGTATCATGATATACATGTTGATATAAAAAAATTCTGGTTGCTACGTCAATTAGTGCAAAGGAAAAAATAAATAAATATATTTTTTCCTTTTATTTCAAAACATTTCAATTATAGATGA
Organism: Pyrrhosoma nymphula; assembly: GCA_963573305.1. Taxonomy (NCBI): domain Eukaryota; kingdom Metazoa; phylum Arthropoda; class Insecta; order Odonata; family Coenagrionidae; genus Pyrrhosoma; species Pyrrhosoma nymphula. The sequence continues at coordinate 108,630,389 of OY754335.1, forward strand.
CGGAATCGAAGGAAACAATGCTGGTTTCCATGGGAAGGCTTGGGAACAGTACAAAATATCCGATAAATTTTCCATCTTTTTACAAATTCATTAAATATTCGACCACAGAACGCAATGAAATCACTAGATTAAACTGGATTAGAGATTTAACAATCTATTACAACAGTAACGAAAGGTATTGGATCATATTTATGTATTTTAATTAAATGGAAGAATAGAGGTTTGAAAAATGAAGAATTACATAAGTAATAAACTTATGGAATAAATATTCTACTCATTCGTGTTCAAACCAGAATATTTACGAAAATTAAAACAGTTATCTTGGAACTTTCAATGCTCCAGAAACCCGGCGCAGTTTATGGCATCTCTTGATCAAAGTGTTTCTGAAATAAAGAGGAGGGCGGACGGACACTTCATAACTTAAATATAATTAGATAGAAAGATGCTTAAATGAAGACTTGGGAAGTATAAAATAAATCAGTTGAAAGGAGAATGGAGTAAGCAGACTTAGAAAACCAATTTTCGAATTCATGGTTGCTGGTGTTGAAGGATACAGGATTGGCAAAGCACTACGATTTGACTGGTAACCAAGTAGTTCTCAACAGCAATAACTAGAAACTCTGATGCTTTCTTGGTCATTCAAAAGGGTTGTTCGATGCAATATTTGCTTTTGGCAAAGGTCTCAGAGTGAAATTGATTTTTTGAATCGCCAATGTCTCCTAGGGCTAAAAATGTTATCTCAAAACATTAATTTTCAAATAATCTGCAACATTGAGCGGCTTTTCGTTATTTATAACCATCCTAGGCGTATGATTTCAGTGAAAGAAGAATTTAAAAAGCAGCAGTTAAAAAAAATGTAGAATTTATTTTGACTCGCGCGGTCGTGAATCTTCCCCCGCAGCGCTCTCGAATCGACCTCTGAGCGAGAAAACAGACGAAGAGCACCCACGCCAGGCGAACGAAATAGTTGACTGCAAGGTGGATATCTACTTCAGCGTTTTACTTGCATAAGTTCATCGGAAGTTACGCTCAAGAGACTCGAAATCAAAAGATTTTTCATTGAAAGAGGCGAACGAATACAGTGTGGCCTTCTGTGGAAAAAGACACGGTGTGATTTAATAAATTTTGCAAGCATCACAATATTCACGGCCCTTTGGCCTTGAACTCTTCAAAAGAAGCATGTTGAAGCTATATTTAATCATGAGGTATAGGTCGAGGTCTGCGGGAACAACCGGGAAATTGCTTGGGACTTGACGCCATCCCTTCATTCTAATTTCCTCATTAATTAAAAGTCTATGATTGGTATCCTCCTGAACCCTGCAATGCACCCATTCTGCTTTCAGATCTCTTTCTCTATATTTCTTGTGGATTTAGAACTCCTTCTACATGGCAATCCTGAAGTTTCCTCTATGGAGTTCCTCGAAGGCAGTAATGTTAATTTTGAATAGAATTCTAGATTGCTCGTGGAAAAGTACCTGATGGTCCCAGCGTTGACACTTTGTAGCAATGAAATCAGTGAGGGCTTTCAAATTCCGATACATCGGGCTCATTGCTACAGGCGCGTGCCACACGGAAAACTCAGAACTAAGGCTTCACAGAGCATTTAGCCTTTCTAGTGGTCCCTGCGCTAAAAACGTTCAGTTGTCAGATCAACCGCTACGGTGTTACGGATGACTGCTTATCCCGCTATGACTCCTGTAACGTCGTGCCATACCCAACTACAAATGATCGCGTTGACTTGTTTAAAAGTATCATTATTCTTAGTTTTTCTTCATTATGTTCATGGTGTTTTCGTTTAATTTAGTTATTAAATATAGTTTTATTGATGTTTTAAAATAAATTCTGTTTTGTTAATTGTTGAATGTTTATTTTTTGGAAAGAGTTAATAAGTTGTTTGGATCTTCAATGGCACTCCCGGAGGGAGGAGAAGAAGAGGAAGACCACGAAAGCGGTGGCTTAATGATGTTGAGACAGACTTGAGAAAACTGGGAGTCAGGAGATGGAGGCGTGTTGCAGAAGATAAAGAAGAATGGGGGCAGATAATTCTGAGGGCCAGAGCCCTACATGGGCTGTAGCGCCAATAATGATAATAAGTTGTTTAAGGAAAGAAAGAAAAACTTTTGTGCGAGAGACTACAGAGAGATCTTCGATGATCTTTTGGTCTTAAATAAAGAAGGGTCTGGAATTCAGGAATGTGAATAAATAACTCAAAAAGGTTCACGACATCACACTGCTTAATTTGAGTAGCAGGTCTAGGGATACCTACTACAACTGTTAAAATGTATACATTGGGTTATAAAATAGCGTCTGACCTAATAACTTAATCCTAAGACGAACATAAATTCCAAAGGACGAGATTTGAACCCGCAACTTTTGGTTTCACGGAGGCCGGCGCGTTACCGAATTGACCACTTCATCATGCTCGCTCTTATTATCTCTGTGTATCCACCATTCATCATAATTCAAGTATTCTACCAGCTGATTGGTAGGTTCTTGGACAGTCCCCATTCTGTATCCCAACCTCATAGAAATTGTCTCGCTTTCCCTCCTAAGGATGGCCCATTATTAGATCCCTCTTCAATTCTTCATATCTTCTACCTCCTCTTATTTCTTCCAGAATTCCTATCCTCCTCCTTCCTCTTCCACGCTTCCCCAGTGTTCTCCCCTCTATCACTCTTTTCAACATGCCCTCTCCTCTCAAAACCTCCTCCATCCATCTCTTCTGCCTTCTCCGAACCTCTGCCACAAGCTTCCTCTCCTCTCCGACAATATCCATTACCTCCTCGTTCGTTTTTCTCGCAATCCAGCAAACCTTCTCCATCCTTCTCCAAACCCACATCTCAAACGCCTCAAGTCTATGCACATCCTCCCTTCGCAATGACCAAGTTTCCGACCCATATAGCGCCACGCTCCATATTAAAGTTTTCACCAGACTCTTCTTTACGTCTCTTCTCAGACCCCCCCTCATCAATTCCCTTCTCTTCGAAAATGCTTCTTTAGCAAGCGCAATTCTGCATCTGATGTCCCTACCACTAAACCCATTCGCCTCCAAAATACTACCCAGATACGTAAACTGCTCGACCTGCTCTATCTTCTGCCCTCCCACCCTTATATTCAGCCCCGCCTTCTTACTTCTAGAAAATCTCATTACTTTCGTTTTCTTGTGATTGATATTCATCCCATACTTTTCGCACTGCACCTCTAATGCATTCACCTTTGACTGTAACCCCTTGGCCGACTGACTAACCAATGTTTGATCATCTGCAAATCTCACTGATTTTATCAGCTCCCCTCCTACCTTTATTCCTACCTCCTCCTCCCCCCATGCCTCCCTTACCATTTCTTCTGAGTGTATCCACCATGGATACTAAAATAATGATAACAGACTCCCAACTTTGGCATGATACCTTTTTTGAAGCTGCCAACCGCGGCGCCACTGTCCTTAATGAGGCATGGAATCAGATGATCCAAATCATCCTTATGTAATCAACCGCGGTATTTTTCCTCTTTTTCAGTTTCGGACTGAGGTAAATTACGGCTAGTTAGGAAGTAACTAATGGTTCTGTCCGTCAAATAATAATGTTAACCACATCTGAAATGAATATAATACCAGAAAACCCCTTCAAGAGCCTATCAAGGTATCAATAGCCTATCAGCCTAAAAGTAAACAATATATAATAAAAAGGCTATTAACAACGAAATGCAAGAACGACCACGGCTAAAAAACGAAATCAATAGCGTCGGTGTTGGTAATGAGCGTAATTCACGAAGACTTGAATTCGGTAATGCATACTTTCAATGATCACATCAAAGAAATTTATATCACATAGAGAATAAAAACCAAAATCTGTCAAAATAATAAAGAGGTCTGCAATGGATGCATAGGTAACCATCAGCATCGACCACGACTTGCTATACGGCAACGTGAAGAATACAAGAGAGTACTTACAATAGCCTTAATCAAGCTTCTGTTCTTCACACCTAAAATTTTGATCTTTTTCACAGCTGTGTAATACCCTATGGACCATCCAGGAACAAAGCAAGATCTTTTATCCATTTTCAGTACAGCAATCAATCTTTTTATATACCAACCAAGGAGAGTAGAGGATCCTCTACTCTCCTTGATACCAACGATCGGAAATCCCTACTAGCCACTATTCGTAAACAAAGTGACAATGTTCCTGAGAGTCCTCACTAAGCCACCTATCAAACGGCTTCAAAAATTTAAACAAAAAACAATGAAAGCGCACTGAATTTGGTGGGACTGGCATCCACTTTCTTTCCTCCATCAGTACACAGTAAAATTTCTTACCCTATCATTAATCTGCTACCTTTCTCTCTTATCCGTTGACAGTCGTTTGCCTCTTTAAGCGCCCTCTCTACGAAATTTCCCCTCGTAATTTTATTTCCTCTTCCACCGCATTAAACACCTCTCGTCACTCATTTTTCATAATAATCTACCAAATTTCTCTGAACACATCATATCCAAAGCATCTAATCCGGAAAAGGTGAAGTTTTGGATTCACGCAACGTCACGGTCGATTAAAAAGCCTAATCTCTCGTCTGCCTTTTTCTTATGTGAATGCGAATGAACTTGCGAAATGCGAAATCTTATGATTCGTTCTCGGTGTCATGTAAGGTTTTGCCGCGACCAATATTTCGAGTAGTTTCGAGGACTTCGTGTGCAAAAACTAAAAGCATTACAGAATATCTAAAACTATGACAGGATAGCCAATTTTTTCTACTACCGGAAATGGTTTATTACGAGCGGAATGGGGGTTGTGAGGTGACGTCATAGCGCTGCGCGTGTGGGTCTAAATTTGGGGTTGTGTGGGCATGGCGCGCGCTCAGTTCAGTTGTATCTCCGGAACGAGTGGGTCGATTTTAGTGATTGAGGTGTCTACGAAGAGCTGAAAACGTGAGTTAGACGTTAATAATACAAGAAATATAAAATTAACATTGGAAAGCAGGAAATATTAGTTACCATCGACCGATTGTTCATAAGTTAGCCATTAGTGCCTACTAATGATTTCGATGAATAAATGTTATGTATGGCGTAATTTTCTTTCTTTCATTTCAGCTTTCTTTCTGACAAACAAAACAAAAGAATCTCCCAAAAACGAGAGTAACGCATGTTATTTCGCATTCATGAAATAAAGACCCGACGGGAGTATCAAGAATACTCACTGTATTTTTTACTTTCTAGGCCATCATTTCCATTTTTTTTGCAAACGCTCCTTTAACCATTGACAGTTCTTCTCCCCGTGTCTACTACTGCAAACTCTGTTGCTTCTAAAATTCCACGTGAGACGTAAAACGCTCCACCTTAAGAGAGTTGACTTTTGAACGCGCATCTCGCTCACCTTACATGTGGAGGCGATTCCGAAAGCGTACGGTCATTTTTTATTCCTAGGAAACAAAACGTCGTCCATTCCTGCCTTTAAAACGGCCCCATTTTTGATTTCTTCCGGAGACCTTTTAGTGTCGGACTCTCGCAGCTGTGCTGCATTCAGGGGCGTCTTCTCCCTCGGAGCGAAGTAAGAGCCGATGTCTCAGGGGTAGGGCGGGGGTTAGAATTCCCTCTTCCTCCACTCACAACCGCCCCCGTAGGCCGCCGCCGACGAAGGAAAATCCATTATTTAGGGGAACACCGAATGATTTCACGAATTTGTTGCGGTTTAATGCGTCTCGTGACGTCAGCAGTGTAGTTTTTAGGGGTAGGGGGAGTGGTTTGGAGGTAGGAGAGAGGCCTTCCTTGGTTCTGAAAGTCGATGGATGCCTTTACGTTTTTGTTTCCAGGGATTGGGAAGGGGAGGGGAGAAGTGGTGGGGGAGGGGAAATTGGGGGGTGGGTGGGTGGGAGAAAAGGAGCGGACCCCACCCCTCCCCTTTAAACCCCCCTCCCCTTTCGGCTCCACCTGCACGCAACACGGCCAAACTCGACCCTCCCCCACCCAATCCATTTCCCCGTGCCAAGCACACCCTTCCCCCACTCAACCCCGTGCCATTGTTGCCAACCCCGCGGCTGCATCCTCCCGTTGCGACGGATTCCATTTGGATATTTTTGTAATTGCTGTTTGGCACCGCAAAGTTCTTTATAGTCACTTCGTACCTTTTGTCTCAAGTGGGTCTCCTTCGTGGAAAAAAAACGAGAAAATTATGTGGGATGCAAGATAAAGAAGTCAGAGCGTAATAGAAAAGGGAATTGAGAATTGATTTTTTACCTGCCCTTTTGGAAATACTTGGCTATAATTTGATGTGGACATCATGACTTCGTTTTAAAAAAATCAAGGTTAGACTATCAATACAGGAATTAACTCTCTAATTAATTAAGTTAAGGTTGAAGAGCTAAAAGCAATGTTCCACAAATAATAGAAAAAAAAGACTTTATTACGACCTAGGTTTCAATGTTTTAGACAACATCTTCAGTTCCAGAATAATACAATGTTTAAAAAAAAACTATTGTGTTAAAATTCCACGCCATATCGCCTGAATATTTGAAATTCACTCAAGAGAATGTGCTTAGGATGATGGTTATATTAAGAAAACTGACTATATTTGTGGAGATATTAGTCATTGGAAAGATATGACTAATGAGATCAATAGAACATTTTAATATCGTAGATTTTCCTGTGGGGACTCATAGAATGCAAAATCTGAATTGGCGCTGATTCCTAATTTTTCATTGAAATTGCAAGTTGACGCGACGTCCTCACATCCTATTTTGATGAGGATCGCGGATGGTGATTTCCACTGCAAGTAGATTTTATAAGGGCATGACGTTTTTCCCTTTAGGCTTCAAAAGGCTTTTACTGTCTAAAGCAAGTATTAAAGTTACGTTCAAGGCTACCAGTCCTTGAAGTACCCGTGCCACGTGTGCAAGTCCATGCTGGCAATCACGGCACTGTAAGCGGTCATTCATGGATTATTGTTGCCTTTACACCGCCGCAGAAAGAGAAGTCTTGTAAGTTGTAACACACCAGGCCAAATTTCATAGTTTTCATCCAGAGGTATCTCTTCATGAAGAATGAAAAACAAGAAAATGTATCCAGTATTTTGATGATCGGTTACGACATACCGCCATATTGAATGGGAGGTATTATATTAAATGTATCGTATTTATCATAGGAACATTGGAAAATATATATTTCTATCTAATAATTAGAATCAGGTTCGAAACTTTATATCGTAACAGTCGGTATGCATTACTAATTCGTTAAAGCCTGGTTTGTCTGTCCGTCCGTCTGTCTATCTGTCAGCCACGACAGATAGAAGGCCTTTAAGGGACCTAGAAAGTTTAAATACGGCAGATATACTGGTCTTGAACTAAAATGGACTAGAAAAAATAGTAAAAAACTCGAAAAAATATTTTAAATTGGTGTTTTTTTACAACATATTGTTAACTTTTAGCTCCACTACAAAAGAGTTGTATCGGTTCAAAGGTATCCGTTTTTGCTTATTTAGATTGCTTAGACTCATGAAATAGGGTTGAACTAGATATAAGGTTGAAACTTTCACAGTAGAGAGACCAAAATAATACAGTTATTCATCATTGCATTCCATACTCTCATACGCTTCGCTTTTTTCTGAAATTTGTGTTTTTGGATCAGGATACTATATTATTCCACTATTTCAGAAATATAAATTTTACAATTTCCTTGGCTAACGCAGCATGATATTAATGGCTTAGTTGATGTGATCAAACTGAGAATTACAGCGAGAGTTAAGAAGGGGTATTTGTTTCACACCACCCTCCCCATTAGTGGTTAATTAATGGAATATGGTAACCTAAATGGTATGTACATTTTGCATGCCACATCAGGGGAACTTTTAACCGTATAAAAGAGTAAAAATATTTTCTTCTTCCTGTTGAAATTCAACGGGCACTCTTTCCTAGTGCAATAAATAAAGAATGATATATGTTGAACAGCGGAGGCTAAATCAGTGGTAAACTTATTTGGGGCGTACTCTAATAAAATGACATAAAATATCACACTTATAGCCGTCGGATCAGCGAGCCTCTTGATTAAGCAATATATTTTTGAGAAGTCCATATTTCATAAAAGGTGCCAATATAGAGTGCTTACATTAAGAATATTCAGGTGATATTGTGTGGAATTGGAACAAGTTGGATGGATAATAAGGTTACTCACTTTGCTCTCTGATGATGACGTGGTATATCGAAACTCTGTTCATAATTTATGTTGTCCTTATTTGTGGAAAAAAATTAAATCCCGAGTGTTTAAATTTGGAGGGGAAAAAGGCATTTGATTTGGGGAGTGTGGATCCGATAAAAGCCCATAGAAGTTTGTTCCCATGTACTTAAAACAACTAATCACCGATTTTCGCTTTTAATTTTCTGAAGCACACAGCGATGGAGTTTGAGAATTAACATGAGTGAAATATTGGTATATCTAGTTCTTCAGCTTCCAAGTTCATCGCTGGTAGTAAACAAATATATTGTTTTTGCTAATTTGGCTAAATATCTTTCATCCTTATGATAAAGGGCCAGAGTATATGTCCCATGCATCAAGTTCAGCCACATGTTAACTCCTAAGCGATAATGTTAAGTCTTTATTCGGGACTTCTATCTTTGTAGGCAAGGCTGGACGCATTTTCTTTGAATTTCGATGAAGGATAACCAACACCACCTGGCAAAGCTTCTCATGTTTTTTTTATATTCTTGTGAAGGCACTATGCAAATGGCACTCCGTCAGCACAGCTCTACTCCCAAAGAGAGTAAAAAAAACGTCAAGTCATGTAAGAAGTGTATATGGTGAGCGGTAGTATATAATAAATACCCAAACGCAGCCGACTTGGATGAGCGCATCGACATTCCCCGACCCTCTGCCACACGCCTTTTTGAAAGCTCTCTCCATTCAGCAGTCACCCTCCGACAAACACACAACCCCCTCCACGCAAGCCACCCCCTCTCCGCCCCCCTCCCTCATCCACCTCCCACCCCCGACTCCCATCGACCGTTAGTTCCGATTCGTAACCTTTCCCTGCCCCCCTCTATCTACCGCCCCTTCATTCCCGCTGCCACCGCGACCACCCAACCCCCAAATCGTGTTTCCCGTTATTCAACCCCCCTCCTCCCCCACCTCCCCCTGGATAACAGCAATACAAGGGCACACGTTTTAATTTACGGCTCACTTGGGAATGATGTTTCAACTGCTAAACACGCGTCGGGTGAAAAATGAAAAAAAAAAATTAAATATGCCGGGAAAGTTTCATACATGCTGCTGAAATTCATCGCTCTTTGAACCAAGCGGGCGTAATTAGATTTTCTCGACGAATCCTCCCCATTCCCGCCTCCCCCCCCCCCTCCCTTCCCCAAATGCACATTATAAACGGCGAAACATGAGCACGACTCATTTGACACATGATGATCTCTGATGAAGAAGAGTGATCAGCGCATCATGGACAGAAATAACAAATACGATTGAAAATCAGAGGATATTAATTTAACCAGTCATGGCCGCGATGATCGCCAGGCCCGCAATAACCCGCGCGCTGGAGTGTGGAAGGGGTTGTTAGGACATGAGGAAGGGCACAGGGGGATAGGGCATAGAGTAGGGATTGGAAGATGGACATGACGGAAAGTGCCTTTCGTTTCGATGGATCAGAGGCTCGTCTCGTTTGCTGTGGCAGTCGCAAATTGTGCATTGGGAGACAGAATAAATATCAAGTAATATAAATACGGAATAAATATAAAAAATACGCACTCTACGTCACCCTTATTTTTGTACTCTTGATTGCTCTCCAGAAATTCCTGCTGTAAGGTAAAACCATCTCCTCGGTTTCATTATAAAACTCGTATGACCTTTATTTTTCAAGAATTGGTGCCTTTGGTACAACTTACTCGTGCCTAGCGACTCCCGAACCAGCCCTTCTATTAGCTATGTCCCAATTTCTGTTCCTCAGTGATTTTTTTGGTGGACTGCGCGTGGTATACTTGGAATTCTGTAAAGCTGCGTACTGCATAGGTGTCAAAGAGGGCAAAATTCAAGCGATTTCCACCCTCTTCTCTTAACCGAGGGTTGGACTAAAAATCGGTCGAGGTATTTTTCTCCCAATTCATAGAGAGAGTGCCGATCGCGGTTGACAGGTTGGTAACAAGGAGGTTAGATGAGAAATGGAGGCGACATACCACTTGATTCTTGAAGCCAATTCCGCCATTGCAGTCGGCAAATTTTAGACCTTCCTCTGGCTTACGTGTCCGGCGGTCGCGTTCCATTTTCGACAAATCTAAGTTAAAAACCACAGGCAAGGCGATGTTTTGTGACTGGTTTGGCAACACCTACTCGGCACAAAATCCTTCCCAAGCACCCCTATTCTTGCTTCACTTTCGCCCATGTGCGTTCTCGGTCATGCCTCCTCCATTTCATTTTAACCTCCTTGGTTGGAAACACCGCGGAGAGACGATCCTTGGTTGCCCAGAGGTCGCCGCCATGAGTCCCGCCACGGAAATAGATGCAATTCATGTCTCAGAGTCAAGGTCCAATGTTAGACGATGCGGCGTAGTGCTAATAATTTGAAGAATTTAAAACGCAAGTGTATTCCGAGAGGGCAAGTGTTTTTCTTCACCTTGAATCGAAGTTCGTCACTCGTGCACAATGCCCTCCGGATTCATTGGAATTTCTTGGGTGGAATTGTAAGGAGAGAATGATCTCTGCTTGGTGGGCGAGCAGGGTGCAAAGGTGGGCGAGCAGGGTGATAATCAAGTCTTCAATCCCCGCCCACAACACGGCCCGCAGCCCACTCAACGGTGGATGGAAGAATATGGACGGCGATATTCCACCGGATTCTTGAAGTCTATCCCGCCTGTACTTTCTACACCATAGAAGATATAGTTAAACAGAGGTGGCGAGATGAACTTGAGGTGAAGCCATTTCCGCCATATTTAGCGTCTCCAGAATAAATAATGTGATTGCCGTAATCATAAGGTCGTGAAACCGGACGGATATTCTAACGACGAGTTCTCGCGTTTCTTGCTTTAAATCGAAATACCTGAGGTACGTATAAACTTTATTTCTTTTTAAATAAATTGTACAATGAATTGTAAAGAGCAATGGGAACAATGATTTGGAAAAAAATGCTTATTTTATAGATCGTCGCCTGCGCTGTTTCTATAAATAATACTGAAATGGTAATGTTTGTTCTATTTCCTAATCACTTCCGGTATTTCATTCTTGTTAATTTGAAACACGCTAGGTATATATAGCATAGACACTCAAGAGCAGCTTTTCATTACTTCTACTTCCGTATTTCTTCTAAATAAAACATTTCCTGTGCAGCCAACGTGTAGATAAATATGTTCCGGCCTAATTACGCTAATGGTATATCACGGACACTCAGTATAGTGGAGGCGAACTCGTAAGTATCTTTATCCCTCCTCTCTTGCATGATATCCTCTCCCTGGCGTCATTTTCTGCACGGGCGAGTGACACCAAGTTTTGCTACACCTATACATTATGCACTGACATTTTGTTTCTGATGTGTTCTCGCGTCTCTTGTTTTCTATTCCCATTCCAGTCGCCAGTTGTCGCTCCAGTCTCGAATCGCCGCACACGCACGCATAGTCATCTGGTGGTGCTGCTGCGATGGTGCACGGGCAAAGGTAAGTATCCGAAGGGACATATGAAGATCGCGTTGCGGGAGAGCGGGTGGAGGGGGATGGAGGGGGAGGCAAGGCACGAAGGCAAGAGCACGGAGATACACGCACACAACGGGGAGGGCGAGTTTCGCGTGTGCGCGTGCCATATAAAGCACGCAGACTCACACGCGTGTCATTTCCCTGCCCTCCCACCCCCTGTCGGGCGGCTCACACTTCAGAGTAATAATATAATATAAACTTATTGCTCTAGGACGTTTATCCTATGAAACATGTATTCCATACATATATTCTGTACACTCTGTGGTGTTACAATGGAGAGCAAACTTTACCGAACTGAATAGAATGAAGAAGGAGTAGCAAAATAAAAAAAATAGATAATTATAAAAGAATACTATGCAAAATACATTATTCCAACTGAAATAAAAAGAATATTTTTAGCAGGAATTCTCAGTTTAACATCTACAACATGCAGCATAACAATAAGTTCTATCATATATTTATTAAAAAAATGCCATGAGTATAATGTTTCGACAGCATTTTGAGTTAAACGCTGAGACATGACACAATAAATTACAATAACAACAAAAGAAACGAAAAAAGAACAAAATAATGAAAGGTTGCCATAACAATTAACAGGGATAATATAGGAACGGAAGTAACAAAAAAGAAGAGGTATTAACCCACTGACACTTACAAATACATATATTCAGGAAGAGTACAGTACCAGTACAGGTAATACAATATTTACAATACATAATATGAATAGTATAATAATTGACAGGAAGACATACAGAAATTGAACAAGGTAAAGCATATATAAGCGGTTTATACTGAGCTAGTATATTGAGAATCCGTTAATAGTTACTGAGAGTAATAGTGAGAATACAACAACAACAAAGTTTAAAGGGTATAATATTAATTATAAAATAAAAATTGATAATAGTATGAAATAAAAGTCTAAGACTGTGCCTAAGCCAATGGAAATTCATTTTCCCTAAAATCTTGCACACAAATTCGGAACCCAAGCGGCCTAGCCAGCACAGGAAGTGGATATATTCTTTATGTTTTTGTCTTTCATAGTGTCGAAGTAAAGATAAATGCTGGGGTGCCGAGTAATGACTGCGTATACTTCACTTCCGAAGAGGTTTTTGCCATATTTACAGGAGAGAGAACTCCACTTCTATATTAGACAAGGTTTGAATATATATAGAGTACAAAAAAGGCAGGCATAAGTTAACACATTCAATGCGGAGCACGTCAATAGACGTTCTCCTGGCTACACAGACTGACGGAGCACGTCAATTGACGTGGTCGTTCCATTCCGAACCCCTTTAAATTTTTTAAAGCCGATTTTGACGACTTTCATGAACATCGGGCACGCATTGAATGTAAAGCGCTTCGGAAGGGAACGACCACGTCAATTGACGTGCTCCGCCAGTCGGAGTAGCCAGGAGCACGTCAATTGACGTGCTCCGCATTGAATGTGTTTACCAGATTTTCAGCCAGCCAAAAAAAGATTTCTCACGGATACAAAGAGGTAGACTCCAATGTGTCAAAAGACAACGCACTTTCCTCAGGGAGAAGAAGGCAACTTATCCAAAAATATTAGGTGCTCACTCTCGTTAAAAAAAACAACAACTCATGTTCAAAAATATCGAACTACGCGTTTTACGTACTACAGGTTACACATGAGGGTATTGATTGACTGGAAAAATTTTGGGAGCAAACTATTAGATCAATGATATTACGATTATTTTATTCCTTACAGAGTTTTCTCCGTAAGTGTTGCTGTACTGTTATGTTAAATTTCTGCTAACAGGGAAAAAGGCACTATACATTTTCAATTAAAACATGTGAAAACATTACTATCACCCAGATTTTTTCTCAGCTAGATTTGCGGTGACTGGATTGGCTCAGTTGATTGTATCTACTATTTTCCAATTGGTCATTTGTCTATAAGAGATAATGTGTTCGTGAAATGGGTAAAATTATCTCCGAAATAATTAGGTGTGAATTCATTCCCAATACTACAATAATTATGCACACTAAAGAGAGAGGAAAAACATGGAAACTATTCTCTACCTTTCGAATTAACAACTAATACCACTATAGGTACATTTTGAAGAAGCATAAAACTATAGATATTTTCTAAACAAAAATTTGAAAATTTATTGAAATAGCATACGTGAGTGTATTTAATATTTGACTTTTGTGTATGTATTTGTTGATGTTGTAATATTGTTTAAGTTTTTGTAAACTCTTTCTTTAGTATTGTTTTATTAAAATTAAAATATGTAAATAAAAACGCATTGTTTTTTTTACATATTTTTTAAATCTTTGAACATTTTTTGTTGATTACGTGGACACTTCAAGATCGCACGTAAGTGATTTTCTGGGACGTTTATGAATTGTAAAGATGAGAAATAAGTGTCTGCCTCTTGAAATACGTTATGATGGTAACCCCAAAACGGATGATATCTATGTATTGGGTACCTACCCAATTCCACATTGAAAATTTGTTAAAATGATGAAGTATTGATAAAGTTGTGTAACCAACGGTGGAATAAAAGTTATTACTATCATTATTATAAATTATCATTCTTTTACATGATCGTAGGTGCATTATTTATCTTATTTTTTTAAGGATTAACCCAGTACAACTGAAAATTGTTAATTATTTTGAGACGAGTGGAGTCGCGAGTAACAGCTAACTACCTACATACTCCATTTTGAATAAAAAACTTCGTACTTTTCCACACTTTATTTAAAAAATGCGACCGGTTTCACCTTAGTAAGGCATCTTCTGGTCCTATATGGCTTCTATTGGCCATAAGAAACCTTATTTTTTATTCAAAATAGATATCTATCACTTCCACGAAGTCAAACCTGAAACTATCAAATATACTTACTTGCTTTTTTCAGCGCGCGGTTTTTCTTTGGTCATATTGGCTATTTCATCGACGGTGACTATTGTACTGCAATGTACTTTAGGTGAAATCTGTATCATATGATACACTTTTGGAATTTTGGAAAATTTGGTCACTGCGTAGTTCATCGCGCTAAGTGATACCTTTACGAACGTATATTATATGCATATATACATTTATACACGCGCTCACGTAGAAATTGTGGAGGGCGGGTCTCTCTCTCTCTATTTCTCCCCTGCTCTCTCTTCCTCTCTCCTGCCGCGTGCGTGCCTCACTGCCCTGCCCCCCTTGCCTCCTCCACAGAGTGTGGAAGGGGGGCGGGGGGCACTAAATTTTGATTACATATGTATGGGGCGGGAGGGAATGGAATGGAAGGGAGGGAGGGAGACCACATGCTGGGCGTTTGTGTGTGGGTCGATGTTTGGCGCGGCCATGGCGAGTCGATTTCTTCCTTCTTGGGATATCTCTCCCCCCCTCCCCCCGCCCCCTTTCCATTCCTCTGGGGGCGGAGGGAGGGAGAGAGAGGGAGAGACGGTTCGCACGCCATCTAGCGGCGCGGCGCGGCGGCCGAATGCCAAGAGAGGAGACTTTGTCGACGACGCGTTTCGAGTCGGTGGTTCCCAACCTAGGGCACGCCTGCCACTTTGGCCGCACTTCCGAAACCAGGGGACCCTTATTATTCGGAGGAAAGGAGTCGACCTCGATGACGAAACCGTGGACGTGACGTCGCAGTCTCGACAAATATAGACTTGTTTAAAAAATGGCTCCGGTTGAATTTTCCGAGGTTGCGTTGTCAAAATTGCGTCAATTTCGGGATTTGGAAATTCCGAGACCTTTATGGGCTCTTATCCCATACAGCACGGCGCGAAATATACTCGTGTACCCTTTGTCGAAATATGGGGTAAGGAATAAGACCACAATTCACCCAATTTTTTACACGAGTTCTTCTGGTGTAAATTTTGGCCCTAAATGAGTGACATTCTCCAGAAGTTACAACTTATCCGTATTGAAATATCAGGGTATGCCACTTTGCTGTTTTTTCACATTTCCATGGGAATAACTGCATGCAAAATATGAGCTATATCATTCCGCTACGAAGCGACATCTCTGTTATAACATATGTTATATGTGTGTAGCATATGCTACTTCAAGATGCATCTACCAAAAAACTATGGTAATTTTGCAATCCTGATCATTGTGAACCTTATTTATATACTTACCTACTAAGGGTGAATATATTTTTTACAAAAAACGATGATTTTCCATGCCACTATTTTGATTATACGTTGCATTTTGGTACACTTGTAACGAACCAGAATTAATATCATGTGTTCATTGATAATATTATCTGCTTTCGAATGATTCTGACAAACATTTTCAAGACTTCTGCATTAATTTCTTGGTACCAAATATTTGTAAGTAATTAGTTTTCTCAAGGCCAATGCCAGAAGCACGAATATATAATAATTCATATTCTTGGCCATGAATACGGACGAAATAAGTTCTTTGCATTACGCGATAGCTTTAAGTACCGCCGTTGCCGAATGGGTAAGGCGCTAGTAGGATTTTACGATTCAGTATCTAGGGTTCGCGGCTCTCCTGCGGTATGTTTTTTTTCGGTCGAATATGACTCCAAACCAGCCGCGAATTTGGCTGGCAATGCTGTCTCGTGGTAGTAATAATAATAATATTTTATTATCCGTTGGTAAACATATAATTGCATGGGAATTTTCGTATTAGTAACTGGGTTGTGGCCAATACACGTGTTGTCAGCAGAAATAGCGGACAGTAAAAAGAATATAGACCGCTTATCAACCGTTTTTAGACGTTGAATAACGGGTTTTCCACCAGATAATCACGTGTAATACATGGAATTTTAGCAAAATATGATCTGTGTGTGCTGTTTGGGATTCAGTAAGGGCTCGACACGGTCGTACCTCGGAAAATCCGTGGGTGTGACGTCAAAGCCCTCGACAAATCTCAACTTTTGAATGGCCCTATTTGAAATTTTCGTGACTTTGACGTCAAAGTGTTGTAATTGTCGAGACTCGGAAATTCCGAGGCCATACAAAATAGCCCCTATGAATAGAGCGAGCGGATGCGGTGCGAAAACGTGTGGAGTGCACTATATCGCGTCAGAGCCGTGCTCACATCAGACATTTGTATGTGTGTAACTTGCTGGACCCTCGTATAGACTTATGCTTCATTAAATTTTTTGGATCTTGTAGGATAATGTCACTTGAATTCCAAGTATAATTTTAACGGCAGCACTCAATGCATTGGTCTTAGAAAGAAGGTGTTAACAAATTGACGGCATACGTAAATGTCCGGTTTTCATTAATACAGGTTAAGTTTGCCTTACGTATAAATATACCTATTTTCCAAATACCCAGTAAAAAATGGGTGGAATTCTGTCTATCCACGCCCAAATGAACTCTTCCAATGTTAATTTTTCTTAAAAACAAACGCACTACTCACATTATCATAGGAGGGACTAAAGGTGCCTTGATGCAAGTGAAATCGAATCTTTTTGCGAATAATGTTACACCCAGCATAGCTATCGCGCGAAATTTGGGCTGAAATTTCATGAATAATGCAGTGTTTTTAAAATTATATCTCCATTTTGCATTTTTCTAGATATAATTACGGTAACACAGCAATTACGCTACCAATATCTCTGCTCAAGGCGAATGAACTGTGCAACTGATCCATTCAATATGTCCGATAAGCATTATAATGGCTTCAATAAAGTGCTATCACACCGTACGGTTCCATCTATTCCCTTCTTTCATCTTTGGAGCTAATATAGCGCGTTCATGCTCAGTTTTGGCCAGATTGATACATTATATCTTTGGCCCTCGTTCTTACCGCTATTTTCCTATGCTGGTGGCTTGTAAGGCGGCTTTGTATATAGTGAAACAATATCCCTACTTACTGACTGCTTACATATCACCTCAGGTTTTTCCATTAAAAATTTAATTTTACAAGAAACGGAAGTGAGTAATGAGTGTGGAATTTACGGAAACTGTCATTTTCTCATTATTATTAGCATACTGTGCTTCTCGAGCTTTGATTACATGCCTTCGCAGAATTTATATACATCTATAAAGCGATTTAAGTTTTAGAGTTTTGTATTATATTTCTTATTATTTTAGGTGAAAACAGTTACACGTGTATATTTTGTATATTTAAAATGATCTCTAGCAACAACAAACATATGTAACATAAGAAAACATGGATATTCACCTTTCTAACATTATGTCTTGCGATTGGGCCATAAGTTTTCCTTAGATAATAAGTTTGCCGTGGGCCCAAAAGGTTCAACATTTCGTGGTAGACTTGAAGCAAACTAAACGAAAACAAAAAAAATATGAGCCACAGCATTATTTAGCTAATATTTTGCCTTGAACTGGAAGAGAAACAATTAAAATCATAAAATAAATAATCATAAGTTGAAAATGGCAAGCTTTCATGAGTAAAATCATTGACATGAGCCACTTTGAATGACACCTCGGGTAAAAAGAGTTGAGAATATAAAATTTTGGAACGCAGGAGTAAAATTACAACAAGTAGCTGAGAATGAGATAAAAGACAAATAATGCATCATTTACTGATTTTTTGGACTGCAGACCAGGTCAGTTTATGTCCACCAGATGTGCACTAAATAAAGCATAGTCGCTTTCAGAGAAAGTGGTTTTTCTAAACAATGAACAAGCATTCCGCTTAATAAATGTTTATGGCGGAGCTATGGGAAAAGAAGCAACAAAATTTGATCAGAAGATGAGTGAGTTGACTGAGTCATAATAGAATGATAGGCCTTAAGTTTTACTACCCGCATTGAGAACTGTGTCTGCCCTGCGAATATCTGGGGAATTCATCGCGTCAAGAAGAATATTATTAGGTTAAATAGGGTGGAATGTGGCAACAATCAGAGCTTAATAAAATTCGGGTAAGACTGTGTGGAGGCACTGTCGTGGGTTTCACACTAATACGAATACGTTAGCATATCATATTATTGGGTAATTAGTATTTAGCGGAAGTTTATTAGGTGTGCTTGCGCAGTCGTTTGTGGCTGCGTGACACGACGACTTCATGGCGTACCCGAAGCACTCCCGCCCGTTTCGCCGTGGATATACACAGTAGCACCTACTGATCGATTGCTATTTACAAATTCTCTAAGATGAAATGCCTCATCTTGAACTTTCCCAGGGATATTCGGTGAGTATGCTCTGCAATCTGAAATTTTACTTGCATTTTTATCACTTACGACCAGGCGTTGGTCAGTCGGTCTTCGAAAGGATTGCACGCCTTATTAGATGCAGTGGAAAAGCAGTGAGATAAGTATGGAATGAAGATAAATCACAAAAAAACAAAAGTAATGAGATTCTCTAGGACAAAGAAAGCGAAGCTGGTCATAAGAGTTGGAAGACACAAACTGGAGCAATTGGAACAATTTAATTACTTGGGTAGAACGCTAGAAGAGAACGGGCATAGTAGCAAAGACATTAAGAGGAGAATAGCGCTAGCGAAGGAAACGATCGGTAATAGACGGGAGCTGAAGATGGGGACCTAAAGTTAGGATGTTAAGAAGAGGCTGGGGAGGAGATTGATATGGAGTGTGGCGTTGTATGGGGCAGAAACGTGGACCTTGAGAAAGGAAGATGAACATAGGCTGAAGGCTTTCGAGATGTGGGTGTGGAGGAGGATGGAGAAGTTGCGGTGGACGGAAAGGAAGACAAATGAGGAAGTTGATGAGCTAGTTGGTGAGGAGAGGAAACTTGTGGATGAGATTAGGGGAAGGCAGGGTAGGTGGCTGGAAGCGGTAATGAGGGATGATGGTTTGCTGAAGGCCGTGGTGGAGGAAAGGATGTTGGGCAAGCGGGGAAGGGGAAGAAAGATAATAGGTTTTGTGTACGGGATGAGGAAAGGTAGGACTTACGCTGCGATGAAGAAAGAAATACTAGAGGTAGATAGAGCATTGCACGTGTGAGAGGCCGTTGGATTTTCTCTGATTTTCATCATAACCTCCCTTTAACCGGTAGATTACTCGGATGATGATGACTTCATAGTCATCCTTAAGTATTACTGTCAAAAGTCCGTTTTTTTATTTTTTGTGCAGGCGTCATGAAGCCAAAACCCAACGAAAAAGACCGAGTGACAAATGCACGTGCCAACTACAATGGGATAAGGAACAGAAGAGTTAAAAGGACCAAAAAGTGTTTGCAGAAGTGAACAGAAGTGGAATGGATGGCTGCCGTCAACCAACCAGTCTTAGGATTGAATGACCAACAATGACCAGACAAGCTTAGATGAAATCTTTTGGGTCCCTTCCACTCACTCTAGGGCCTAATGACTTCGTAACACGACAGCGCACTTGCCTTCCATTCGTGTTACAGACCCTGCGCACTTGGTAGCGCACATCGAAACAGATCGGGAGCACAATTAATGTGCGCTAAACAACAAAAGAACGTCGATTATGGCACTCGTGATTGTTTTCAAGTGTTTTTTATTTTCAGTAAAGGCGGTAAACATGCATATTGTATTTTTTTTTAATTACTCAGCGGTAAAAAAAAAACGTTTTTAAATTCTAATTTAGAACAAATGTAAACAAAACGTGACTTTTGTTCAACCACTGAACGCTACCTACCGGTAGGTTACAAAGTATTCCGCCATCGCACATCGTTCCATTCAACGTCGTTCCTGTGCGCTAAAGTGCGTTGATGTGTTCCGATGTGCGCTAACTTCAACATAATGAATGGAAAGCCACCTTTGTTTGAGAACAAAATCAGCGGCAATCGCATCGTAATCGCGAAATGTTTTCCCATGGAGAAATTTTGGCCCAACCCCAAAATGGCCGCCTTCCTTCACCGGCGTCTTTCGCATGAACGGCGACATCTGAATATCTAAGGGGATCACATTTATTTCAATGATTTTTGGTCACGAAGCTTTAGTGCTAGAATGAATCATCCTGCAAACGTTACATCACCGTTTCCACTCTGACATCCCATTGCCATATTGACTTCATCCGTTTGGCTGCATATCCTGCTCCTGAAACCATCTTGGCCTTGGTCGGCCAACATTACGATGACCACTAGGCTTATATTGTAAGGCAATTCCGGAGAGACGGTTCTGCTGCTTTCTTCAAATGGTTGCACCAGTTTTCTTGCCTTTGGATTCTGCTATTTTTCTGCTAAATTAAAAATGATAAAATTTTCTCTCATGATTTCGTTTCTTATCCTATCTCCTGCTCCTGCAACCATCTTGGTCTTGGTCCGCCAGCATTACGATGACCACTAGGCTTATATTGTAAGGCAATTCCGGGGAGACGGTTCTGCTGCTTTCTTCAAATGGAGTTAATGTGCAACCTTCTACTGTTCTTAGGAACTTTATATCAGCTGATGATATGCTCTTTGTATCTCTCTTTGACAGAATCACGTCACGCTAAAGTAGAGCGCTACTGGAACTGCTATCGTTTTGAAAACCTCAATGATGTAACTTTTCTAGAGTTACTATTTATTGTTCTATGAAATGACCCATAGATATACTTGAATATGTTCTTTTTTCAACATATAAGTCTGTAGTAGGGCATTTTTTACATTCAAGATAATTAAAACTAGATATTTGGCCTAGAACATCGTCATTAATGGTAATTGTTGTCCTTAAACAGGTTTTTCTCACAAAATCCATTACCTTTGAGCTAATAGATGATATAATCAGATCACATTCTTTTTCTATAATTTAGTAAAAATACTCCCATTTGCAACTCATCTCATGGTCTTTGTATAACAACAGCATCGTCAGCATATGAGATAGCATTCAGCTTAAAATTTGGAGTTAGCTCTATGCCAAACTGCAAACTTTGTTGCCAACTTTTAATAATGCCCTCCTAATTGGTCCAAAGTGTGGCTAAGTTTGAGCATTAAAAAGAGTCGGGGAGACATCACAGCCTTGTCTTACTCCTTTGTTTGTTTATAATGGTGTTTTTAGCTGCTCTCTAGCATCCGTAACAGTAGAGGTATTGCGATAACAGACTTCAAATTGTTTTGAGAGCATTACGGAAATCCTCTTCCATTTGAATTTTCCGAAAGATAGCTCTATAAGATCATCGAAAGCCTTTTTCAAATTAAAAGAAGCACTGTGAGTTTCCAAATTAACTTGTCTTTTCTTCATCATTTGCTTTAATGTGAAAATAATATCAACTATAGAGCAACCGTTTCTGACACCCCTCTTTTCAAAATCATTTATGTTTTCTGTAATAACTTCAAGTCGTCTATTGATTATTCTAAAATATATCTCGTACTCACTATTTAAAAGACCGATTCCCCTACAGTTCTCACAACTCTTTCATTCGCCCTTTTTAACATAACTATTGTCTTTTATCGATTTTCAAGGATTTTACCTTGTTTCCAGCACATGCTGAGCGGGGTAAATAATTTAAGATGCGAAAAATTTCCTGCGTGTTTCCAGCATTCAGCATTAATTCCATTAATTTGTGCTGCCTTTATTTAAAAAAATCACTGATTGAATCCACCATATCTTCAAAATAAATGTCATCCAGTACGTCATTATCTCTCAAGCTTAGCTTAATGTCACCTCTATGATCACTACCTATGTTTTTCAATGATTTGAAAGATAATGGCTTTCAACCATGTTCGTGATTTTCAATATTTGACATAAAAGTCGTCCTAAGGTCCTTTTTTATTTTTAGAGCTCTTCGTTCTAATTGTTTTAACCGAGATAGCTCTCTGTTTTCGTAATTAGAATTTCATAATAACTTTTCGAAAGCTTCGTTCTTTTCCTTCACAACCCTTTAAATTTATTCTCTCCATATCTTCAAGCATTTCCTTCTTGTACGTTCTTTTTTCCTTCCAAGAACTTCATATGATATTTTATGCTAAACACTTTCAATGTTATGCCGTTCCTTATCCGTCATTTTCAGTTTGTTTTAAGATTTAGCTAGAGGCTAGCTTACCGTTACCGAATGCGTCCACTGGGTTGCAAATTGTGGGTCAACCTTTAGATACATATATGGTTAAATGCGAAGTAAAGGAGTTTACTCGAGGAATTGATAGCCATGGATAAAAAGGAGGGACTGTTGGGGGCCATTCTTGGGTAGGCCGGCGCGAACTTGTCCTCCCACCTCCGTCCGGCTTCCGTCCGCTTCCTCCTGTTTCGTCGGGCACACTACACCGCCCGCTCAAATCAGATGACAGTAGGCTATTGCTCAGAGTCCGTGCTTTGGATCACTACCTCATCCAGGCCAGTCTTGAGTTACGTAAAGAGACCTGGAAATCGGTGAGGGTTTGTATCCTCCGCTACATTGTAACCTACCTGTGCAGTATGTTTGGTAGCACTGTGCCCATATTGAGTGTCACATATCTCCCCAATGTATACCATTAATGGGAAATGTGAAATATATTTTAATTCAAAAGTCGTTCCTATTGATGATTATCCGAATTGTTTTGTGCATTCGCAAGGCCCCGTGATCTTCGTGTTTTGGGAGGAGACGGACGGAAGCCAGCGCACACCACATCGTCCGGGAGTGCGTCGCCGCGCAGTCAACCACGGACCGTCCTTCGGCATCCGTCAAAAGCTCTCGACCGAGAATTCCGGGCGGATAGGAAGGTGGCGGAACGGTGTAGAGTGCACTAACATTCGGTATAGCCTACATTGTTGGGTGGCAGGAAGCGGTCGGAGTCGGGAGGACATGTGTGCGCCGATATATTGAAATGAAACAAACGTTAAATTAAAAATTGAAACATTGAAACCCGAGTAATTAATTCATTCTTTGTGGTTTTTAAACGCTTTTAAGTGTGTGAGACATTTATACGATCAACTGTTATTTTTGTTAATGCATAGCACCCCATGGGGAGCCTAATGTCGTAATAAGATAAAGAAATTTAAGAATGGCCATATGTGTGAATTCCAGATCGGCAAGAATTATAAGTTGGGTGGACCAGCATTCAGGATCGATATATTCCTCAAAGAAGTAGCTCGAAAGCATTTATAGGTTAAGTTTGAAAAGCGATCATACAAATGACTTTGTGGCTGAAATTCTTCACCTGGAGGGAAAGAGACGGAGATTGGACTCATTCGAGCAGCTTAAGATAAGTAAAAATTAAAATAAAGAATGTCTTTTGCATGAAACCATTTTATATTTACATATTCTACACTTGACGTGATGATGTCACCTTTGCGATGAAATTAGGTGGCAAAAAATACATAAATTGTGAAAGTTACAAAGTTATTAAAGTGATTCAGACATCCAGTGGGTACTATCCGGCGGAAGTGAGATAGGAGAAATTCAGGATTCAACTTCAATCTCAAGATGACCGAGTATTCTGATGAATAATCCAGCATGACGAGCTAATTTAATTTTTCATGGACCTAGAATTTCCTTTCAGATCTTCTTTAATTTTGGCCAAAATAATATTCTTCAAGCAAATGAAGACCAGGCAAGCGAACGGCTTATTTGCGCGTGTTTTTCTTCAAAACAATTCTCAGGGTAACGGTGATTTTTCTCCCATTCAATAACTATCATCATCCAACAACGCCAGAGCAATGGATTTTCAATACCGAAGGAACGAATAATGGTCGAAAATTTATACTGACTGATAATTTTATTTCAACGCGCGTTCTGGCTCACTGAGCAAGATTCAGTTTGGGACAAAAGGGAGCGGGAGACTCGTAGGCACGAATAACTATTTTGATGATTCCTCTACATGACCTCTTTTTACTATATAATTATTTTCTTCTTTCAGGAGATATATGTCCATCAATTTGTAAATTATGTATTTTCTCCTTTGAATAGTTATTGACCACTTTAAAAATACATTGGTTAATTTATGGAGATTTATAAATTTTTTACCAATTTATATTTTACCAATTTATAAATTATTTATTCTCCTTGCCTACGTTTCGCATTTGTAAACATGTTTCTTAAAGATAAAATGAAAATTATTGGGCTTATTGAGCATCAATTGAATATGGTTTACAATTTTGGTACATTGTTATGATAAAAATTACAAATATATATGATTTTTCAAGTTATCTCAGAGAGAGTACCTTCTGAATTAATTGTTTGATTATGCCCATGAATGCTAGAATTTAAGGATAGCAGACTCCCATCTTCGGCGTGATACCTTTTTGAAGCTGCCAACCACTGTCATGAATGAGTCACTTGAATCAGATGATTTCTATGTATCACACGTATTTTCACTTCTTTTCAATTTAAAACTTTGGGAAATTACGGCTACTAATGGTTTTATTCATCAAATGATGTTAAAACGACCACGAATACAAAACAAAATCATTGGTGTCAGTATGGGTGATGAGTGTAATTCACGAGTACTTGAATTCGGCAATACATACTTTTAATGATCACATTAAAGAGTTTTATACCAAATAAAGAAGAAAAACCAAAATCTGTCAAAATAATAAGAGGTCTGCAATGGATATATAGGTCATCATCGTCATCGACCATGCCTTGCTACACGGTAACGTGAAGAGAGTACCTACGGTAACGTGACATGAGAGTACTTACATTATCCTAAAACAAGCTTCTGCTCCTAACACCTAAACTTTTTTTCTTTCTCACGGTTGTGGAATACCCTGTGGAGCATCTAGGAACAAAGCAAGATCTTTTACCAATATTTAGTTGAGCAATCAATCTTTTTCTGTATCAACAATCGGAAATACCCACTAGCCGCCATTCGTAAGCGAAGTGACAATGTGCCTGAGAGTCCTCGCTAAGCCACCTATCGAACGGCTTCAAAAATTTAAACAAAAAACAATGAAAGCGCACTGAATTTGGTGGGACTGGCATCCACTTTCTTTCCTCCATCAGTACACAGTAAAAATTCTTACCCTATTATTAATCTGCTACCTTTCTCTCTTATCCGTTGACAGTCGTTTGCCTCTTTAAGCGCCCTCTCTACGAAATTTCCCCTCGTAAATTTATTTCCTCTTCCACCGCATTAAACACCTCTCGTCACTCATTTTTCATAATATTCTACCAAATTTCTCTGAACACATCATATCGAAAGCATCTAATCCGGAAAAGACGAAGTTTTGGATTCGTGCAACATCGCGGTTGGTTAAAAAGCCTAATCTCTCGTCTGCCTTTTTCTTATGTGAATGCGAATGAACTTGCGAAATGTGAAATATTATGGTTCGTTCTCGGTGTCAAGTAAGGTTTTGCCGCGACCAATATATGTGTAGTTTCGAGGGCCTCAGAATCATCACTAAGCCACCTATCGAACGGATTCAAAAAATTAAACAAAAAAAACAATAAAAGCGCACTGAAATTGGCGGGGCTGATCACAATCATAAAAAACATTACATGAATAATCATAAGGGCGGAAGGGGGTTGGGGAAGTGGGAGCGGGGATTGGTGGGGGAGGTGGAGTGCGGGGGGGGGGGTGAAATGGGCGTGGAGGGGGTTGATGCCATCATTAGGGACGGTGGAGGGGGCGAAGGGGGATGGGTGCCAAGAAAGAGGAGGAAGAAAGGGGTCGGGAGTGTTCTAGGAACTGTTTTCGTCCAAGTGGGTGAGGGGGTTGGTTGGAATGGAGAGGGGGAGAGTGAAGGGTGGAGGGTGAAGATCAGCAGCGTAAAAAGGGAATGAAAGGACTTCTTTGACATAGGAAGGGCAAGGAATGGGAGAAGGAATGACCTTCAGCCGGTTCATAAATAGCAAGCACTGATTTGATTTACTCGAACCAATACTCTGGCTCTCTCTCAGGCAGTTTGAGCGAGACATAACTTCACATAAAACGTGATGAACTTGGCCTCACCTTAAAGAAAAAACTCTTCATCTTTCCAATTATATAAAAATATTAACACATTTTTGAACTTCTTTTCGAGCAATTTTCCTAAAAATATAAGCTGTTTTACATGGGATAGATTACGGCTGTGCGCTCCGGAGGGAGAATATTGAAAAAATTAGGAAATTACAACATCAAAATTGCGTCAAAAAACTAACTTTGTATCTTTTGTATGTTTTCTCAAATATTTATTAAAATAATTCAATCACTCACCGCAGTAAATTTTACAGAATCGCTTTAAAAAACCGTTTTCAGTGCATTTTCACCGTAAGGGGTGAAGAAATGAGTCAAGTTAAAGACTTAAGTAGTTATATTCATACAATTACTGAGAATTTTGGTCATGTATAACTATATTTTTTCGCCATTAAAATTACAATATTTACTTCATACTTCTTACAGACGCTGAAATAAAAAAATATAATTAGAATATGGCCTTCATTATGACTAGGGAAATACCTCGCTAAAACTACCTCAGGAGCAGGAATTCATCATTCCAGGTCTCCAGTATATTGACCGGCATTCTTCAGTGTGCATATAATTATTTATTGTAAAAACTCTCTCCGTACGATCTCCATGGTAAAATACCTCTACACATCGCAGTTTTCTTGGGATTGAATGCATTTCAATCCATTTGGAAGTAGTTTCACTTCTTTAGGTGCAAACATCTTTACAATTCCATAGCGTCGAATTGAATCAGACACGCGTGTTTGAATGGCTCTGAGGTGATTCCACCCATTCCTTGAGTCTTATAAATCATATTCCTCGCCTGAGATATTTTTTCACCAAAATTTCACCACCAATTTCACCACCATCATTTTACACCAAAATTTAATGGTTTTAACTTTTCATCGTCCATCAAAGGGTCCTCATTCCCCAACTTCGTTTTAGGTAGTTTTCCATGCCCATAAAAATCACTCACTCAAGTATACGCATACCTTTTGCGTTTTACGTTAATCTTTCGCGATTCTAAGTTTTCCAATTTATTGGTCTCTAAAAAGAATTTTAAATCCATTTTATTTGACTTTACATTTTTGCAGGCCAATATTTATTCTAATTTGTCTGATGTGCCAGATGGTTCCTCTAGAAGCCATGACATTTCCCCCATAGAGCTCTATTTTGTTCTCTTCTCACCTCTACTCCTGCAGAATTCATTATTTTATACGTCAATCTGTTTTATGACGACCCCTTTTCAGAAAAAATTCGTGGTTTTCTTCTTACTTGCTGAATTTTCGGACGAATATTCAGCTCACTCACAAAGGGTTACGCACGAACCTTTGAGGGGTGAAGCCAACTGTTCAAGTCTCCCACGAAACGGAACGCTGCAATTATGGCACGCAAGTGGATTTAAGGATCAGACATACGCTACTGATTGCTTTGAAGCGTTGATAGGAGGACCATGGTCCCCATCGCTAGAGACACTTTATTCTACTTCATATTCTGCTACGGTTTTATTACCTCCTCTTCCTAACATCCGGCGTAAGCCTTCTTCAACTATGATGTTAACAATAACTGTCGTATTCGATTGGATTCTTTTTTGCTTTCTGTGATACCATCTCTGAATGCTATCTATTCACGAATCCGTTATTCATGTAGAGTCGTTCTCTATTCAAAGGGAAAGTCATCACTTTTTTGCATAAGCTAATTGGAAAATTCAATGTTTGCAAAATCAGTCTAATATTTTATTTTAGGCTGCAGTTATGGCACGCAAGTTCTTCTTGTTAAGTTGAATATTTAGTCTGTTGTAGTCATAATTTTAGTCTTTACATAAAGCGGGGTATCAAAGCTAAGCAACGGTTTATTGGGATAGCAAAAGAACTCTTTTTACATCTCCAACTATTTCTCTTTGAGTGATTGTACATTGTGCCCATCCTTTTAGGTTTTGTCTTGAGTATTTTGATAGGCCGATCTGTATCCTTCTTTCTTCAGCCTGCCAGCAATACTTTGATGACCATTTTAGTTTTTTTTTTTACTTAACCTGGCATTTCAGCATGACCAAGTTGGTATCATTACCGATATCCGTATCTCTTGCCGTCTTTTACTTGATCTTTTAAATTGATCATTTCCAATACATAATCGTATTGAAATCGTCTTCAGTCTCCTGGGATTTTCGACGGGCAGGCATCTTCTTCGTTGGTGGTTGCCATAAACTTTGTCTGTGACTACGAGGCAATTTTGTACGCAGAACTCAATGAATCAATCTCCCCTATCGTTCCGTTCTAAACCATACTTTCCCACCTTCTTGGCCCTCGGCTACAACGGTATTCCAGTCTCTATGAATAATTAGATTTGTATCCCCTTTGAATTCCGAATCACTTATTCTATTCCGTCAAATATGTCTTGTCTTTCATCATCCTCGTAATCTGATGTGGGCATGTATACCTGTACTACTACTGTGTCCTTAGGTTTTGATTTTAATCTAACCATAATTCTCCTAATGCCTTATTATTGAATATATTTTACTTAATGTGCCATAGATCGTGTTACACAGCCTTTTTATTATAAAATGAAATACATACATATTTTTTGAAAGCCATAAAACTTTCGCGTCCCTTAGTGCCAGTACACTGTACATATCTCCCAGTGGTGGATTTGCGGGCAACGGTGTACTGGATCTCATGAAAGTCCTTTCCGAAGGGATCATAGCTCAAGTAGAATATGGAAAGCGGGCCTAGGGTATTGCAAGGCTTTGGTTTCTCCTGTGTTATACCGGATAAAATGTGCCAAAAGTGGCCTATAGAGCGTCGTAATCGTTTTCAGGGAAAGTTGCAAATGGTGCGGGTACTGCAAAGGCTGGTAATATTGCATATTTCATTCCAGCTAACAGTCAAAGAACAGCCTCGGACGGCCGAATCTATGAAGGGTGGAGGAAGCTCTATAAGGATGGCCCATAAAGAGACGGACATGGCTATACAAACAGGACAATTCGCACTTGAAATGTGGTATTTATGTATGGAAAAGAGAATGAGTTGATGATTGAAATGAAAATGAGACGAATGGCTTTTTTTTTTGTTTGTGCAACTAAGCGCAAGGGGTGGGACATTGTGACAGCTGATGACGGCGCGGCGGGTTGGCATTGTGGTCAGGAGTTCAAGATGGTATACATGGCAGTCAAGGTGTAAGTTTTATCTTGAATGAGAAAGCCAAGTTGCTAGTGAGGAAATACGAGTTAGTATCCCCTATCCATACGTATTAATGTAGGTATTCGAAGTCGTGATTGTGGCATGTTATGCCACAAACACAACTGTATGGAAGTGATAGGGTGAAAGAATAGTTTTGGAGAAATATAAGATAGGCTTTGAATGACTGACCCTGGTAAGAGAAAAATAGTTTGAGGTGACATAAATGGCTGGCCTGGTGTAAGACGCCTCTAAGAAAGTTATTGAGTCTTTTGTGACCGTATGGTGAATGATAATGGTGAAAGCTTGTTCATTGTGTGCTTAGAAAAAGGATTGTTTGTATCGCTTACATTGTTGTAGGATAAGAAAATTCATTTGACACATGGCAAAGGGGAAATTGTAAGAGTATGTCTATTTTCATTGTATATGGTGAGAGAATTAGAGAGTTAGTGTAGGATATTGAGGGGTGTTGAATGTGGCAAGGACCACTATTTCGTTATCTCTTGAGTACATCTTGGCAAAAAGTGGGTTCCCAAGGAAGATAATTGTGTGTAAGCAGTTGAGAGTGAACGAGAGAAAGTTTTTACATAGTGGGGTAAGAATACAACATGAATGCAAGATTGAGGATGAAGCAGAGGATTCTTGAAGCAGATGGAACGTAACGCATACCTATATCGGAAACGGAATAATCAGTGATGCGTGAGAGAGTTTTAAAGAAGTTTTTGCAGAATCTACTGAAGGTGTGTGCGGAAAAGAGGTGCCGAGAAAAATGAAAGGCAATACTTGGTTAAATGAAGTAGTGAAGATTGCAGTGAGTGTAAAGGAAGAGGCGCACAAGAGATTGACTGAAGCCAATTCTGAGGAAGAATGAAAGAAGGCAAGTGCAATTTACTGAGAGAAAAATAACGAAAAACAATTATTTGAGAGAAAGTTAAGAAACAATTCGTGTACATGAGGCTGAGGAAATTTTGAGTGATTTTGTAGGGGGTGAAAAGGTTTTTTTTAGAAATAGATAAAAAGAGCAGAACAAGGTGAGGTTGGGGAATGAATGCAGTAAAAAAACAAAAGTCGCGAGATCGTGTAGGGTGATTGAAATTTCAGTGACTGTTGGACAGAGTATTATGAAGATTAATACAAAAGTAGTGCAGGCGGAGTGCCCTATGAATCAGGATACGGAAAGGTCAAAAGGGAAGGGGAGATAAGTGAGAATGAGGTCGTAATGGTGGAAAAAAATACTGAAAAATAGGAGCACTGCGAGGGTAGATGAGATATCCAATGAAATTTTATAGTTAACGTGCAAGTCACTTATTAGCCGAAAGTTTAATTTATGTTTAATTTATGTTGGAAAATGTCTATGTGTTCCTAACTATTGGAAGAATGCGGTGATATTACCTTTGTACAAAGGATGGGGGAAGGCTGAGTGTAAAAGTAGAAGAGCAAGTAGTCTATTGAATATTTCGGTGAATATGTTTGATTATGAAAATGCAGGGAGTATTCTTGATACTCCAGTCGGATCTTTATTTCGTGAATGCGAAATTACATACGTTACTCTCGTTATTGGAAGATTCTTTTGTTTTGTTTGTCAGAAAGAAAGTTGAAATTAAAGAAAGAAAATTACGCTATGCATAACTTTTATTCATCGAAATCATTTGTACAAATGGCTAGCCTATGAATAATTGGTGGATGGTAACTAATATTTCTGCTTTCCAATGTTAGTTTTATATTTCTTGTGGTATTAACGTCTAACGCACATTCTTAGCTCTCCGTAGACGCCTCTATCACTAAAATCGATCAACTCGTTCCGGAGATACATCTCAACTGAGCGCTCTTCGTGGCATCACAAGCCCAAATATAGACCCTCACGCGCCGCCCTGTGACGTCACCTCGTAACCCCCTTCACTAGCGATAAACCATTTCCGGTAGTCGACAAAACTGGATATCCATTCATAGTTTTAGGTGTTCTGTAATCCTTACATTTTTGCACACGAGGCCCTCGAAAGTACACACATATTGGTTGCTAAACCTTACATGACACCGAGAATAAACCATAAGATATTCATTCACATTTACATAAAAAACTAATTGAATGAATGAGGAAGATTTTATAGCAGTTTTCCTTTCAGCAAGTCTTAGAAAAGAGAAGAAGTGTACGAATGGAAATGCATTTTGTGTTTGTAGATTCAGAGAAGACATGCGGCAAGGTAAATGGAAAAAAGTTGTGGAAGGTTTTGAATGACCATGGAGTAAATGAGCCGATAATGAATGCTATGAAGGGTATGTACGATAAAAGTGTGAGAGTGAATTTGGTCTTGAGTGACTGGTTTGAAATAAAACAGAGCATGAAGCAGGGATGCGTAATGTCTCCGTGGACCTTAAATGTTCTAATGGATAAACGTGTGAGAGGTGTTTGCAGTAAATACGCATGCGTAATGGTTGGTGATGTAAATACGCAAGTACTACTGTGCGTCGATGATGCTGTGTTGCCTTCTGAGAGCCCACAGTATTTAAAGGAGTTCCTGGAAAACTTAGGTGAAGGTAAAGAAAATGGAATAAAATTATGAAATGAAAAACTTTTAACTTTGTGGTTCCACAATGATTATTTATTTTAGCACGACCCGGGTTTCGACGTACATCTTTCATTTCTTTCTTCATTTCATCTCTTTCATTTCATCATCAGGCACCACCTGATGATGACGATGTAGTACATCGAAACCTGGGCCATGCTAATAAAATCTTTGTGGAACCACAAAATTAAGAACCACATACAAAAGTTGAAGTTTTTCATATAATTTTCATTTTCATTTCATGAATAGGTTCAACCAAGCTACGCCTGAAATAACCAGAGATTGGAATTGACGATAAATATGTCAAAGCCCAAAGTAGTGGCTCATGACTAGGAGAATAGTATGAATGATTGAACGATGACGGTGAATTATGAAGTAATTGATCAATTGGAGGGATTTTGAGTGCCTTGATTGTGGTAGACGTGATGGTGAATGAAGAAATTGAAAAGGGTGCGACCGCTGGAAGGAAAGCTGTAGGCAGCATGTGGAGCATTTCAAGGAATTACTGTTTGTTAAAAAAAGCATAAATTTCAGTATACGAAAGCGCACTCCTTCCCACTTTACTGAATGGTATAGTGAAGTTTTGATATGCCAGGATAAGCATAAACTTAGGCTATAATTCAGTGGACATGAGGTATCTGCGGATAGTTTGCGGTAAAAGCAGAAGGGACCGAGTTAGGAATAAGTGGGATATCAAGGAATGTGAAATAAATGCTCCGGTTATAAACATGCGTTAAAGGAGCGTGCTTTGTTGGTTTGGCCATGTTGAGAGGATCTATAACAGTCGGATAGCTTAACCGATATATGATAGTGCACTTAATGTCGTGAGAGAAAGGAGTAGACCGAGAAAGTCATAGGTGAATGTGGAGCAAAAGGAAGAGGAATATTAATAATATAAATTTATTGCTCTAGGACATTTTTTCTATGGAGCAAGTATTCCATACCCACATTCTGTACTCTCTGTGGTGTTACAATGGAGAACAAACTTTACCGAACTGAATACAATGAGGAAAGAGTAGCAAAAATAAACAATTAGATAAATATAAAAGAGTACTATGCAAAATACATTATTCCAAATTATATAAAATGAATATTTAGCAGGAATTCTCAGTTCAACATGTAACTATAACATCTATCATATAGTTATGAAAAAAATTAGGAGAATAAAGGTTTGGCAGCATTTTGTGTTGAACCCTGAGGCATGATACAATCTATTACAATAACAACAAAAGATATTAAGAAAATAATTAGGAGTCTTAAGGATAGGTGAGCGTGTACGAAGCAGTGCGTGAATGTTGCAAAGGAAGTTTGCATGGATAGGGAAGTATGTACAAAATTATTGAAGTTGAGCCAGATTTACTTGCTTATCACCGAGAATTAAACTTTTTTTTTTTTTACTTTGCCTACCCCGAAAGGGAACGGCATGATGTCTGTGTGCATAAAAATTTCAATTTCTTAGCATCGGCTTAACTTTCACATGAAATATGCTTTTGTAATAACCTTTTGTACTACTCATGCTGTCATCATAGCTAGCAATAATAGAAAATATTTAAACAATATTGTCAAAAATTTCATAAAAATTCTCAAATCAATATTGCCCCCTCAATTTTCCTTTGCTATAATTTGAATTACTTTTTGGATTGTTACTGAATGCACTATTACTTTAATATGTGATGCATCACTGACCCTATTGTATTTTAGGGATTCATGTCCTTCTTCAAGGTAGTTATATTATAAGCTTGAAATTACAGAAAGCTTGTAAAAATATAAAACGCCAGTTGGGAAATTCTTCTCAATTTAATGGATATTTTGCGTGATCGATATTGGAATAAAATTTCTTTGACATTTCATTGGACAAGACCTTTGGAAATTTTATCATCTTGATAACATTAATCTATCAGGTACCACTCTCCTGCAACAATTATTGAGATAAGTTATCACAAACTCCGATTCAAAATTTTCCTTTCTTTCTTTTGCTATGTTTTGCCATACTAACCTTTTTCGCTGCGATTTAATCATGTTGCCAATGTTATATAACTTTGCTGCGTAACAGCATTTCTGAGGCCATATTGCGTAATAAGTAACTACCTATGTTTAAGGATTCAAAAATTTACCAATCTTTAAATAGCAAATAGCAAATTTTTATCTCGTAGGACAACATCGGCCTCTTAGACATTGAGTGCATGCAATATCAGCTCATTAATATACAAAATTGAAATAAAATTTGCAAAAAAGAAAAAATTTCAATAATAATTACAAGAAAAAAAATAATTACAAGGCTCATAGGCAAAAATTAATGTTTCAGACATTTAATATCAAAGGGAAAAAGAAAGACGGTATTAATAGTCATAATGGATAATTTAATATTAAAGACGGTTAATAGAGCGCATTTAATTTTTACCACCATCCTTAAAGAGCAAGAGTCAAATCACTAATTTAAATCCCAATTGCTAAATGTTGCATTTGTTTCATATGTAAAGGTGTTGGAGTTCATTTTCTATCAAATGGATATCATGCAATAGGTGACATAAACATTCAACAGCATTTCCCTTTTGCACACATCATGCTTGAAGTGTACTGATGGAGGAAATAGGATTCACTACAAGGGTTATTTAGCAGCAAAATTTTAAAATTAAGTTTTATGAAATCAGGTGATCTGCTCTAATTCAGACGATACATTCTGTTGACTGTTATTATTTCAATTAAGTATGATGTTCCGCGAGCTTTCTCCTCGTGTCCATTGACATCGGAGGAGCGGCAGTGCCTATGCGGTGAGTGGGAGCGGGAGATGCGGACTTCGGAACTCAGGCCCGATGCGAGAAAATGGCCGGATGGTGAGGAATCAAAGAGTTTTTGCTTAAACAATCGGTTAATTTCAAGAATGAGATGAGCCGGGAAAAGTTTATAGTTCTTGTGTACATAGACTTTAAGAAAGCATACGATTCAGTGCCCAGAGAGGAGATATGGAGAAGTATGAGAGTGAATTGAGTACCAGTAGTAGTATTTTTATTTAACGTGATTCGACGGCTAAGGTCATTTCGCACATACTGTCTGCCACGTGCAGACAGGGGCAGCAGCACTCGGACGAATCGGAGGATCACCCCTCCAAACTCGAGCCGAGTCCAACGGAGACAGATCGGGAACCGGTGTTTCTATCGTGGCAGGCCGGTGCCTGGGAGTGCCAGAGAAATATGTCAGATTGGTAAAAAATATGTAAGATGGAGTGTAAAACAAGGCAAGAACCTGTGTTGGTGTGACAGAAAGCTTCTCAGTGACAGTCGGACTGCACCAGAGGTTGGCCTTAAGTCCCTACCTGTTCAACTTGGTGCTGGACGTACTGACTGAAAAGGCCCAGAATTTGGCTTTGTGGTCCGGGATATATGCAGAAGATGTTGTCATAGGGAAAGAAAGAAAAGATAAGGTGGAAGAAACTTGGGAAAAGTGGAGTGGGGCATTGGCGGATGGAGGCCTCATGATTAGTAAACAGAAGATGGAATATCTGTGGCTGGGTGGAGATGGCAGAGTATCGAATTAATAGGTGAAGGGTTGGGGAGTGTGAGGGAGTTCAAATATCTTGGCTCCTACGTCCCCGAAAGTGGAGGTTTGGAAATGGATCTAAAACCACATAATTCAAGCGGGATGGATGAACTGGAAAAGAGTGTCAGGTGTGCTTTGAGACAGAGGAATAAAGAAAAGGTTAAATGGAAAGATCTTTGAGACTAGGCTTGTGCGATGACCGATTTTGGTCATCGATTTTTGATGAAAAAATTTCATCGAAATGTTTCGATGACGATGGCTGTCATCGATCATCGTATAGATTGTACACGATGATCGATAACTATCGATGAATATCGATGATCGAAGAATGCCGATGATCGATGAATGCCGATGATCGATGAATTACGATGATGAACGATCGACTCTCGATGAACTGTGCAGTAGTGATGAGCGATATATCGCTGTGATTGAATCACCGATACTGAAAACTAGCAATCACAGCCTGTGACTAAATAATCGAAATCACTGTGACTGTGAATTCGGTGAATTTAACCGATTTAGCTCAGGCTGCTACCGCTGCTACCAACTGCACCAGTGCAACCAACGAATATATTGCTACCACTGCTACTGCGTATTAACTGTGATTGAACGTGATCGCTACTTCTGTATCGTCATCAGGCGCAATAGCTGGGGTGCTTATACTTTATACATACATTTTAGATCGAAGGCGTTCAAATTAATGGAAAAAAGAAGAAAAATTAATGATATAAGGATATCGATCATCCTCATCGATGGTTCTCATCGACTCATCGACATCAATGATTCGCATCAACTCATCGACTCATCGGAATCGATGATTCTCATCGACTCATCGACATCGATGGTCGATGACATTCATCGTCATCGATTACAGTCATCGCACCGCTATGACTAAAACCATCGTCGATGACTTCGATTAATCGACTCATCGCACAAGCCTATTTGAGACAGTGGTGAATCCAGCCCTGATATATAGTAGTGAGATCTGGCCGGTGAAGTAAGTGTTAGAGAAAAAACTAGATGTGTCAGAAATGAGGATGCTGAGACGGACTATGGGTAAGAAAAGGAAGAGTAGAATTAGAAATGACATAATCCGGGAGATGGCTGGAGAAGCGGAGGCATCAAAGAAGGTTTAGGAAAGTCGACTACGCTGGTATGAGCATTTGATGAGAAGGGAGGAGAGTCATGGTGCGAAAAGGATGCTCGATCTGGAGGTAGAGGCCCAGAGGAAGACCAAGGAGAAGGTGGAAGGATTGTATAGCTGAAGACAGGAGGGAGAAAAGAGGGAGTGCGGAGGATACTAGGGACAGAAAGGAGTGGAAAAAGAAAATAAGGAACAGCGACCCCTGAACAAGGGAAAAGCTATAAAAAAAGAAGAACATGAGCAGGGAAAAGGAGGACAGGGGAACAGTCTGAGGTAGATGAGGAAGTAAACGTTGGTACCCCTTAGACGTCTCGATGTCCCGTGTCTCGAAGAGTGGTGCATGGATGGGGCCGGGCCTTGCGAGGCGCGGGCTGGAGGGTTCTCTTTCGCGGGGTGGCGATCGGCCTTCCTCCCGGGATGGCTTTGGCCTCGACCGCGGAAGTGCTCTTCGGATTCGCCGTTCAGGGGACGGTGCGGGAGTGTCGATGGCCGGTCTTCGGATCGTTCCCTCGGCTGGCGTTGCGGGTGGCGGTGGTGAAAGGGACTCTCGGGGCCTTCGGCTGATAGCGCGGAGGGCGAACGACTCGGTTTGAGCGAGCCTGGCTGTTACTATTACTGTAACTATTGACGAGTTAAAGATAGAATATTAAATAATGTCTCATTTTAAAGGTAATGTAATTACCTACAACTACGCTCTGGTGGACTTTGCTGCAAAACTAAAGGCTGAGCCACTAGAAGGAAAGGTTTGTGAAAAAACGTGAGGAATTTAAGCGTTTTTCAAAAATTTACAATTTTCGCTAGCAAATATCTCGATAACTATGAGAAATAGAAATAAATATGAAAGGAACTACTTTGTATTAAATTTTGTCAGCTTCAGTTTTAAATTCAACAATATTTTCGCGACGACGCACCGTTTTCAAGATATAAGCGAATAACCAAGAAAAGGGATCTTCTGCGCCACCCCTCCCCCCGCACACGTCGTTGGTCCGGGGACTTTTAGTATGTTTACCTCCCTTCAACCCCAAACATATCGCTGAAGTTTCGTGTCTGTCTTCTACAACCCCTTTTTGGTCGTTCATTGACTGGACTAGTGCATGGATGCCTTCGGAGTGTCGAGGAAGGACATGCACGGAGAGAGGGGGGTCCTCCTCGGCGGAGGGAAGGCGCGGGAGCTCCGTGGAAAGGCCACCGACGACGCTCAGGGATCGACTTAAGAAACGCCGGATCTTTCTCCAACTGTCCGGCGGGGAGGTGGTGGTTCGGGAGGAGCGTGAGGAAAAAAAGTCCTAGGTCCAGGGTGCAGGGCGGTCAGTGAGTGAGAGAGATACTTAGAGGGACAATAAAAGGATCCATGTTCATTTTTCCATCTCGCTCTTTCTACTTTAAAATAAGCATGTTTCAAATGTAAAACGAGATGTGTTGTGAAACATTGGCGATAGCATTTCTTAGAATTCAAATAGAGATTCGAACATTGATAGAAAAGTTAGGATCGTTTGGGTGATGCAACTCAAGAATTGGAGGAGGTATCCATTTCACATAGATTCTGTGGAGCATCCCAATTGTTTCAGAGAGACAGCCATTTTAGTTTGATGCCATACCCAACTGCAGTGAATAGCATTTAGAAGATACTATAGAAAATAGAAGCAGAAAATATCGATGAAAATATTAAGCCCTTATGAGCAGCGATCCTGTGACATTCAGCATCGCGACTAAACACATTTTTCACTGATTTTTTAAATTAAAGGTACGAAATCTTAGCCGCTAAATAGGAAGTAAAATTATTTAGATTTAGTGAATGGGTAGAAGAGGGTACCTTCGATTTTTGTTGATAACTCCACCAAAAATCACTCCATATCCCTGATTTTTTCTCACTGTTTTGCTTAGTTAAGCAAATATTTCTGTAACATTATATTTGTAAGAAGTTCCATAATTAATGCGAAAAAAATTATAAACCGCTGACCTTCACATTTTAAAACGTTTTACCGATACTAAACGAGTTGGATGTCTGATCCAACTAGATGTCCCTCGGATTATAGTGATTTCTATAAAGACCAATAAACTATGATATGAATATGAAGAATGGTGCACCCAAAGCGTCGGAGATGTTGTACGATTATAGTTCATTTTCGGTTCAACGTTTTGTTACCAAACAAATTTTGAATACCTCACAAGCCTCTTTTTCATAGGTGTCTTCTCACGGAATGAGTTGCTGCGTTTCTCTCATGCACGTTTACGGAGAAGCACAGTCCCGTGTACCAAGTTGTTTTTGTGATTAATAACTTAAGTGTTTGGCCCATATCTAAGAGCAGCAAATTTTCACACGTAATTAGAAAAAAAAAAATGTAACTGATAGCATCATTAGAGGTGTGTTCCCCAACAGTTCAAAAATAGTTTTGGTAGGAGCAAAAGGCAATATCAATGTTCCTGAAAACTTGTGCAAAGCCAAACACCGAACTTAGCCTT
This sequence comes from Pyrrhosoma nymphula, assembly GCA_963573305.1. Classification (NCBI taxonomy): domain Eukaryota; kingdom Metazoa; phylum Arthropoda; class Insecta; order Odonata; family Coenagrionidae; genus Pyrrhosoma; species Pyrrhosoma nymphula. Next base: position 108,669,584 of record OY754335.1, read on the forward strand.
GGAGAAGTCCACTTTTTAACAGAATAGAGTAATGCACTTAAAAAATACTGGCATTTATTAGAATCATAGCTTTATCAATGATATCTATAGAGATGTAGAAAGTTTGGATGCCATGGATTGCTTCGCCCAATTCACAATTCAACGTGAGCACTGCGTTCGCATTAGACAACCAGTACGTATTACAAAGTAATACGAATCTATAATTTTTTTCACGATTTAAAAAGCAGATATCTCCAACGTCATTCCGTTGAGATTTTACAGACACCGTGAACGAGTATTTGACATCCTTCTTATTGATCCTCTCTCCTGAGAGACCTTTCGTTTTCGTTGAAATCTCACTTCTTTGAGAACAATTTACCGTTTAAAGAGCGAATTTTAGCTGGGAAAGGTTTTTTAATTGTAGTTGACTCTGGATTGCCCTGGATGAAAGAGAAATATTTTTTCTGGATAATCGGAATTAACGGTAAATTCAATTAACACTCGAAAAATGAACTAAGCATTATGGCGATTTTTTTCCTTTTATGGCCTTTTGGATGTAATTTTTTCGTTATAATTCAAGGACAAGCACTATCCGTCAATAAAGCTAACTTGCTAACGCAGTGTTTCTCGCCTGTGAACATTCTATCTTAGGAAATTCCGTAGACGAGAGTGTTTATTACACTTCAGATACGGAAAATATACAAAATATTTTACCTCCGGGTTGCCTATGCTCCATGAAACATATTTTCTGATATATTTTTGGCATAGGGGATTATTTTTTTTGCCAATGACGTTGTTTCTGAAAATAACAATTTTTGGGAGAATCCCGGTTAACCCTATCTCGGTTAATCGAGAGTGTATTGAATTAGTTCGACGTAAGGTAGAGAGTCCAAGCCTGAATTGGAGACAACGTGAAGGTGTATGGTTTCAGGTATTCCCGGCGAATGATGTTGATAAGTTCTTCTCGGGTTTCCCACCGGGTTAGGCTCTCCATGGTCGCCGACGTTTCGGCAGAAGACTTTTCTGTCATTTTCAAGGCTCTGGGGACTTTTCTACAATTTTCAAGGCTCATCCAGAGCCTTCAAAATAGCAGAAAAGTCTTCCGCCGAAACTTTGGCGACCATGGAGAGCCTAACTCGGTGGGAAACCCGAGAAGAACTTCTCATAATAAGAAGAATTTACCTTCCCCGTTAGAAATGCCCTTCGTCTTGTTTAGTAGGATTTAAAACGGTGAATAATCTATAGTTGAAAAGTAAACCACCAAAGGCCAAGTAAATAATTATTAGGACTTTGTTAGATGTTTCATCACGTCAAACGTATTGGTATTTAAGCGTAAATATTTAATGCGTTTCGGCTGAGCACATTTCAGTCAGCCACGTGAGTTACAGGAATCTCTCCGCTTAATCAAGACTGAGAGAGAAAATGATTGAATGTGCTCCTCTCAGCAGTGGTGAGCCAAATAAAAATTAAAGGAAAGCGGGCGCATCCCGGTTGTTTGGCAACGAGAGACTCCGAGAGGGTTTTTGTTGTTGCCACACGTGAAGAATCTTCCTTTTGCGTAATTCGTGCAAGGGGGGGTGGCGATGTGAATGGGGAGGAGGAGGCGGAGAGGAGAGAAATGATTCGATCGAAATGGAAAGCCCTGTGGAGTAATGAGAGAGTGGGAGGATGGGGCCTACTCGGAGGGTTGATGGGGGTTGAGGGGGCTCCAAGAGAGACGGCGTCGAACAATATTCTCACGGTCGGACTGTATGGATTGGCGTCGGCGTCGGAGGAGGCCAATCGACATTTATAGGTATATATGCATCGACGGTGGCGGTGACTACGAATGTGATACGTGTTGGGTGGGGGAGGTTGTGGGGGCGAGGTGGAGGGGGTGGTGGTCCGCCGAGGGTCGTGCCGCCATCATGATCCGATAGCATTGTATGTGGGGGGGGGGGTGAGAAGGGAGGAGTTCGAGGGGGTTGAAGGGGGGGTTGGCATGTTCGCCCGAGGCGAACGTGCGTGTCCCACGGCAACTCCGCCAACTCCGCCTTCGGCCCGTCACGTGACGCGTGACGTCACCGATCACTATGATTAAGGGAAACCATTTAGATACTGGGGGGGGGGGAGGGAGGGGTTGGAAGGAGTCATTTTGGGGGTGGGTGGGTGGGGATTTCTCTCCCCTACCCCTCCCACCTCCACTACTCGTGACTCACTCCCTTCTCTCACGTGATCAAGAGCCTTTTTTTCCTCCGTTGCCTGCCTTTTTATTATTTTGTGAATATTCTCATTTTTATCATTCCCCGTATTTTTTGGAACATAATCTTCTAGATTAGGAATAAGCTGTCACGAATAAGCTCACGCCAATCCATATATACAATATGTATAAAGAATTCACGGCGACCCCTTTGGCCCTTATGAATACGAAATTGCGTGCGTCTTACACGGAGCAAAGGAGGGGGTGGGGGAGGGGGGGTGGTGGCCACTGATCGATCTCTAGGGGGTGGGGTACGCGTGTGATAAAGGGACCGGGGGTGTGGGAGGCAATGGCGCCCCCTCTCTCCCTCACCTCGATCTCTGCTAGAAAGGAGGAGAATGGGGAAGGGGTTCCTCAGGGGATATACATGGGACCCGTTCCCTTTTCCGCAGGGGGTTGGTTCGGGAAGGGAGGGCAGTTCTTTGGCGTTTCGCGGGGGGGTGTAGCGACCTCTTGCACGCTCGCACTCTAGCCCGACTGCGATAGATTTGCGGCTTACCGCTCTACGTGGATAGAGAGAGATATATAGAGGAGGAATACAGCCAAGAGTTATTGAGAGAGGGAGAGAAAAGATTAGGTGGTTAGGTTTATGATTTTCGTATGTGGCGGCAACTTAGGTCATTCACACCTCACTTATCACATAATCAAAAAGAAATGTAGGCAAGCGTCAAAATTAGGTTTAGCATTTTCAAATACCTACATTGATATATGTGGCTGTTCCGTCGCGCATAAATACTGTATAGGATAAATAAATTGTCAGTTTATTTTAAAATCGCTAAAACAATGGCTTTAGGCTCCTGCGATCGTCACCTACATTGATGATGTAATCACCTCTGGTGCTTAGCCTGATTTTTTGTCGCACTCCTTCATTATGGCTTCAAATTCTAAGACGTGAATCATAGTCGTCGCAGCGGGGAAAGCTTACGTAATGGGAAGTATTGCATATGCTAAAGCTGTCGCCACAGTTTTACGCATTGAAAGGTACAGTTGAAAAACATAAATTTTGGTGCTCTACTCCTCATTAAGCTCAGGTGCTGCAGTTACCTTACTTATCCTTACTTAACCACCAAGCTGGGACTCCTAAAATGGGCCTTCAATACTTCATAACCTATATTCGAAAAAGTTTGAGCTTATCTTATCGTATACCTTTCGAAGACGTTGTATAATAGCACTATTACTAAGCCACGGTCTTCTTTTCGAAGTTATGTTATTAATGAGGTGTGACCAAATACTCAATTAACTTTGTGTTTGAATTTCACAACTTGGAGTTAGGGAGACAAGACCATGAAAAAATACGCTAGCCACTAGGTCAACTGGCCTAGACAGAGTGTCGTATATATTGGTTTATAATGTCTAATGCCGCTGAAAGAATTATTGTTTTAGCCAAACATAGGTCTTTCCGATGAAAATCTGAGAGTTGAGACACACAGTACGTCCTGCATCTTACGAAAAATACCTTATTCCCGTCGGCAGAGCAAAACACGTTATCTTCCCGTGTGTTTAAGGGACAATAAAATAATACAAAAAATTAAGACAAAAAATAATAACCGATGAAAAATATGAAAATGAGCATTGGTACTCTAAAATCCCACTGATAATTCTTCGGTAAAACTCATATTATGTTTGCCCTATTGCAGAAATAAAACTTATTAAAACAATTATTCAGGGCAAATTAATTTAAGAATTATAGTAATTGCAACGTGCCAGTAACCAAAAAGGATTCGTTAACGGAAAGAATTGGATTATTCAGGATATCATTACTATTTAAACATAATTCTGGTGTCGTTTCTTATAAGTATAGTACATTAAAAGCAAAATTTACAATTAATGAAAGTTGAGGGTGGTTTTGGTCCTTTAAGATTCATTTTTTTGGTCTTAGGGCAAACAGTGGTTAAGGTCGACAAAGTTTAAAATAAACATAATGAAATGTGCAAATGCCTCTCACTACTTTAACTTACTTCCCTAGTTGGGCAAATTGCAGTGGATGTTCCTTGCTCGTGTTGCCGGGTGAAAGGTTACACTCACCGTCCGCGGAGGGAGAGACAGTGGCCGGTCAGGCGGCGTCCTCCCCCTGCCTCCCTCCCCACTCGGCGCCAATTTTCGCGCCCCCTTGTATCCGCGTGTTGCAAGCCCACACTCATCCTTTACTCGGAACTTGACCCCTTTGGAATACAAGCGCGCGGGCAGGAGCGAAGGTGAATATGGCTGGCTATCCTCGCTCGAGAGTAAGAAGCATGAGGCGGGGCCAGGTGAGGAAATAAATTCCCTTTCACATTCTCCTCTATTTCATACTCATCATTTGACTCTGCTATTTCATTCCTACATTTCCTTTTGCCCTTGAGTAATGTGAAAGATACGGAATGGTTGGTACACTGGCACGACATCAGCAAAATTCTCAAAGTATGTAATACCACGAACACCATATACCGGCCTCGGTGGCGTGTTGAAGTCAAAGGTTCGCGGATTGGAATCCCACCTGGGCAGTATTGCTTAGGGATTAGATGCTTCATGCACTCAAGGGCGGTTACTGTACAGGAAACTAGGTCATAATATCCCACTGCTGCAGTTTCAGAGGGAAGTAGTGAGGTACATCTTAGGATATTATGCTGCCAAAGAAACAGGGCCACCGCACTATCAAGGACCCATGGTGGCACCACACAGGGTGAAGGTACCACACAGATCACGTTGATGTCATAACGTTGTTGAGGTGATTCAAAATCTAAAAGATTTTAGGCATGAGGTAAGAAAACCATATATTTACGCAAAAAGTGCACTTCTATGAAGAATCTTCTTCTATTCAACCTATTCTTCTATGTACAACCACGCACTCCAAAGCCCGCTTTCCTCCCCCCCCTACTTTCCCTTCTTGCCCCTACACACCTGGATTTTATATATATATATATATATATATATACATGCATAAATAAAACAGTGATACACTGAACAAACACAGAAACACGCAAAAAGGACACTCACAAAAGAAAACTTGTACGTTTCGACGTCAGGACGCCATCGTCAGCGGTAGAAGAATGATGAGTCCGCTTTGTTCCTCTCATCATTCTTCAACCGCTGACGATGGCGTCCTGACGTCGAAACGTACAAGTTTTCTTTTGTGAGTGTCCTTTTTGCGTGTTTCTGTGTTTGTTCAGCGTATCACTGTTTTATTTATGCATGTGCATCGTCGCCGAGAGCGATTTTCTACCAAGACATTATATATATATATATATATATAGATGTAATATGATCATTGTTACCTGAAGATGTCACTATGTGATGAAACCCGGGTCGTAAGAAATAAATCAATTTAGTGGACCATTACGAAGTGTAATTTTTATTTCTGATATGGAGAGGTTCCACGTAGTGAAGCCTGAAGTTATTACTAATAATTAATGTATACATTGACCACGTATAAATAATCTATTCTTTTAACTTATTGAGTTTTGGTAAATTAAAATTCTTTTATATCACTGCCAACGTTTCGGCAAATTTATTGCCATCCTCAGGGCTAATTGAAAACTACAAAACAAAATTCACAACATAAACTGGTGTAAACAGATAAATAACAATTGTTAACAAATTTGGTGATAACTACAATACATTTTTTAAATATCGGGTACACTAATTTGACAAATACCAACAAACCTGTGAATTTTAATCACACTAACATGATGTCAACCATTCCAATTTAGCAAACAGTAAATAATATACCCATCTATCTGTTTATATTTACTGTTTGCTAAATTGGAATGGTTGGCATCATGTTAGTGTAATTAAAGTTTCACAGGTTTGTTGATATTTGTCAAATTAGTGTACCCGATATTCAAAAAAATGTACAGTGCAGTAATCACCAAATTTGTTAACAATTGTTATTTTTCTGTTTATACCAGTTTATGTCTTTAATTTTGTTTTATGGTTTTCAATTAGCCTTGAGGATGGCAATAAATTTGCCGAAACGTTGGAAGTGAAGAAAAAAAGAATTTTAATTGACTAAAACTCAATAAGTTCAAAGAAGAGGGTGTTACTAATATTATTCTTATACCTGCGTTTCAACTCGCAGATCCAGAGTGAACAATACGATAGCTACCACTCCAAAAGTTCCCTTTTTTTTGGACCATTTCATTTCGCTCTTACCTAAAACATCCAGAACCATTCTTATTATTTCCACTCTTTCACGCTTTTAAGTCGTACAAAGCCTTGAAGCGATCTTATGTTCATGATAATAATTCTTACATGCTGCTTATCGTTCTTTACTGATGTAACCTCTCCAGTAGTCCCCGCCCGGAGATCCAAATAGGGGACTTGTTTATCTCCGAAATATTTTACTTGACAGACTTCCATCACGTCTTTTATAATAAAACACCTACGAGAAAATTTTGAAGAGCTGCATTCCCTCGGGTTAATAAGTTGGTGGCTTTCCGTTGCCCCCTACCTCGCAGTACTACAGCCGTTTAGGTCAATACCTTACACTTACATCTTAGAGCCGACCGGCAATTTGCAACCCAATGGACGCACTCAGTAGCGGTAAGCTACACCCGAGTTAATGTGAAATAAATATATAAACTACCTATGCAAAATAACAACAGATTTTGTCAAATTACCTGTCTTCCCTCACTGTTGGCAACCATGCTAGGCTCGCTTTGCGATTTGATGTCTGCCATTCATCAAAAGCTACTGTAATGGGGTATAACAATCGCAAATCTTCCATTTCCTGGCTTAAATTTAATGAAATAAAGTAATTACGGAAATATGACCTCAGTTTGCACTTTATTCAACTCAAAAAAAGCAGTTCCTGTAAACTATGAGCATCGATTTATTATTTCTTGGGTCTCCCACCGATTTGAGGACCAGCCTTTTTTTTTATTCTATGATACATAGACAACACTGCAATTATGTGGAAGTAGCGATAGCATAGTACCTTCAGCATGTAAGCATTGACATAGAGGCTTCTTATACGTATCAAGCTGTTTCAGGTAACTCTTGATGATAGCATAAGGCGATGAATGACTATTTATTCAACTTTTTCCTCCAGCGCCGAGGAACAATTTGTGTAGGCATAACGTCAGTTTTAAAAATTTCCATTTTAACTGTTTCTCGGCGTGAAATTTTGATTTGAAATCTCAACTAATATCCAAGAATTGAACGGATTTTTCCTGTGCAGAATTTTAGTTGCAGATATAGTCCAGAAATATCATAATTTAATTATTTCCTATTCTAATAATGGGTTTCCATTTTGAAACGCTGACTCCATTTTGCGACCATACGTGTAAAGTGAATAATTTAACTTGCGAAAGTAATTTAACGGTAATACCTCACGGAATGCAGCAAAGGCGTTCGTAACTTTAGTTCTCGGCGCAGCGTGAGTGGGGGCACTGTGTAAAGCGCATTCAGTGTTCTGATTAAGTAGCGAGGAGTCTCCGGTGTACAACTCCCTGCGGGAGTCGCGGCCGTGCGGTTATCAAAGAACTAGTTGTCACCGAGTTTTTTTCTTACTCTGAACGAGGAAAGCTTTCGGTGTCTGTTGCGTGGTCAGCATCGAGGTTGTTCTGGCTTTCGTGCCGTGTGTAGGCGGCCGCGTTGTCTGGAACAGCATATGAGGAAAAGGGCACAATGCTGATCACCCTGCAGCTGCCGAGAGCTTTTCCAATTCACATGCATGCAAATTTAAGCATTTGTTTCCCACAATAAGCACGTAACCTTCATGAGTTAATTACGATACATAAATATACTATAAAAATACTGAAGAAGTGAAAAGCATATTTGATCATTTTTTTTGGTCACTTAGACATTGAATTACCCATCGGCAACTTTTTAATGACTGAAATTTGAAGAGGGCATTGGAAAGCTTCTTCACAGATATGATAAATGTCTCAATCTATTCGGTGATTATGTTGAAAAGTAACCGTAAATGTACCAAACTTTTGGTAATAAAATGATTGTTTTACATGAACTTGTCTTTCATTTATAGCCTATCGGAGGTTGAAAAAAAAACGGCCCTCGTATATGACAAAACAAAATTTACGCATTATATCGAGCAATTTGTCTTTTTACTAACTGCAATACTGCAACTTCACTGCCCACAGTTCAGAATATATAGCAAATGACTTGAATTTACAATTGTTTTAACCCCGATTATTTTCAACGCAAAACACTTTCATCTTTACGCCAAACTACCTATTTGTCTTTTTCTTTTAATTTTCTTTGCGAGAAATCTCACCAGAATGACACGATTGTTTGCCATGGATACCAATGCGGAACACTAAGTTACCTGATCCAGCGTGAAGGAATTGGCTGAACACAACTATTTCGATATATATTTATATATTTGATTTAAACGCGGAAATCGCGAGGAAAATAGGTCTCGAAATGCATGTAAATGAGGAGAATGGCCGGTCGTTGTCCTCTTGTTGCCCTGGTTTTCAATCGGAAGGCGAGGGAAGTGTTATCTTCGAAGGAGGCGGGTCTCAGAGCTGCAAAGGCGACGATTGATGGAATTCCCTTTGCCTCTCTCCCTCTTCCACTCTCACTGTGGGGTCTTCGACTACGATTTTCCCTCCCTCTCCCTAATTTCTTCCATATATTCCTGTTTTTTTTATATTAACAGCAATATGATTGCATTTTCTAGGCATTATATCAAGAAAAATTATATTTACCATGACTAGTGGCTTGTACAAAATTGCATGATAACTTACTTTGAACTCTGGAATATGTGATTGTGGCACCGTCAATGGATACTCTCTGTGTGGACTCTTGGCGGGTTTTAAGGCAGTGAATTGAGAGCCGCCTGTGCATTTTCCACTTCCGCAGCTGTTGGAGGTGTTTTGCCGATGCCGTTTCCACTCGTTAGTTATGAAATATTAGTGGTGTTTCACCAAATCACTGATAATAGCGCCACTAACGGACAGGTGAACAATTTGGCGGAACGAATGTGGTTCTACCAATAACTCTACGTCTAAAATTAGCTCGTAGGCTTCCGCGGATGTAGTGTTGACTGTTCTTTTTTCGGAATTCTTTCCGCGATGTTAAAATTGCAAAAAACAATATTTCGCTGGTCCTCCTGCCAGCTTCATCAGGTTAACTGAACTGATTCTTTAGTCTCGCTTGTGTATATATATATATATATATATATATATATATATATATATATATATATATATATATGAGTGAGGACTCCCATTATTGCCGGAATTTTTAAGTTTGAAAAAATCGTTTATGCTTTCTACTCAAATTGTAACCGTCTTCTCAATTGACGTTCTCCGGTCTCTTCGCAATTTCTATAGCCTCCCTGATTAATCTTGGGTAATAGCGTACCTTCCTTGATATTAATTTTGTCTCCTCAAAGTTGAAATTATGAGTGTAGCCGCTGAGATGGTGTTCGGCTATTGCATAAATGCGGTAATTATTATTTTTAATTTAATTATATTTTAATAGAAGACGGTTACACATTGAGTAGAAAGCTTAAACGAATTTTTCAAATTTAAAAATTCCGGCAACAATGGGAGTCCTCACTCATATATATATAAAGACGAGCGATACTAAGGAATCAGTTCAGTTAATCTGATGAAGCTGGCAGGAGGACCAGCGAAATATTGTTTTTTTGCAATTTTAAACATCGCGGAATGAATCCCGAAAACATGAACAGTCAACTCTACGTCTGGTTTGCTCTCTTCTGGGAAACAGTTTCTTTGTAAAGCAACTGCAAAGTGAAGGAAACACCATAGTGGACACCACAGAGGACACAAAAAAGTGAAGCAGGTATACAAAATTTCCATTGCCTTAGATGTTTTTCACTACCTATGATTACTAAGATATTTAACTTAACTTTCACGACTCGGTTGACGAAATGAGCTCGTTCTACGTTTATTGCTGCACAAGCAAGTTGCTAATATTTCTCATAATCCATGCGGTCCATTGGAGTGTCCAAGTGTCCATATGATCGCACTGAACGTCTTATATTGGGAGCTTTCCATCCAAGGTGTCGAATTTAGCGCACATCGGAACATATCAGCGCACTTAAGGTATATAAAGTAAATAAATACAAAATCCGTAAACAATGATTACGGCTTTTGGAGTTATTTACTTTATATATGTATAAGCCGTAAGAGCTCACTTATTTGTCTTCCCATTTAAGGTAGTTTGAGCGAAATATCACTTCACCTAGAGTTTGATTAATTTGGCCTCATTTTAAATAAAGTTCTCTCATCTTTCCAATGATATCAAAATATTAACCCCTTGCCGAACTATTTTTCGAGCAATTTTCCTAAAAAGGTATGCGGTTTTGCCTGGGATAGATTACGGCTGTGCGCTCCAGAGGGAGAATATTGAAAAAATAGGAATTCACAACGCCTAAATTTCATCAAAAGATTAACGGCAAGTAGTTTGTATGATTTCTCAACTATTTATAAAAATTAACCTATTTCTCACCGAAGTAAGTTTTACAGAATCGCGAAAAAAAATCCGGTTAAATTGAAGGCTTTTAGCCGTACGGCGCGAAAAAATGAGTCAAATTAGAGACTTGTGAAGCTTTATTTATTTAATTGCTGAGAATATTTGTTATATATAACTAGATATATTTTTACGCCATTAATACTCAAATATATATTTCATACTTCTTACATACGCTGAAATAAAAAATAAAGTTCGAATATGGTCTCCATTATGACTAGGGACTATCTCGCTTAAACTACCTTAAGCGCACACGAACGAAGCGAATTGAATGGAACGATGTGCGTTGGCAAAATGTTTCGTAACCTGCCGTTAGGTAGTAGTTCTGTGGTTGAACAGTAGTCATGGCCAAATGTTTTGGGTACTGCTATTGAGTTCATTCAAAATTAATACTTAAAAGCGTAAACTTTTCACCGCGGATTATTTAAAAACTTATCAATATCCATTGTTAATGCCTTGACGGAAAATCAAAAGAAAAACAACTATCGTGGATTCGATTATCGACGCTCTTTTGTTGTTTAGCGCTCATAAACTAGGCTCTCGATCTGTTTTTAAGTTTGCTACCTAGTGCGCAGGGTCAGAATCACGAATGGAAGGCAAGTACGCTGTTGTGTTGCAAAGTGATAAGCGCACTAAAGCGAATGGAAATATCCCGTTGTCTTGTGGAGAATGATGTCACTGGACGAAACAACGTAATAATTCTGACGTTTCATATCCAAAGAATGATTGAATAAAGCTGGGAAATGATAAAAAGTTGCGGCAGCTGCTTCCTCAGGGTGAGGCACGTGGAGCAAGGGTGGCCATCTGGAGCAATAAGTGGTAAGCGAGGTTGGATAAAGTAGAAGGAAATAAAGAGACTTTGGAAATACATCGCTCCAATTACTATGTCTACATCACCTAACCCAGAGGTCAGAAAACTGCGGCTCGTGAGCCAAGCGCGGCTCTTTAGTTACATGAAAGTAGCTCTGAAATAAAAATGAAAAATTATAAGACAGAACGTTTCAATCCAAATTTTCTAATTTTAATAATCTAACTAATCAATTACTTGATTTACTAATTTATCAATCAAATTAATCAAATTCATTTATTTTAATTAAAAATGTAATTGAAATAAATGAAGCAAGAATAAGAAAACATGCCAGGTTTAAACAGCCACTCGGATCATTGTTCATAATATTAAGTTTATATGTTTTGGTGGTCTTATATTTACATGAATTTTATCCTTTTTTTGATAAAAGAGCATTAATGTTATAAAATTTCCCTTCAACGCACGTCAATTCTGTAATGTTGCCCGAGAAAATGTAACCACATCACTATTCAAGTGCATCACTGAAACAATTTAAATTTTTAACTCAGGTTTTAAAGTTTTAAGTCCGGATGTACCTACGTCGCAGCGTCGCCTTACAACGGCAATTTTTCCAGAGGTTAGAATGCCCTGGATTAGAACTGTCGATTTCCATGCAATGAATAATTTAAATATACCCTCCGTCTCCATATCTTACATTTTATTCTTAAGCGTCGACTCCAGATATCTGGAAAGCCACTTAGATATATTGACCACCATAAACAAGCCACTATCGATAATTATGCACGGAATACCACTTTCCCAATGGCAACGATCACGAGCCAATCGTTTGGAGGTTTATCGGGGTACGTGGGTGGTCACACACAGCCAAGGACTTTCGAAGTTGATCGACAACTCCAGAGCGACTATCGATTGGCCGGAAGGCAATCCCAGAATTCAGCGGCGCCCACAAGGAATCAATCGAATCGATGGCCAGAAAGACTTCCGCATCCTGGGCATGTGGGCAACCCGCGACTCTACAATGCCGAGCGGGGAAGCCTGCCCTCTAGGGTCACACTCAGAGGTCAAGAGGAGGCATGACCGGTACCATGAATATACATATGGATCTAAATCTTCGGCACCACTGTACGGGCAGCAGTGTTGCCTATCTTTCCGCAAAAGATAAGTTGCGCTGCAGTCGGCATGGTTCCCATTCTTTGTGTCAAAAATGGCCGGTTTAATTGGGAGGCCAATTTCAGTACCTTTATTTCCAATATCTCCATTTAATCACGGCCTTTCCTTCGGCATGGTTCGCTTGCGTGAGTCAAAAATGGTCGGTGTTAATAGGGAGTCCAATTCCGGTACTTTTATTTCCAGTATCTCCATTTGAATCACGGCCTTTCCTTATTAGTACCACCTTCTCTAGAGTGGCGGCGCTACAATTTGCTTGGTCCTGATTTTTCGGTGCTTGAGGAATGTTTGGCAACACCCACTGGGGGCAAGTTTAGGATCCATATGTATATTCATGGGCGGTACTCGACAAAGAATCGGCATTTTTTTAAGATTATTAAAACGCAATAATACCACTCGCCCCGTATTACCGACGAAAAAATATTAATTACAATTTTTGATGATATTTTAATTAATTACAAGTTAACATACGTCTCACAATAATTTTCCGGTATTTTGGCAAATTAGAATATCAGTCCAAAAACGAGCACAGAAGTTTCCATCCATTGACATTTTTCATGAACATTAATCGGGAATATATATCGGCTTTTCAACAAATACATTTTATTTTACGCTGCATGTTTGCGCTCGTCGCTTTTTCTTGGAATGATATTAAATCACATGAAGTAGGTACGATCGGTATTGTTTTAATAATTTTTTCAGGTAAAATCCCCTGGTATAGTGACTCCTTGCGGTTGCACTCGCGTTTAACTTACAGGAATAAATATTTGTATTTATACGGTTCAAAATCATCGATGGTCTGGTGTTCGGCATGCTTCAAAAATCTCTACTTACCTACTACTATATCAATAATGATAACAAACATATCTCAACTTCACGGTTATTTAAAAATGAAAAAGACAGGCATATCACGAGAACTTTGGAAAATTAGTGTAGTTAGTAAATTTTCATTTGTTAGTTCCGTTGGTTGACGCAAGATGGCAGCGCTGTCTGAATACCGGCTTTTTTAGTACCGATACCGTCCGTAGTACCGATTTTAAATACTGGTCGGCACTACCGGATTTAAAAAAAAAGTAACGGTACTACTGAATACCGGTATTTATTGCCCATCCTTAGTCAAGAGAGCAGCTTCGGAAGTGCAGTGGACACGACGTGACGCTACGGGGATGATTGATGAGGGGGGACAAAGGGGGCGTTGTACATTTTGAGGAGACTACAGACGACTGAGGTAATTTGTGTCATTAAAGGTGGGCAGGTAAGGGGACGTATCGTTAGGGTAATGGAGGAAGGAAGGCGGTGGATGTAAAACCAGCGTCTGAATTAACCTGCCCTCGACGCAAGGTACCACGGAAGGGTCCACAGTCCAAACGCGTGTCATCCGAAGGGTGCTAATTGCATGGCCACAAGTAGGGTTCGGGATTGAAAAACTTCCAACACTTTCGGAGCTCGACCCAGGGCAGTCATTACGTAGCAAAGAGGTAAAATATAGCACTGCATAGTTTTAGTATAGTAATTGATTGCATTAAACTTGGGGGTCCACATTTCCATACCTTTTGATTATAATTAATACCATTTTAAGGAGTTGACTAAAAATAAGTTATCTTGATAACGAAAGACCTATAATAATAGTAATAACAATATGTTTGTTCCATCCATATAACATTTCAACAATAAAAAACTCAAACTTTCTCAATTTTATTACTAGTACCTGGTTACCGAGTATTGCTCGATATTTATTTGGTGTACTAAGAACTTGTATGCTCCTATTCTGCTACTTATTGTATATTTTAATTATATTTGGTATTCTAATAGTGCGATTAAAGGTTTTAATAAAACGAATTTCATAAAGCGTTACGGATATTTATTTTTTTAATTTAGTGGTGATGATGCATTTAGGTAGTATAAAGCAAACTCAAAAACACTAATAACACGAAAATGTTCTTCTAACGAAGTTCTGAAATCATCAATAAATTCAATCTTTACATTGTTTTAATTATTTCCAATGTTCATTGAAAGATTATTGTTATTATTAGATAAAAAATTATTCAATATTTCTTTCCATACAACGTTTCTCGTGTGTCGAAGTTATTGAGTCAGAACGCTCTGGGGCAAATTGTTGCAATGATGATCCATCTTCAAAAGTTGTACGAGCTGCTTCTGCAAATTTGGGCCATTCAGGAATGCACGTCATTGTGATAAAGAAATCTGATAATCCAAGTTGACGGACAAAGGCCATAGCTTCATCAAAATGTTTAGTGTAAAAACGTGTAGATCCAGGAAACGAAGAAGGTAAAATAATCCTTTCACCAAAAACTGCATTATTTTTTTCAGCCAATTCACTCAAAAATTGAATCGTTCTTGTACAATTTTCTTCGAGTATTTTTTTGAATTTGCCTTAATCCATTGGATACGATCATGTTCTACTCTAATATAAGAATCACCCAGATATTTATGAAAAAAGCCGACCACCGAAATGCAAAGCATTGAACTTCAAAAAGTGGAGATCAGAATTTTTTAGGTTGATGTCTGAAGGAAAATATTTGGCAAATTGAGGTCTAAATGCTAATTTGTACTGAGCTAGTTCAAATCTAGTCAAATTTTTAATACTGTTATAAGTTGTTCTTAAAGGAATATTAATACAGTTAATCCAAAATTGCAAAATTTGGGTAAAATAGTGGATAAGTAAAGGGCCCAACACGGCTGTCAATATTGTTCATGGTAACTAAAGATTTCCCACGTTTACGAATAATTAACTCATTATCTGGAAAGCTTTGGTCAGCGTTGGTGATAATAATGCCACAAACTTCATTCTGAAGGGGGATGTTAAACCCTCTGTGATCAACGGCATCAGGTAATGCAAAAAGCAGCATAACATAAGGTGGCTCTACACCTTCAGCAGCAGCTTCTCTATTAGATTCTTCTTCTACTTCCCGCATTATCATAAATCCAAGAGCAAACGGATTTTCATATCTCAAAATATGTTCCAAGAGACTAATAAGATTCTCGCTTATATCATGATAAATGGTATTGTTTATGCGTGCACTAAGAGCATCCTGATTATCCAAATGTATATATGTCCACATTGAGGCCGTTCAAATTTTCCATCATCATTTTGAGTATGGTGAGCTGCTACATTATGTTTGTGATAAACTTGACCGCTACCAATGTATAGGTGTAGCAAAACTTGTGGCACTCGCCCGTACAGAAAATGACGTCAGGGAGAGGAGTTCATACAAGAGAGGAGGAATAAAGATCATTAAGTTCTCTCTAGACGTCCCCAACTGAGCCTTTCGATAACTCTGCCCGCTCATCAACGCTTAACTCGTTCTCAGTGACTTTAAACGCTCCGCTTGCAAATGCCACCAAGTTTCACAATACCTATAACTATAACCTCCTCGACCGTTGACTGTTCAATCGTCATCTACGGTAAATTAAGCCATTGCAGAACATAAATTCAAATTTCGAATCCTTTCATAAAAGTCATTAAAAAAATGGATGACGTCGAAGAAACGATCACGCTAACTCGTTCGGAAATTCTGGATGTGGTAGATCTATCCTACCATGCAAACAGCAGTCCCCAAAAGAATCTCCATGAATTCGATATGGCACACGTTCTTCGGGAAAATTCAATGCTCCATAATGAATTCAAGCAACACTAAAAGGTTGCAAACTATGGTAAGAAATACCAGCCGTTGTAGCTGCCCTGTAGGAACTTTTCGGTTTAGCCGAAATGCTTGTTGTCGTCTTGAATTTCTCCGGCGTTCTTCTTCCAATCGTTGATGATGATCATCATCAAACTCTTCTGCACGCCTCTGAGCCGCTCGTTCACGCATGTCTTGAAACCGCTAATTTTTTTGTGAGTCTGATTCTTCTGTTCTTTGGTTATGTTGTCGTTGCCTTATCTTTTACATAATATAAAGTAAGCATATAGAATTTTGACTTGGTTTTTCAATTTTCTACAGCCCCTGGAGGACTCACGTAAACACTTTCAAAATTACGTGATCAATACCATTTACTCTGTAGCAGCCATTAACCACACATGGAGAGGTTGAGTTGAAATATATTTCAGCTAAAGTTTCAAAGTACATTTGTAAAAGAAATTTTTAAAGAGGCGTAAATACCTCAGCCATTCATTTCCATCCCATGCCTATGCTGCGGTTTCTAAGTAATAACATTTTCAATTGTTGAAGTAGTACAAACATTTGAGATTTTCGAGCTAAAAACTAAAATTCCAGGAAAATGCGATGGGTATACGGAAATTGAATGCATGAATTAAAAAAATTGATCTTTCATTTATCTAATAGTTTACATTTCAAAATTTTATATTAAGTGTAAGCAATTAAACAAAGCACACAAAGAAACCTCTGTATAGCAAAAATGGAGTAGCCTAGCCTTTTTACATGTTAAAAATGCATTTTTTTTGCCTAATACCTTGTAAAAAAAGTGTTTTCCCAGAGTCAAGACCTAGGTAAATCGCGTTTTCGTACTCTATATTAGTAAATGTATATATATATATATATATATATATATATATATATATATATATATATAATTGGAAGCTTACACGAGCGTGAACACAACACTATATAAAAACTTCGTCACTAGGGTGACTACAAGGAAAAAAACACTTAAAAAAAGAAGTCACACGGGTTTTTAATATTTCGGTGGTCACCGCCACCTCCTTCAGCGAGAGGTAAAGGAAGAATGAAGAGGATATGTTGGGGATAGTGAGGGGAAGAGAGCAGTGAGGAGAGGGAAGGTGAACAGTAAAGGAGGGGTGGAATGGAGGTAAGGGAAATGGAAAAGACGAAATGGGGAAGTTGCCATGACCAAGTTAAGAATCAGAAAGATACAAAGTTGAAGGTTGGGAGGGGAGAAAATGTTGCAAAATTATAAGTACAATGTTGAAGGCTGGGGGAGGGGAGGATGCCTACAAATTAATGAGACCGGTTGAGGCCAGGTGGCTGAAGAAGGTGACGGTGACCACCGAAATATTCAAAACCCGTGTGAGTTCTTTTTTTTAAGTGTTTTTTTCCTTGTAATCACCCTAGTGACGAATTTTTTATATATTGTTATATATATTGTGACATACCGGTCGTATGTCCTTTATTTATTTTATGTTCACCCTTACGTTTCGCGCGAGTTTGTTGGAGAGACGGCTCATGTCATGTTTTTGAATTACCGCTATTGTATTTTGAGGTGCAGATGTTTGTGTTTGGTGTGAGAAAAAGGTGGCGTTGGTGGTCGACGGTAAACCACACAAATACCTTGAACGAGGTATTTGTCGGGGCATTTTGTCATGGTGAAGGGCATTGAGTGGAGAACCTGCTTGAGGGCATTGGCGCAAGGCAAGGTGTTGGAGAGAAGAGGGTGACTGGCCTTCGTTCGGGAGTGCAACGCTGCGTGAGCTGGAGAGCGCGATCGTGAACAAGCGGTCCGGCAAAACGTCGTGGAAGCCGTGCTGAGGAAACTGTCGAATTACCCATTGGAAACGAGTATCCATGCCGGGTGTCGACCTACAGCACGACTCATCCGTGGAAGCGACATCGTGCCGCTGCAGATACGCTGCTTATCCAAAGATTAAGTATCACGGGCACGTTCCCACTCCCTTCCTCAATTCAGTAGAGATTGAGTGTTGCCTACATTCACTTCTCCCACCCGCTAGTTCCGTCCAATTGTCTCCATCGAAAGGTGTAGTGATTTTTGATTCATAGTTGATTATGAAAATCGTCACCTGGTGTCGAGCAGGGCGATGTGCGTCAAGTTCTCAATGCTAAATTCACCGGTCAAATCTGTCCCAAGGGAATAAAACTACCCTTGGTGTAGAAAGTTTTCTCATTTCTCATTTTTCGCGGAGCATAGACTCCGTGTTGTATAACATATCTCCCGTCAATAATCTACCTTAAGACTGTATTTAAAAGACGTGGAGCCTGTAATTTTTGTACAAAGAGGGTTAATTTGACATTGTTTCACCATTAATTTGTCATTGTTTCACCATTTGGTCGGAAGGTTGTCCTTCCGTGTTAGCTTTGATTACTCATTCATGTTTCATAATTCATCAGTCCATTCATCCGTCATTAGTTAGTAAGAGGGTAATTTTTATTGATTTTGTGTGTGTGTCAACTGCTATTTTTCTAGTTGTTAAATAAATGCTTTTGTTATCCAATCGAATTTCGAGTCGTCTCTCAACGCATGACCTTAATGATTCTTATTTTTAGTTCTCTTTTGAAACCATCGCCGCGAACGCAGATGTTCGGAAAGGCCCCCCCTCTCCTTCGAGGATACGATCTCACTTGTCTACTTGCTAAGTAGCTTGGCCGCGGTTTTGTGAGGTGCCCCTTGGTCATTCCGTGGGTGGAGTGCGTCATTTCCCTCTCGCCTCGTGTTCGGCTTTGCGCCAGGAAGGAAGCGGGGAGGGAAGTGGGGGGTTAGATCCCGGCCGTAAGCGCTGAAGCGGCTCATACGAGACGTACGTAACGCGGTCTCTCAGTGTACCGTCACAATATATATATATATATATATATATATATATATATATATATATATATAAATTCAAACTTACAGGAGGTAGGAGAAATAGGAAAAGATAAAGAATTCGTTCTTACGGAACGTTTCGAACCAGTTGGTCCTTCGTCAGCTCTAGAAGTCAGGTGGGCAAGACTTCTAGAGCTGACGAAGGACCAACTGGTTCGAAACGTTCCGTAAGAACGAATTCTTTATCTTTTCCTATTTCTCCTACCTCCTGTAAGTTTGAATTTATATATTTGTGGCCAATTGGCGAAAACTTCCAAAGATTATATATATATATATATATATATATATATATATATATATATATATATATATATATATATATATATATATATATATATATATATATATATATATATATATATATATATATATATAATATCTTCTGAGAAACCGCACTCGGCGAATAAAAACACAAATATAAATATACTTTTAAAACACAGGCACACGAAAATTAGAAGGACACTCACAGAATAATTTGCGGACGTTTCGACGGTCAAGCCGCCATCGTCAACGACAAGAGACTAACTAGTGGTCTGTTACCTCGGGTGGGGGGGGGGAAGCGGAACAGGAGAAGGGAAGGGGACTGGTGGGGAGCGGGAGCAAGGGGTTGCTATTGGTCAGTGGGCCAAGTTAAGCCCGGGCGATTCAAATGCTCTTAAGCACCAGATGAAAGCCATCTCGCGAGTCCTCAGTTCAATATTAGTTGCTGATTCGGGGAGGGCTTCTAATATTGAGAGAGAGAAACATTTATTGAAGGTCTTACGATGGGAAGCGGTATGTTTAGGAATGGGATCAATGAAGGGAGGACATGTGGTGGAGTGGCGGTGCCCATTCATTCGTATTGAAAGGGGGGTAGTACATTCGCCAACATAAAATGCCGGGCAGAAATTGCACGAGAGACGGTAAACGATATTTGTGGAAGTACAGTTGGCTGCTGAGGAAGATTTATTGGAAGAGGGCGTAGCAGAAGAGCGTAGGAGGGAGCAACATTTGCACCGAGGACGGTTGCAAGTTGTGGAGAGTGGTGGAGAGGGGGCGGTCGGTTGAAGGGAGGGTTTAGTAGATTTTAAGATATCTCGCAGGTTTGCGGGACGCTTAAAAAATACTGTGGGACATGAAGGTAATAGGAGGGCAGTGGAATTATTATTCTTTAAAATTGGGTATAGATCGCGGAGGATGTTTCTGATTTTATGGGAGCCAGGGAAGAATGTGGTGATGAGGCTGAGTCTGTCAGGATGGTGGGTTTTGGCCCGAGGGGTGTAATTGGCAGAGGGGGGCAGGATTTGATTGGTAAGAGGCTTTCATCTGGTGCTTAAGAGCATTTGAATCGCCCGGGCTTAACTTGGCCCACTGACCAATAGCAACCCCTTGCTCCCGCTCCCCACCAGTCCCCTTCCCTTCTCCTGTTCCGCTTCCCCCCCCCCACCCGAGGTAACAGACCACTAGTTAGTCTCTTGTCGTTGACGATGGCGGCTTGACCGTCGAAACGTCCGCAAATTATTCTGTGAGTGTCCTTCTAATTTTCGTGTGCCTGTGTTTTAAAAGTATATTTATATTTGTGTTTATATATATATATATATATATATATATATATATATATATATATATATATATATATATATATACACACAACATTTTCTCGTTTAATTTTATAGGATATGATGATAGATCTAATGCATATTCATGATATACTAAGTACTATATACTGTTACCTAAGAATACTTTAGTACATAATGTTATTCAATGTAACTCTATGATGCAAATATCACTGTGAAGAAGATTACAATAAAATTGAAGAGCACAGTAACAAAGCCAAAGAAACAAATGCTATAATACCAAAAATAAATAACAATAAAGGTGAAAATAAAAGGAATTCCGCTCTCTCCAAGTTACTGGATAAATATAGTACGTACTGGCGCGTGTTTACGTTAAATAGTGTGCCTGAGGTGCTTGATTTAAAATATGCTATTACAAAAAATTCAGTAGCTAACTATGAACACATATTTCCCCGACATAAGTTATCTAACGAATCTGTAATTTTCAAAAATAAGAAAAGTGGAACCATTCACTCAACTAGAAAGGAAATGACATGAGATTCAAGAAGCGGGATGTGTATTATCCGTTGAATAGATCTCACGGGGTCTGTTTGTGACGGAAATGTTACCACCGTGCTAACAGAAGAAATATGAACATGAATTGAAAATATTTTTAAAGAGCTGGATGGTTAACTCACTCTGGGTAGGAGAAGTTTACTAAAAATGAATAAAATCCTTATCATTTTTGCTGCAGTCGAATTCTTAAAGTTAAATTATCTGATAGATAACCAATGAAGAACTATACTGGAGTGTCGAAAAGGTTAAAAGCCTTATGGAGCTTCATGCCTAGAAGACCTATGGATAACTAGGTATTTGAACATGCATTGGGGGATATTGTTCAAAATATTCATCTGGCTCTTTGAATTTGACACTATATAATTAGTATGAGAGGGAATGGCGTTTGTCTTAGAGAGCTAACAATGGAGGGCTCCAGTCAATCTGTCATGGAAAGTGAACAAGGATTGAAGTATTAATCATGATCCAAATATGCATAAAAATGATTGAAATTTTCACTGGCTAGAAACTCAACAACGTTATACGACATTTTCTCCAAGGCATAGCATTCTCTTTATTCATTTTATTTGATTGAAAATATGACTCTTTTGCCATTTATATCCAAAAACAT
Source organism: Pyrrhosoma nymphula (assembly GCA_963573305.1). Lineage (NCBI taxonomy): Eukaryota > Metazoa > Arthropoda > Insecta > Odonata > Coenagrionidae > Pyrrhosoma > Pyrrhosoma nymphula. The sequence goes on from OY754335.1 coordinate 108,691,474, forward strand.
AGCTCTTTTGTTAGTATGCAGGTCATTAGTGCTTTTTAATTTTATATGCTCTATTCAGGCTCTTTGGCTAGATAACGAATGCTTACAAAAATGATCGTTCTATGATTTTACCATAGAAAATATCCATTGATTCCACGAGTATAATAGCATGCAGCACACAATCATGATAATTTTATTCATAAAGTGCTCAATTCAATAGGAATTAAATCTATGGATCTGGGAAAATTACTAGTTTATTACTTCTAAGGATGAGCGCCCTCAAACTTCGTCAAGTCGGTTAATTTTTTTAATGTTCGATATAATCCTTGGATAAACATTTAAACAGTATAAATGCTCTTTAATAATGATTTAAATGCTTGTTTTCATACTTTATAATCTTTGAAAATCCTTTGAAAACGAAATTTAGTTTATAATCTGTGATTACCTGACCTTAGCCATCAAAGCGCGCTAAACTTAAATATCACTACTATTATAAGACTACTTAATTTTATAGAATTTGCCTCACGCAATTTTTTCAACCTTTTCCTACAAGATTTAATCTGGATGTCGGAGCTCTTTTTTGCTTTAAGATATAAATCAAGATATTTATTTGAATGACAGCCAATCCACTGAGTATCCATGCGCATGTGATAAATACGTCAAGTGGGGCAATGCCGTCGAGACGCCACTTGCTTGTCATTTCTGATAGTCTCTCCCTCCAAGCATAATTTAATTCCAAACAAATATTTTACGCTACTAAGACCATATTCCAAAATCGAAAAATATGATACTTTACTGCCAGCGAAATCAGCCAAAAATAACATAACATGGTGAATAAAACATTTAGGTCTATTGAAGTTATGATGCCACATTCATAGAAGGACATTATCATTAAATAATTATTATTCAGATCCTTAAAAGGACATTAGCCAAACCTCTTTGGCACTTAGTTTCACGAGAGATCTTAAAAATAATGAAGAAAATCAACTGGGTATGTTGAGATTTATTTGTTCATAGATATATTAAGTGTTAAAAATAAGCTTCACAAGGACGAGGTTTCAAACGGATAAACATCAAAAGTGCAAGAACCAATTTTTAAATTGGTCGATATGGAGACATCAGCATTTTTGCGATTTGGTACTTTCTAATTCTTTGCTTTTGGCTGTAAAATAGCCCCTGAATTAAACTGATACATGAGGGGCGTTGGATCGCCAGCCAATACAAAACCACAGTTCCCTCAGCGTATAAATTCCGCGAAACTTAGACCTAAAAATTGAACATGACGACACATAAACATTAATTTCTCCCTTAAAACAAAAATTACCATCACAAAACTTCAACAATGCATAGCTAAGATATCTAGCTACAAAATATAAATAATAAGAAATATCATAAAGGAAAGCGTCTTGAGAAAAACGCATAAGAAGCGAGTAAACATAGAAACCTATTCGGATATAGGAAGAACATAGGAACAAGGGAGGACATACTCTGCCTGAAAGTAATGATAAAGAAAACAATACACATGATTCCCTATATTTGGCATTCATGGACTTAAAGAAAACCTTTAACAACATTGAGTGGAATAAGATACGATGGAGAACGGGGTCTAGCATTAGATAGAGAAAGATGGAGGGCTGCAATAAAACCAATCTAAGGATTCAACGACCATTGAATAAATGAAAAACTTAAACTTTGTGGTTCCACAATGATAATTTTATTTGCGCGACCCGGGTTTCGACGTACTATAACGTCATATTCAGGAAGAATTTCAATTCAAGAAGACCTGAAGATGACGTTATAGTACGTCGAAACCCGGGTCGTGCAAATAAAATGATCATTGTGGAACCACAAAGTTTAAGTTTTTCATTTATACAATGAACAAGTTCCACCAAGTAACGCCTGAAACTACCAGTTAGACCATTGAATAAATGAGTATACAGAAAGAATCAATATTTGGGGGAGTTTAAAACAGGGGTCTCCAAACTTTTCGGCAAGAAGGCCAAATTGTATTTTTTACCACTTTTCAGTGGGCCGTAGTAAAACAAATAAAGTCAAATATGTAACCCTGGACATGATTTTTTATCGTAATCAGAAAAGTTTTTAAACTAACTATAGATTATGTGAAATTAAATGTGGGGCAGCACTGCTAGCATACATAAAAAAATTTTATTAGCTCCCAAAATCGAATACTAAAAACAGTTTATGGATGTAAATACAATTAAAGAGATGATGTGGAGATGCCTGATATTAATTTGGTCTATAAAGACTCATGTGTACTGTCCGTGGATAAGCTCTTTGAATATGTACTCATAACTGCAAATTATTACAATGATATATATAGGGCTAAAAAAAACAAAATGTACAATGCAGTCAAGGCATACAATATTGTATGATATTCCAAAGACATATACAAATTATGGAGATAGTATGCCAAGAGTCATATTATACCTAAATTACTCAATTATGTAAATGTTAGTATACGAAACATAACCAACATTTCAGAAATTGTGAGAACTTGCTGTTAGAAAATCAATGATAGCATAATGAAATAAATTGCCTTTTTTCAGAATACATGTATAAGTGATAAAAAGTGTATAATTTATTTTATATATAATAAAGTTTAATAATTAAGTGTACTTGATGAACACATGTAATTTCATCAATAATTATGCTGACGTAAGGGAATGTGGGAAATTAACTCCACCAATGCTCTGTATTATTTTTTGCCTACAAAAGCACCTCCTGACGAGCCACTGGCTAAGGAGGACTTATACTGTAACATCAAACTTCTGTATTTGTATTAACTTGCATTATTGTATCGATAATTATGCTGACGTAAGGGAATGTGGAAAATTAACTCCACCAATGCTCTGTATTATTTTTTGCCTACAAAAGCACCTCCTGACGAGCCACTGGCTCAGGAGGACTTATACTGTAACATCAAACTTCTGTATTTGTATTAACTTGCATTATTGTATCGATACCTGTATTAGTATCAATTTCAATACTATGAAGAATAAATATGTGTAAGAAATTATCGTATAATAATGAATTCTAACACTATCAGAAAATTCCCATAGTTTTGTCTAAAAATTGTATTAAAACATTAATGTGAACGATGTAACTGTGTTTGTGTTTTTTAAATATTCCCAAATTCAAATAAATACGAGGTTCAAATCTGAAACACAAATTACAGGTAGTGACCATCCAAGCAAACATTTTGCGGCGCAGTTCCGCATAATTCTTCCGCGGGCCGGATGAAGCTATATATTAAGGCCGGGTGTAGCCTGCGGGCCCTACTTTGGTGACCCCTGGTTTAAATATTTTTTAAATATAATTTATATAGCTGTTTGGCCTGTCAGTTCACATTGCGTACATCGTTTTTCGCTGCATTTAATTCTATAATCACTGATCACTTGTTTCAACATTTTATTATCTGCATTATTCATTTGGTTTTCAATTAAAATACTAAAAGATCCTTGTAAATCATTAACAAATGTTGTTGAAAACCATTCCCTAAGTTTTCGACAGTAAGGTCTCCATTGTATTGCTCTCCATTTCATCTGCATATAAACGATAATCCGCGAGCCTCCACGAGAGTGTAGGGTGGGGAGTGCTAGAGAACCAGCCTTAAAGAAGAGAGAGGATTGTGAAAAGGAAATTGAAGAGGAGAGGACGAAGAGTGAACTTTTTTCTCCAAATCTCTGTGATATATACGAATGAAATTGTTCACTGTCGCGCACACGAGAGCAAACATATACACCAAGGGGATGGAACTCGCCATGAAAACATCATTTGATTGGGATGACTGGGATTCGAACCCGGATTGCGAATCAGAGGTGCAAGCCCTATAGGCTGGGTGGTGCAAATGTGTAACACACCTATCCGGTAAAACGGATTTGAATCCCTAATGATCCTTTCATCGTGGATTTCATCCCTTTGATATATAGATGCTTACCCATGGGTCACAACCTTACCGTGGTGTGGATGTTTGTGTGTTCCTAAGACCTGGAGAGATATTTTGGCGGGAGCTTATGCTCTTGTTAGGGCCACTCAAGCCAAGCAGGTTGAAGAGTAGGAACGGGACGAAGACAGATCCCTGGTCCTCCGGGTTGGGGATTAAGCGTAGGGCTCAAAACTATACCTTGTAAAAGAGAAATTGTGACGAAACCTAAGGAATCAGTAAGAAACGGGCTCGACTCGAAGATTCGACCTGAAAAACATCTAATGGCCTCTGATTATAGTTTTATACTTTGAATTTTTTATTTCTTTGAGGATGCGAAGCACTCATGTTACTCCAGAAAATACTCCTTAAAAACAGGACTGACATTGCTGCCATTCAAGAAATAAGATGGATTATGTCGGAAGTAATAGCAAAAAGGACGATATAATATATACCACAGTGGGCATAAAAAGCATCAGACTAAGAGGAAGGCTTTTAAATTATAGTATTTTTAGTATTTATACAGTCAGAGGAGTAACTCCCGATGGAGAATACGATGCCTTTTATGATGTACATGAACACGCAGTAGGGAAATGCCCAAGAAATGATATTAAGGTACTATTGGGAGATTTCAATGCACAAGTAGGCCAAGATCTGTATTCTATTCAACTATAGGATGTAAAAGTCCCCTTAAAGAAATAAATTACAATGATTATCGATAAAACTCCTCGCTAAACAATAGTGAACAGTAAAGGATTTGGTTCTTTCTCGGCAAATGATATTAATAAATAATTCTCGGGTTTCCAGCCGAGTAAGGATTTGGTTTGCTGACGTTTCAATGGAATACTCCTCCATCGTCCTCAGAGCAATAAAAATTGAATTAAAATTTTTATTGCTCCGAGGACGATGGAGGAGTATTCCATTGAAACGTCAGCAAACCAAATCCTTACTCGGCTGGAAACCCGAGAATTATTTATTAATAGTGAACAGTGTTTCCTTCGACAATCGACAAATGATGAACAAAAATATATTGTTTCTAGCAGTGATCCTGAAACAATTAATTATCCATAAGTAATTGTTTCAGGCTTAACTTTGTGGAAGTTGGTAACATCCATGATAGAATAACTTGGTTTTAATCCACACAATTTATTTCAGACGACCCGGGTTTAAGCAACTTACATTTTGTTCCATCATCAGGTAACAAATTTCACAGGTGGCCGGGTATATATATGGTTGAAGGTGGGGGTGGTGGGGAGTTAGGAACAAATTGGTTGGGCAGCATGGAAAGGGGGGAGGAAGGTTGAGTCAATCAGGGTTTTTAAAAAAAGGAAGGAGCGTGCGTTCATACCAAGAACCTTACAATGAGGACGGAAATCTTGGTGCGCTTCCGATCGTCATTTGCTCAAATTACGGGTCGCCAGTTAAGGCGCTGGTGTTGCGAGGGAGGCCTCGGTAAATGTGAGCTTTCGTCCCGCCAGCGTTTTCGTAATTTCACCCACTTTTAACTGAGATATCGAAACCAAATTCACCTCACTTATTATGCAAACCTTGCGCATTCGTAAAATACTTTCAACACAACAATGCATCATTTACTCTAGGAATGGGAAACTTTCAAACCTGAGAAGTGCGATTTTTCCTCTCTGCAATCTTGTGAAAAAATGCCGTTTCCTCTTATCCACTGTACGTGGCGCAGCGATCGAGCAGTTGCTTCTCTAGCATATACACATATCTTCTACACAGTTTCTTCCCTCCTTCCACTCAAACTCACCCCGCAACAGCCATTTAACACAATCATTTTAAGACTAGAAATTCTTGGCCTCCCTCGCGGTTGCAGCCCCACTAGTTGGAACTTGATTTCTTTTGCGGCCGTTGATAACACGATCGAAGTAGGAGATAAACATCCTCTTATAAGGTTCTTGGTTCATACTGTGAAGGACGGATAAGGTGGCCGGGGCGGTTAACGGTTTTAAGGTTGGGGGAGGTTTATTTTTAAGGAGGGGGGAATGTGATGGGAACAGTTGATCATTACATAACATATGCGGGCTATTAACAATTTCAAATTGTTCTAAAAAATCCAGTTTGGCACCTTTGTCATTAAAATGTAAAATTTCAAAATTAAAATCGCTAAAATGTTTAAAATTACATAAATGCTCAGCAAAATTTGAGTTACCAGTACCATTAACAAAACAATTCATGTGTTCTTTCACTCTGCCCTTAAATTTTCGCCCCGTTTGACCAACATACACTAAGTCACAGTCATCACATTTAAGTTTGTACACCCCACTTCTGTCTGCATCTGAATACCTGTCCTTCACATTAAAAATTACTTTCGACAGAGAGTGGGGGTTTCTGAATGACACACCGGCTGTTTCGTCACACATTTTTCTGAGTTTGTCTGAAAGGTTTGGGATAAATGGGAGGGCATACCATTTTTTCTTTTTATCTTTCCCGGAGGAAAGAGATGTAAGGAAGTTAATGGATTTTTGTACATCTGCTTTATCAACCAATTTCTCTATGCACTTCGTATCGAATCCATTCCTTTTTGCTATTAAGTAGATCATAGCAAGTTATACTTTATTATAATTAGACTCAGACATAGGTACAAACATTAATCTATGAATCATTGCTCTAAAAGCGGCAAGTTTATGACTATGGTGGTGTTGGGAATCACTCGGGATGACTGCGTGTGTAAATGTTGGTTTACGAAGAATAGAAAAATGATGGCTATTATTTTCTATCCCAATTGTCAAATCTAAAAAATTGATGCTTTTACCTCCTAATTCCATCGTAAGTTTAATGTTTTTATGCAGCGAATTCAGATAAGCTAAAAATGAATCTAGTTGGCGAGAAGTGCCAGTCCACATACAAAGGATGTCGTCAACATATCTAAACCAATAAAAAACATTGCTAATGAGCTGATGTGAAGAATTAAAAAGTTTTGTTTCTAAGTCATCTATAAACATTTCTGCCAGAATTGGTGATAAAGGGGATCCAATAGATAGACTCGTTGTCTGTTGATAAAATTTACGGTCAAAAATAAAATAATTTTGGGTCAAGCATAAATCTAAAAGTAAATTAAGGTCTTTAACCACTATTTGATCCGTGTCATTCTTTTTGACCACGTTAAGCTGATATTAAAAATTGTAAATCTGTTAAAACATTTAAAATGAAATACCATGATTATTTACTTTCCCGGGTATAACATAAGTTACTCTTATTATTTTTTTTTTCTTCAAATTTGTGTTCATGTTATTATGGTTCCTTATTCATTGTATCATTTTTCTATTGTTAGTTATTAATACATGAGTTTTTTTGTGTTAATTTACATTTATAGAATGATAAAAAGTTTTTCCTTTTGTACTTGAAAAGTTTGAAATGATGAAAAGGTTGTCCTTTTGTACTTTTAAAAGGTTGTGCCTACAAAGTGTTTTATTATTATATTTGTTCTTTTGGATTTTTTGTCCTGAACAATAAATATTTTTCTTACTCTTACTTACTTACTTAAGAGCGATATCCGAAGCTTCATTGGTAGGTAATGAAGGAAAAAGATTATTTACATCAAAGGATACCAATTTACCATTAAGTGCAGGCTTTAAAACAGAAAGTCTATTGACTAGTTCTACAGAATGTTTTATGGAATATCGTGCATTGAATGCTGAATGATTTCGAATCAGAGAATTTAACTTTACAGCCACTTTATGGCATGGTGCCGTCACGTGAGATACTACGGGTCGAACAGGAATGTTCGTCTTATGCGTCTTTGGCAGGCCATAGAACCTTGGAGGTAGTTGGTTCATACAAATAAGTCGCCACCTTTATGAATCACTAAATATACTATCACATTTCTTAAGCGTGTCCTTAAGTTGTTTTTGATACTTCAATGTGGGGTCACGTGGTAGAACAGTAAAATCACCAGTATTTAAAAAACTCTCACACTTTTTTATATAGTCCCTCCTATTTAACACCACTATACTGTTTCATTTATCAGCTTTCGTAAACACCAAATTTTCTTCTACTGCCGTTTTTTTAAGCTGCGAATTGTACGGTGAAACACGGGATCTATTGTTCTCCGATTTTCATTCACTCCACCAGATATGATGTCTGCGGCTGTTTTTTCCCCCAAGATTCCTTTTTAAGCATAAATTCACAGTCTGCTGCTAAACTCAATGTCAGCTTACGGGAAAAGGGGAGTGGGGGGGGGGTGAACTTATGACCCTTGTCAAGTAACTGTATTTCTTCTCCTGAAAATGTATGACTAGAAGCCGGAGAAGACTATTTTAAAGGCGCAGCCTGACAAAACATCATAGGAGAGCATTGAAAGAGGTGCACGGCGATTGTAACAGATATGCCAGTGAAAGATGCTTTGGTTTTTAAAGAAAAGGTAAAAAATGTTGTACAAAAGTTGCAAATTTAGAAGAAAAATATTTCAAAACTTCAAATAATGTAATAAATAAGATAGGGCATTCTAATATATCGGAAAAGGAAAGTAATGAAGACGATACTTTGAGTCAGTATTGTCATTCAACCTACAAAAACAGCAAGGCTACAATTGGAACATAGGATACAATGCACTGAATGGCACATGTGGCCACACAACTCGTGTGAAGGAGGTCCAGATATTTTCTTTATGTGAGATAACTGCAATTTCTGTGACAACTAAAACTAGGCCTGGAAATATCTATGTTTTTTCTTTGGAGAAGTGACTAGTGCAAAGATTCCCAGTGTGGAATTATTTTTCCTTGGTTCTTTATTGTAATAAAGGTTACCAATTATATAATAAAACCTTTTAATAGATTAAATAGACTTATGCGATATTATCTACTAAAATATTGAATCAGAGATTGGTTTAATCATAAGTTTTAAGAAATACTATGATTCAAAGACAGAAATATTAATTCTTATAAAGGAATGTTCTCATTTATCCTAGTTTATTTATAGTGTTCAAGGTTATTCAATGAACCATTCATTATTTTTAGGATATATTATCATCTTCATTAGTGTAGTCTACAGGTTAGAGGAAGGTTACGATGAAATCAGAGAAAATCCAACAGGATCTTACACGTGCAGTGTCCTATCTACCTCTAGTATTTCTTTCTTCACCTCAGCGTAAGTCCTACCATTCTTCATCCCGTCCATAAAACCTATTCTCTTGCTTCCCCTTCCCCGCTTGCCCAATATCCTTTCCTCTATCACGGCCTTCAGTAAACCATCGCCCCTCATTAACGCTTCCAGCCACTCACTCTGCCTTCCCCTAATTTCGTCCACAAGTTTCCTCTCCTCACCCACCATGTCAAGCACTTCCTCATTTGTCTTCCTTTCCGTCCAACGCACCTTCTCCAACCTCCACACCCACATCTTGAAATCCTTCAGCCTATTTTCGTCTTCTTTTATCAGAGACCATGTTTCTGCCCCATACAATGCCACATTCCATATCAAGCTTTTCCGCAGCCTCATTTTTACATCCTTACTTAAGGTCCCCGTCATCAGCTCCCTTCTGTTATTATTGAACGCTACTATTCTCCTCCTAATGTCTTTGCTACTAAGTCCTGTTTCTTCTATCCTACTATCCAAGTTATTTAATTGTTCTAATTGCTCGAGTTTGTGACTTTCTACTCTTATTACCAGCCTCCCTTTCTTTGTCCTAGAGAATCTCATTACTTTTGTTTTCTTATGATTAACCTTCATCTCGTATTTCTCGCACTGCTTTTCCAATGCATCTACTAAAGTTAACAATCCTTTCGATGACCGGCTGACCAACGCCTGGTCGTCCGCGAATCTAACTGACTTTATCCGCTGGCCTCCTACTTTGATTCCCGCATCTAGCTCTTCCCATGCCTCTTTTAGCATTTCCTCAGCATAGATGTTAAAAAGCAAAGGCAAGAACGGGCACCCTTGCCTTGACCCGCGATCTATAACTGCCTACTCTGATTCACCCTCAGCTACTCTCACCTGAGCCCTCTGCTCCAAGTATAAGTTTCGGATGAGTCTCCTGTCACGCCAATCTATTCTCATTTTCCCCAGTATCTGCATTAGCTTCTCCTAGTTCACTCTGTCAAACGCTCGCTTTTATTTTAAGATTAATTTTTATCAACAAGCTTCATAAAATATATAACTGTGTACTTATTCATTCATAAATCGGCCGTATACGGATAAAACAGGCCGACGTCTTGTCCGAAAGGAGATATTTAAGGCATATATTTCCGAGTGAGTGGTGAAAAGCTGGAAATATTCTGCGGGCAGGATAATTTAATCCCCCTTTTTAAGGTCCGGCGTCAATGCGAACGAAGGAGCACACCACGTGGCCTAAATTGCACGGTCTCCGGATAATCGCTCTCCGGGGAGTCGCCCTGCGTCGTCATTGGCTCAAACAAGTTGCCGGCCGGCGGAGCCGAGCCATGTTCGGGCGTGCGGACGGACGGACGCGCGCGCCCCCACACGGCCAAGGGGAGGCGTGCGGCACCCCCTCCCCCTCTGCCCTCATGAAGTGACCACCCCCCAACTCGCTGCTTGACCCCCCCCCACCTTTAAGAGACCACCCCCCTTTAATACACCATCCCCCTTTTCAGTGGCGTGTGAGTTTGTGTGGGAGACACACCCTCTCTACTTCTCTCTTCACATTATACCACTCTTCCTCTCTCTTGCCTCATATTTCCGAGAGATGGGGGTGCTTTCGGGGGGTGGTGGGAGGAGAGAGAGAGGTCAGGGGAGATACGGACCAATCGCGGTGCGCGGGAGGCGCGTGACGTCATCGGATGTTGGAAAGGGGGGGATGAGGTTCGCCTTTCAAGAAGGGGGGTAGCACCACGTGGTCGGGCACCGAATGAGGGGTGGCGTGGGTGCAGACGAAAGGGGGTGACACCAACACACCCACCGCTGACACCTCCACTTCGGACATGTGCGCTGCCATCTCTCCATTGCCCCCCCTCGTCCGCTGCTTGGTTTCGGCCTCTCTGGCTCGAGTATTTTGGCACGGGGGTTGGGTGTAGAGGGTTGGTGGGGGTAGGTGAAGGGAGCAGAAGAGGGGGGGGAGGGTTCGAAGTGGGTGCACGTCTCCGCTATTCATAGGATAAAATAAGAAAAACGGGAGTCTTCTTTCCATAAAAATGGAGAGCCCAAGGGTGGAGGAGATGGATGGCGAGGAAACGTCTTGAGAGGGACTCGATTCGTCTTACTTGCTCTCTCTCCTCTCCTTCCTCCTCTACCTCCTCCCTCTCCTTTCCCCCTCCTCCCTCCTCCTCTTCCTCCTCCTTGAACTTCCTTTTCGAGAGATGTCGAGTGACGCTCACGCCGCGGGCGACGGAAGAGAATTCAGCTCCGTGGCGCGCTCGTGGTGACCTCTGTTACCGGACCCGAGAGGCTGCGTAGTTCTCCTTCCCGCGACGACGCGAAAGGGCGGCGCCACGCGAAGCGGTCGATTCCGAGAAGACGAAATGTTAAGAGTGAGCGGAATGATTAGAGAAACAAATGACATCGCAGTCCCCACTCCAGCCCCCGACTCATCTCTCCTCCGGACCTCCGCCTTTCTTGCCCTCGCCGCGTTTCATGTGCCAAGGAAGCTCCCTCCATCCGGGAGCCGCGCCCGACTTGTTGTCAACTAGAATTGAATGTTTTAAACACAACACTGTCACAGGGAAATTGCGATGATTAAAATTCTAAACTTGACGCGATTTACGGAAAAAATGAACATCATGTGATATCATATTAGTAGTCTCGCAAACTCCAATGTTACAAGGAAGTGTTTTCATGTATGCTAACTTGTCGGCAACTAGTTTTGAATGTTTTGAACACAGCACTGTCACAGGGAAATCGCGGTGATTAAAAATAAACTTGATGTGACTGACGGAAGAAATGAGAATCATGATATAAAATTTGGTAGTCTCGTAAACTCCAATGTTAGAAGGAAGTGTTTTCATGTATACTAACCATTCGGCAACTATTTTTGAATGTTTTGAACACAACACTGCCAGTGAAATCGCGATTATTAAAATTCTAAACGACGTGATTTACGGAAGAAATGAATATCATGTGATATCGAATTATTAGTCTCGTAAACTCCAATGTTAGAAGAAAGTGAATTCGTGTATTCTAACTTGTCGGCAACTAGTTTTGAATCGCACACAACACTGCCGCAGGGAAATCGCGGTGATTAAAATCCTAAACTTGACGTGATTGACGGAAGAAATGAGCATCATGATATATCATTTGGTAGTCTCGTAAACTCCAATGTAACAAGGAAGTGTTTTCATGAATGCTAACTTGTTGGCAACTAGTTATGAATGTTTTGAACACAACACTGTCACAGGGAAATCGCGGTGATTAAAATCCTAAACTTGACGTGACTGACGGAAGAAATGAGAATCGTGATATATAATTTGGTAGTCTCGTAAATTCCAATGTTAGAAGGAATTGTAGTCGTGCGGTTTTTGTGTTTGGCGTGGAATCAACTCCAGAAATACGTATCTGTCCTGTGCAATATAACTGACAAATGTAATATAAGATATATATAACAAAGTAATTAGCTTTCAAAGAATATGCGGTACCACAAGATGGACACTGAAAGAAAAAATCATGAAGGAAACACGGGTTAAGTTCTACAACGCGATGGCAGCACCTACATTATTGCATGGGTCCGAATCCTGGGTATCTAGGCAAAGAGATCAGAGAAAAATCGAAACATCAGAAATGAAATTTCTCAGGTCCGTTAAAGATTACTCAAAATTAGACCATGTAAGGAACTGTGAAATAAGAAAAGAACTAAACGTACATTCAGTGATTGACAGGGATTCAGATTTCTATTCAAATAGTATCCATTCCATAGTTCAAATTTCAAAGAAAAGTGTAAAGAACATGTCATATATATGTTCCCAGAGAGAACACTGAAGAAGGTAATGGAATATAAGCCACTGGGTAGAAGAAGTGTTAGAAGACCGAGGTTACATTTGGGAGACCGGAACAGGCAAAAGTGACTAATCCCTGACAAATAGAAGAAGAATAATAGGTCTTTGTAAGATAAAAACTAGAATTCGGGTAAAGTTAAATGGAGAAGAGAGATTGGTCGATGAGAGATGGATTGACAAAGCTGATAGGGGACTTTGGAGTCATTTTTAACACCCATTATGAGGTATGATGACTATAATATATCCACCACTTTATCACTTAAGGAAAAGTTACGAGTGGAAATACCACATCTGTTGATTAAAAACATTTTCTAAAATTTACTCGCTGATACGAATCCGCTTTTAATTAATGATGTCTCAAGAAGGAAGCACCGCAGCCATTTCAGATGGGGTCAAAAGTGGGTGAGGAAAAGAATAAAAGCAAATCTTAGATCTTATGTGCTGCTGGTCTCATCTTCGTTTACAGCAGAAAATGCGTAATTAACCCCCAAATGTAGTATTTGCTTGACATTATTCAACCATTTGTATCGACAATTATTCTACTTCTACATCTACATCTACATAATGTTCTGTAAGTCACCGAAATAGCGGGTGGCAGTTTGTTGTTTATGGGACCACCGACAATGGAAGAGATAAAGGTAGGCGTAATCAAGGATAACGAAAAGGTTAAATGGATATTTTCTGTAGTTCTCAATGTTTCCCAGTTTTTTGTTCGGACGGTCAGGGAAATTAAATCCTTGTAATCTATCCGTTCGATGGTCCATGCCTCTTTTACTTCGTTGCTATTTTCTGGTCTAAAAATCGGAGAGCCAGACGGTGAACATGTTTCTCGGCCAGAATTATATTTTCAATTAGTAAACTTACGCACAACTGACATATATTCGGGGAGCTCATCGTAGCCTCTCTCCCTGTCTCTAGATTCTGCGGAGCATTTTTACATGGTGTTCCGGGTTCTTCCACGTCATGCCACCACGAAATACGCGGAGTTCCTAAACATTTGTCCAATCATGACTCGAATCCTTCATATTTGGAACTGCCACACATTTTATGGTTCAAATGGTATTTATTCTCGACCTCTTTTTATGTATGGTGCAAATGTCATGAGTTTAGGTCAAATTATATATATATATATATATAATTTGAAACACGCAAAAAGGACACTCACAGAAACACAGAAACACGCAAACAAACACAGAAACACGCAAAAAGGACACTCACAAAAGAAAACTTGTACGTTTCGACGTCAGGACGCCATCGTCACCTTCTTTTCTTTCTTTCTTCTACCGCTGACGATGGCGTCCTGACGTATATTTATTTATTTATATAAACTTTTTTCTGACGTTTCGGACCTTTATTGATCCATCGTCAGGGCTATAAACAAATGATACATGATGACGAAAATCTTTTACAATTCTAAAATGGCACAAATAAATGTCAAATGTAATAAATGTCAATGGTAAATGAATGTCCATGTATTTTTATGTATATGTATATGTATATATATATATATATATATATATATATATATATATATATATATATATATATATATATATATATATATATATATATATATATATATATATATATATATATATATATATATATATATATATATATATATATATATATATATATGCTAGCAACAAGGCGTTGAGGTTGGGGAAGGATAGGAAAGTAAATCAGTGGACACTCACAGGCAGATGATCAATGACGACACCGGTGTCCACTGCTTAGGGGTAGCTTTCGGGCTAAGGACCCTTCTTCAGCTGGAGGAGATACACTACGAAGGAGTGTCACACCGGAGTTAGGAGTTTAGGGTATGTCTTGGTACGGGGTTGGTTGTTGGGGAAAGGGGATTGGTTGGAAGGAAGTGCAGGGGGGGGTGGAGTGGGAGGGGAGGGAGCTAGCGAAGATTGAGTCCGGGAGGGCAGGTTGACTTTAAAATGGAAATATAAGAGAGCTCCCAGTGGCGGAGCTCTATTATGGGTGTGTCGGGTAGGAGGGCGCGGATTATTTTAATATGAAAGCAGTTGTTGAAGGAGAGGTTATGCGAGTTAGCGTGCTCCGCTACAGGCAACTGCAACTGTTGCATCACGCTGCTCCTGTGATTGTTTACCCGCATATTTAAAGGTGTGCTGGTGAGGTCAACGTAGAAAGCCTGGCAGTGCTTGCAGGTTATAAGATATATAACATTACTCGAGGAGCAGTTTCCCCGAGTAAGTATTTGATATGTGACATTCGTCACCGGAGTAGTGAAGAAACGGGAAGAGGTGTTGATTGGGCAAGTGAGGCAACGGGGTTTGTTGCAAGGGTGAGAGCCAATAGGGGAGAGATTGGTAACACTACTTGCAAGTGAAGTTTGACGGATCTCACGGATCCAGAGACTATTTTGTAGATTGGGAGGGTGACGAAAGGAGAGCACGGGAGGTCTTTGAATAAGGGAGGAAGTTGAGGGGGAAGAGGAGAGAATGGAGTGTGCTGATTTCAGAAGGCTTTTCAGTGAATCATCAAGACCTGGATGAAAGGTGGTTGCAAAGATAATAGAATCATCTATTGATATATTGTACTCAGGATGAGGTACGAAGCGCTGTCTCTGAGAGGATTCGGTCGCCTTAATGAGTTGTTCTCTCACCAAATAGCCACGACTCACGAAAGCTTTTTCCAGGTCTTCCAAGTATCGAAATAAGTAAGAATTTTCAGAACAGATTCGGCGACCTCGACGTGCCAAAGAGAATGGGAGAGAGCGTTTGCAGTGTTCGGGATGACAGCTGTCCCAATGCAAGTACTGCTGAAGGTTGGTGGGTTTTTTATGGACGGATGTGCTGAGTTTTCTATTTTGCAAATGAATATCTACATCGAGGAAAGTGATTGAAGAAGTGGAAGAGCGGTGAGTGAAAGAAAGAGTTGGATGGGAGTGAATCCTTTGAATAAAATCTTCAAGGGCTGAGCTTCCATGGGTCCAAATGATGAAAATATCATCAATATAACGGAGCCAAATGAGGGGCTTGTGGGGGGAAGAAGATAAAAGATTTTTCTCCCATCGCCCGAGGAAGCAGGAGGCGTAAGAGGGGGCCATTCTCGTGCCCATAGCCGTGCCCCTTACTTGGAGAAAATGACGCCCTCCGAAAACAAAGCTGTTTTTGGTGAGAACCATCCTCATGAGTTTCAGAAGAAATCCGGTGGAGGGGCGCGAGCCATTGGGTCTACTGTTGAGAAGTTCCTTTGCAGCTGCCAGACCTTCATTATGGAGTATATTAGTGTAAAGGGATCATACGTCAACAGTGAGGAGAATAGTATCAGGTCGAAGTGGAGAGGGGAGGGATTTTACACGATTCAAAAAATGCTGTGTGTCTTGAACGAAAGACGGGAGGCGCCGGACTAATGGTTGGAGGTGGAAATCTACGAGAGCAGAAATTCTCTCAGAGGACGAATCATAACTGGAGACTATGGGGCGGCCGGGAACACCAGTTTTATGTATTTTAGGGAGTAAGTAGAAGGTGGGGGTGCGGGGATTACGGGGAATTAAGAGGGCGAGCTCTCTTTTAGAGAGGCCCTCTTTGGGGCCCTCAGACCGTAGCAGCTTAGAAATGGAGGTGATATGCTTAGCGATACGGTCGGAAGTAAGGGGTTTATAAAAGGAGGTGTCACTGAGTTGCCGATTGGGCAGTGGACACCGGTGTCGTCATTGATCATCTGCCTGTGAGTGTCCACTGATTTACTTTCCTATCCTTCCCCAACCTCAACGCCTTGTTGCTAGCATATACTTTTATATTTATTTCCTTTCCTTTTATATATATATATATATATATATATATATATATATATATATATATATATATATATATATATAAAACTTCCAGGAGAATCACTCGGGTGATAAATATACAGTATGTATGCCAAGAGGGTGGCCGATAAAAAATATAAACACGGAAAAAAGAACACTTACAGATAAAAACTTCCGATATTTCGGTGAAGAGTAGCTCCACCTTTCTCAAGGTTTAAAGTAGGAATGAAGAAAAGGAGAGAGATTGAGGTATGGGAGGGGAAAGAGGGGGAGACGAAGGTGTAAGAGGGGAAGGAGGGGAAAGAGGGAGAGAGGAAGGTGTAAGAGGGGAAGGAGGGGAAAGACGAAGAGCGGGGAGAGGGCGTGGAGGAAGCAGGGAGAGATGAGATGAGGGGGAGGGAGAAACTAGTGTGATTTATTGAGTCCAGGGGGCGAGAAAGCCTGGTGGATTAAAATACAAGAAGATTCAAGATCTTTGAGCTGAAGGGGAGAGGAAGAAGGGGGAAGGGAAGCAAGTAGACCGACTTTAAAAGTGTTATTGAAAGTGGAGTTGTGGGAGGAGACGTGAATGGCGACAGGGAGAGAAACAGAGAGGGAGGGGCAATCGTTACAAGACGAGCGGTGCCCATTCATTCTAATATTGAGAGGAGTGGTGGATAAGCCAATATAGAAAGAAGGGCAGTATTGACAGAGGAGGATGTAGACAATGTTAGGCGTGGTGCAGGAGGGTGAGAGGACAGAAGGGAGGGGAAAAGCGAGGAACTTGTCCGGCAAGGGCTGGGTGATGAGGATGGGGCAAGTTTTACATCGCGGGCGGTTGCAAGGGGTGGGAAGGGATTTGGTGGGTTTGAGTGATTTGGACAGGGGTTTGGTAATATTGAAAATGGCGGATAGATTGGGGGGGCGTCTGAAGCTGAGAGAGGGACATTGGGGGAATATTTTAGAAGTGGTTAGGTTGTCCGACAGGATAGGGTGGACAACCTAACCACTTCTAAAATATTCCCCCAATGTCCCTCTCTCAGCTTCAGACGCCCCCCCAATCTATCCGCCATTTTCAATATTACCAAACCCCTGTCCAAATCACTCAAACCCACCAAATCCCTTCCCACCCCTTGCAACCGCCCGCGATGTAAAACTTGCCCCATCCTCATCACCCAGCCCTTGCCGGACAAGTTCCTCGCTTTTCCCCTCCCTTCTGTCCTCTCACCCTCCTGCACCACGCCTAACATTGTCTACATCCTCCTCTGTCAATACTGCCCTTCTTTCTATATTGGCTTATCCACCACTCCTCTCAATATTAGAATGAATGGGCACCGCTCGTCTTGTAACGATTGCCCCTCCCTCTCTGTTTCTCTCCCTGTCGCCATTCACGTCTCCTCCCACAACTCCACTTTCAATAACACTTTTAAAGTCGGTCTACTTGCTTCCCTTCCCCCTTCTTCCTCTCCCCTTCAGCTCAAAGATCTTGAATCTTCTTGTATTTTAATCCACCAGGCTTTCTCGCCCCCTGGACTCAATAAATCACACTAGTTTCTCCCTCCCCCTCATCTCATCTCTCCCTGCTTCCTCCACGCCCTCTCCCCGCTCTTCGTCTTTCCCCTCCTTCCCCTCTTACACCTTCCTCTCTCCCTCTTTCCCCTCCTTCCCCTCTTACACCTTCGTCTCCCCCTCTTTCCCCTCCCATACCTCAATCTCTCTCCTTTTCTTCATTCCTACTTAAAACCTTGAGAAAGGTCGAGCTACTCTTCACCGAAATATCGGAAGTTTTTATCTGTAAGTGTTCTTTTTTCCGTGTTTATATTTTTTATCGGCCACCCTCTTGGCATACTGTATATATATATATATATATATATATATATATATATATAATGTCTTGGTAGAAAATCGCTCTCGGCGACGATGCACATACATAAATAAAACAGTGATACACTAAACAAACACAGAAACACGCAAAAAGGACACTCACAAAAGAAAACTTGTACGTTTCGACGTCAGGACGCCATCGTCAGCGGGGTGATTCTTCTACCGCTGACGATGGCGTCCTGACGTCGAAACGTACAAGTTTTCTTTTGTGAGTGTCCTTTTTGCGTGTTTCTATGTTTGTTTAGTGTATCACTGTTTTATTTATGCATGTATATATATATATATATATATATATATATATATATATATATATATATATATATATATATATATATATGTGAGAAATGTCGTATATATATATTATTTGACCTAAAATAATGACATTTGCACCATACACATTTTATGCATAACTAAATAAAAACGGATTTTCGCCTTAATCTCTTAATTTTTACATAAGATCACTTAGAAGTTCACGAATTCCTCCTTTTTAAATACATTACCGTACATGCGTGACTATTCCATCTCAATACATTAAATCTCGTAATGATAGCAATTTCTTTATTCCTCTGAATGAAGAAATAAGGCTACTCGCAATTCGCTAATTAAGCGGGCATGGTGGGGAGGATAGGAAGTTGTGCGAAGTAGGCCGAAGGAAGAATCGGTCGGGAGTGACAAAATGAGGCAATTGCATGTCTTTACTTCCACTATTTGCAGCTGATTTCAATCATTCATTAAATATCCGCATCCTAAAAGCCTGAATCTATTTTCATATTTTTAAGTCAAACTAGAATTTCCAACGAAGCTTCTCGACTCTTCCATCCATATTCTCCATTAAAGTTTTCTTCGTTTCTCTACACAGGTGGCTTGTCCGACTTTTACGATAATTCTCCTCCCATTTGTATATCATTCTCCTCACAGTGAAACTTTCTCTAAATCGTCTTTCTTATCTTCCAAAAAACTGCGCTAATGAGAATATGTCGCAGCTGGGTGGAACGTACGACACGTCGTTGGAGCGATAAACACCGCGGAAACGACAAAGCCGGTTCTTTTCAATGTGTAAATTCATCGTTTCCACCAAGTCAAGTACGATTTATAAGGTATCAAAATACATGCATTGACTCTTAATGAACGTCCTGCATTAATTTGTGCCATTTTATTTCGAAATGTTATTTTGAACTCACGTCATAAACTATCGGTGTTTACTTTGTATATTTTCTCAACTGTTAATAAAAATTAATCTATTACTTACCGAGGGAATATTTACAGAATCGTGAAAAACAACTTGCTATTTTGAAGGCTTTTAAGCCGTTCGGCGCGAAAAAATGAGTTAAATTAGACTTATGCAGCTTTACTTATTAAAATAATGAGAACTTTTGTAATATATAACTATATTTTTGCGGCATTTATACTACAATATTTATTTCATACTTCTTGCAGAGGATAAAATACATAAAAAAATAAAATTATGACTGGGGAACAATCTCGCTCAAACTACCTTCAGAGGACTTTTTCTTCCGGTCTTAACGCCTGCAGTACTTCGCCACGGCGGTTTTGAAATCTCTTAGCGCTAGAGCAGCTGGATTAATTACCTCTCTCTTGGAATTACCTTGAGCTCCTGCGGCCAAACATGGAATTGCCATTTAGGATTCATCGATTTCCATGGCAGACTGCGTCCCGTATATATTGACACGCGAAGCGGTCTCCAGCCGGCAATCGAAAGGTCCCCTCCCACTCCCCAACCACTTCCCCCCCACCCACTTCCCCCCACCCACTTCCACTCCCCCTACCACCTACCGCCCCAACGCAGGCCGGCGGGAGGGGAGAATGTCCTCTCCACCACTCATCGACGGCCGCCTCGTATATCAGGTGTTAGTTTCGAGCCGCTACGTGAAGATTAAGTCTTATTTGATAAACTATCTGACCAAGCGGGCTTGAGTAATGTATGGCAACCTAAATCATAGGAGACAATAAACTTGGTTTAAATTCTAAATCCATATGTGTAATAAAGAATAACTTTGCTGAGTTGGTACTTGGCCACTTCTTATTAATGTAAGCGTATTTTATTGAGAGTTGGTCAAAGTTTAAAAACAAAAAATCTCAACTTCCTTTTGCCAACGTTTCGCTCTTTAATATAAGCATCATCAGGGCTGCAACACAATGTAAGGAAAACAGTTAACATTAGTTTTAGTCAAATACATATAAAAGAGTAAATACTCATAAATTTAGCACCTTAAAGTGAGAACATTTTCTTGTTATGACAATGGTAACAAAGATTTCTTCTTAGTAACAAAATGAACACCAATAAAAAAGAAACGCAAAATGGAAACACAATGCTAAAATTTTGATTACAAAATATATTAAGTAAAAATAATAATTATTAAAAATGAATAGTATAAATAATAAAAACAAAATGACAATCCTTGATATCAGTAGGCAAAAGGAAGTAGCAAAATTAAAAAAAAGTTTTGACCAACTCTAAATCAAATACGCATCATACTAATATATAAAAATTGAATGGTGTCTGTCTGTCTGTCTGTTGCTCAATCACGCAAACACTACTGAACCGATTGAGCTGAAATATTGTATGTAGTTAGAAAATGTACCGGGATGAAACATAGGCTATATTAAAAATCTGTCAGGGCCCCCAAAGGTCCCCCCTGGGGGTCGCTTGTGGTCCATGCTAAGCATTGGGTTTGGTGCAGTGGTCTTATTTTTTGCTTTTAAAAATGACTTTCATTCAAGATAGAGGGCTGGAATTTTTTTTATCGGATGGCTGAATAAATGAAGTTTCTAATTCTTTCAATCGATTTTCTTTTACGCTTCGTAATTCTCTGAAAATGATGTTTATAGCTGAAAAATCTCACATTTTTCTCTGAAATCAACAATAGCATATTTCCTTGACAACCAGGGATTTGAATTTCAAAGGATATTCACGCATCTGGCATTTAAGTATTCCTGCCGGCCCATGATAGCACGTAGAAAGAAAATTTGTATAAGAAGGGTCCAGAGTCCCAAGGGCCCCATGATAGATTGCTTCGGGGGGTAATCGATAAATTCAGTGAATATTTACAGGTATACTCTTCGATGTCTATTCTCCAATTAGCTCTCATAAGGAAAGTGCATACGAGAGAACACTTATGAATAAAACGATACACATAAAGGAATTAAACGTGGAAGAATATTTACGTGCAGCGAATTCATTACAGTAATCTACCGGTTAGAGGTAGGTTGTGATGAAAGTCAGAGAATATCCAACGAACTCTTACACGTGCTGTGCCCTTTCTACCTCTTGTATTTCTTTCTTCATCTCAGCATAAGTCCTACCTTTCTTCATCCCGTCCATAAAACCGATTCTCTTCCTTCCCCTTCCCCGCTTACCCAACATCCTTCCCTCTATCACGACCTTCAGCTAGCAATCGTCCCTCATTACCCCTTCCAGCCACCTACCCTGCCTTCCCCTAATCTCATCTATAAGTTTCCTCTCCTCGCCCACCATGTCAAGCACTTCCTCATTTGTCTTCCTTTCCGTCCAACGCACCTTCTCCATCCTCCTCCACACCCACATCTCAAAAGCCTTCAGCCTATTTTCGTCTTCCTTTCTCAAGGTCCACGTTTCCGCCCCATACAACGCCACACTCCATATCAAGCTCTTTACTAGCCTCTTTTTTACATCCTTACTTAAAGTCCCCGTCATCAGCTCCCTTCTATAATTGAACGCTTCCTTCGCTAGCGCTATTCTCCTCCTAATGTCTTTGCTACTATGTCCTCTTTCTTCTAGCGTACTACCCAAGTAATTAAATTGTTCAACTTGCTCCAGTTTGTGACTTCCTACTCTTATCACCAGCTTCGCTTTCTTTGTCCTATCGAATCTCATTACTTTTGTTTTCCTATTATTTATCTTCATTCCGTATTTCTCACACTGCTTTTTCAGTGCATATACTAAAGTTTGCAGTCCTTTCGATGACCGACTCACCAACGCCTGGTCGTCTGCGAATCTAACCGACTTTATCCACTGGCCTCCTACTTTCATTCCCACGTCTAGCTCATCCCATGCCTCTCTTACCATTTCCTCAGCATAGATGTTAAAAAGTAAAGGCGACAACGGGCACCCTTGCCGCACCCCGCGACCTATAACTGCCCACCCTGATTCACCGTCCGCTACCCTTACCTGAGCCCTCTGCCCCATATATAAGTTTCGGATGAGTCTCCTATCACGCCAATCTATTCCTATTTTCCCCAGTATCTGCATTAGTTTCTCCCAGTTTACTCTGTCAAACGCCTTTTCGAAATCTACAAAACAAGCGAAAACATCCTGATTATGCTCTATGTTTCTATCTATAAGTGTCCTCATTACCGCAATCGTATCTCTGGTTCCCCTCCCCTTCCTAAACCCAAATTGGTCATCGCCTAAATAGCACTTTGCTCTGCTCTCCAACCTTCTATTTATTATTCTAAGCAACACTTTTGCTGCGTGCGAAATTAAACTGATTGTTCTATACTCCTCGCATTCTGACGCTTTCTTCTTCTTCGGGATAGGTATTAATACTGTTTTCACGAAATCCTCTGGCCATACTCCTTCCTCGTAGATCCTGCGAATAAGTTCGAAAAACGATTTTCTCCCCCTACTACCTAGATTCTTCAGTAGCTCCGAAGGTAGGTTATCGGTTCCCACGGCTTTTCTACCCTTCATCTCTCTTAGTGCCCTCTCTATTTCACTCTCAAGTAACTCTGGTCCGAGGTTATCTTTATCTATTGTTCCTTCGTCCTCTAGATCTAGGCTAAGGGGTCTATTCTCCCTGTCATATAGCTCCTCTACGTATTCTCTCCACCTTTCTTGGATATCTTCCTGTTCGATTAATATCTTTCCTGTTTTGTCCTTAACCTTAGGTATCGCTTGACCTCTCTTACCACCCGATAACATTTTCACCTTGGCGTACAAAGCGCCCACTTCTTCCTCCTCCTGCATATTTTCCATTTGCTCACATTGTCCCTTCCACCAGTTTTCTTTTGCCAGATTGGTCACTCGCCTGAGTTTATTATTCAATTCCTTGTACTTCCTCTTCCCTACGTCGATGTTCACGTTTTTCCATATCCTTCTCTCCTCCATTTTCTTTATCATTTCTTCTGTAACCCACTGCTTCTTAACCCTCTTCTTTTCCACCGTTCCTATTGTTTTCTCTGCCGCTCTTGCGATGCCTGTTTTTATAACCTCCCATCTCTTCTCTATGGTTCCCATCCGCTTCTCTTCACCTATGTTCTTTTCTACTAGCTCTTGGTATTCCCTCCTTTTCAACCCTTTCAATGCTTCAAGGTTCCACCTCTTTATCTTCCTACCTTTACAAAGCCTTTTGAATCTAACTTCACACTTCATCATCACCAAGTTATGATCCGAGTCCGCATCCGCCACTGGATAGCTACGAGAGTTTTTTACACTGTTCCTAAATCTCTGCCTCACCATTATATAATCAATTTGGTATCTCCCAGTGTCACCCGGCATTTTCCATGTGTACCTACGCCTGGGGTGATGTTTAAACCAAGTGTTTGTCACTACTAATTTATTTCTTCTACAAAATTCAACTGCCTTCTCCCCGCGATCATTTCTTCTTCCTAGCCCAAACCCTCCTACTTCTAATCCGTCCCTCCCTTCTCCCACCACTGCATTCCAGTCACCCATCACTATCAGGTTTTTCTTCCCCGGCACTTCTCTAATTATTTCTTCTACTTGCTCGTACACCTCTTCCACCTCTTCCTCCCTATGGTTGCTCGTAGGCATGTATACCTGGACCAGTACGAAATTCGTCGGCCGTGCTTTTATTTCTACCACTAGTAATTATATAAAAAAGAATGTTTGTCTGATTGTCTGCCTTTTGTACAAACTTACAGTTTATACTCCGATCGTGCTGAAATTTTGTAGACTAAAAATTCAAGACAGGAAAAAGATTTTAGCCTATTTAAAAAGACCTCAGCGCCCCAAAAGGTCCCAAAAATGGGCCCTTAGCTAGTCTACGCTAAATATTGGGTTTTGTGCAGTGGTTTCATTTTTTGCTTATACAATTACTTCCGCTCAAGATAGAGGGTTGGGATTTTTTTAATCAAATGGTTGAAAGGATGAAGTTAATAATTTTTTCAATCAATTATCTTTTCCAATTCGTATTTGATGAAAATTGCGTTTTTAGCTGCAAAAACGCACATTTTTCTCCTAAATCAACATTAGCATATTTCCTTGACAACCAGATGTTGGTCTTTAACGCATTTAAGATTCATTTTGCTTAGTTTTGATGATTAGGAACGCTAAGTATTGGGTTTTGTTCAGTGGTTTATTATTTTTACTTTTTAAAACTACTTTCACTCAAGATAGAGAGTTAAAATTTATTTCATCAGATATCCAAAAGAATGAAGTTTCTCAATTTTTTTATCGATTCTCCTCTTATATGATGAGTTATGAAGGAAGTTTGATCCCGAGCAACGCCGGGTAATTCAGTTAGTTATCAATATAATTCTAATGTATGCACCATTATGATTGCATAGCACTATCTTTTTATTCTCTTAGCAAATGCTGATTCAAAACTTTGAAGTGGTCTGAATTTCTTTCTTCTATTTTTGCCTATATTAGACCTCTGTATAGGGTAATTCTCAACATTTTCTGCGTCACGTGAATGAAAATTCACATTTGAAAACAACACTACAACAGCGTTAACTGTCATGTATTTGGTCAATATCTAACGCATTACCTCCGTATTAAAATGTAATGGACTCCCTGTAGATTATAGCACCAGAAATGAGGATAAAACTTGAGTCTAAGCTTAACAGTCTGCACTACCTACTGAATTTCAACAGAGACAGTGACTATTCCCTCATCAGTTCATGGAAAAGGATCATCTACTCCGACCGATCACAGAGCAGCACCAGGACTACCAGCCCTACATAAGGCGGCCAAAACAACTTCATTCACCCTCGACCTAAATACGATAACTGGAGGGTTATCGAAACCGTTGTCAGACAAAGTTATCGAACGCGGATGGAAAACCCGAAAATGCAGGGCGCTAATGGGCAACCCCGCGAAAATCTACGCAAGAATCTCAATAATTATTACATAAATTGGGAGGAAGAGAGGGAATCATTGCATTAATTGGGAGGAAGAAGCCTCAATCAGGGTGGTGGAATATTTGGAAACTCCTTGTACAGTTCCCGTAGCCAACGAGGGAATCCGAGAGAATTGGCGACCATTTAGCATGCTGGCCGAAATCAAGGTGGCCCCTTCGGAGGGATAACGCGATGGCTCGTGAGGAATTTGGTGAAAACCAGCCCACTGCGTCCCCCATTCTCCTGCAGTGGGCATGGGATTCGTTTTGTGCCACGACTCAGACGGCCAAAGCCACGATGGCGACGGAGGGTAATTGAATTCAACCCATCAAGAAACGGGCATGTCGATGTGACATGGGAAATTAGCGCCTGAAATGTGTACGGGGGTCAAGAGAAAGAGATTGGTTTTGGTGAATGAAATGCATCAGAGAGAGAGAGAGAGGGGGGGAATGAATGCATGGGGGACGTGTAACAGTTCATTCGAGTATTCTACCAGCTGATTGGTAGATTCTTGGACGGTCCCCATTCCGCATCCCAATTTCGGAAACATTGTCTCGCTTTCCCTCCTATGGATTTCCTGCCATTAGATCACTCTTAGATTCCTCATATCTTCCACTTCTACTTAAGGTAGAACTCCAATTACCCGGATCAATTGGGGCCGGACCACATCCGGATAATAAAATATCCGGATAAATGGATAACTCACAAAAAAGTTATTTCTTTGGAAACTTCTTGACGTATTCTATTCGGATTGACCTAAGAACGGTAAAGAAACGTATGTGCTGTAACCAATAACCGTCAAGCAAAGTCAAAGGTATAAAAGATATAATACACGTTTCGAATTGCCTATTGCCGTGACTGTAAAAAGCAGATTTTAGAGGATTTTTCCACTAAACGTGACCCGGATGATTGGCGATCCGGGTAGTTGGAGTTCAGATAATTGGAGTTTCACTGTATTTCGTCCGGAATTCCTATCTTTTTCCTTCGTCTTCCACGCTTCCCCAGTGTTCTCCCCTCTACCACCCTCTTCAACATGCCCTCCCCTCTCAATACTTCCTCCATCCATCTCTTCTGTCTTCTCCGAACCTCCGCCACCAGCTTCCTCTCCTCTCCAACCGTATCTAATACCTCCTCGTTCGTCTTCCTTGCCACCCAACTCACCCTCTCCCTTCTTCTCCAAACCCACATCTCAAACGCCTCAAGTCTACGCACATCTCCCCTTCGCAATGATCAAGTTTCCAACCCATACAGCGCCTAGCTCCATATTAGAGTCTTCACCAGCCATTTTTTTACGTCTCTTCTCAGACTCATCCCCAACCTCATCAATTCCCTTCTCTTTGAAAATGCTTCTTCAGTGAGGGCAATTCTGCATCTGATGCCCCTACCACTAAACCCATTATCCTCCAAAATACTATCCAGATACGTAAACTGCTCGACCTGCTCTATCTTCTGCCCTCCAACCCTTATATTCAGCCCCGCCTTCTTACTTCTAGAAAATATCATTATGTACTTTCGTTTTCTTGTGATTTATCTTCATCCCAAACCTTTCTCACTGCACCTATAACGCATTCATCATTGACTGTAACTTCTTGGCAGACTGACAAACCAGTGCATGATCATCTGTAAATCTTACTGATTTATCAGCTCCCCTCCTACCTATATTCATACCTCCTAATCCCCCATGCCTCCCTTACCATTTCTTCTGAATACACGTTATAAAGCAACTGTGATAGCGGGTACCCCTGCCGTACTCCCTGTCCTATCATAGCTCATCCCGATTCTCAATCGGCTACCCTAACCTGCGCCGTTTGGTTCATATGCAGATTCCGAATGAGACGCATATCCCTCCAATTGACCCATAATTTATTCAACACTCCCATTAATTTCGTCCAGTCC
This sequence comes from Pyrrhosoma nymphula, assembly GCA_963573305.1. Taxonomy (NCBI): domain Eukaryota; kingdom Metazoa; phylum Arthropoda; class Insecta; order Odonata; family Coenagrionidae; genus Pyrrhosoma; species Pyrrhosoma nymphula. Next base: position 108,718,922 of record OY754335.1, read on the forward strand.
ACCCTATCACACGCTTTCTCGAAATCTACGAAGCAGAACCCGATGAAAAAATATTTGTATCAGGTTACAAGAATGACTGGGTTGGTATGAATCAAGATGCTCACGAAAAAGACGGCGGGGCTTTTTTCAACCTTTAAGAGAATTGTGAACGTGAAAACTTGTACTCATTAAAAAGGCTGGTAAAAATGGTTTGGCTACAATCTATTTCCTTTAAACACTTACTAACTGGCAATCGTGTGAGCATGATGGATGTCAGAAGGCTCCGTGAGATTGTGAGAGTCGGCGAATTTCAGACAAAATTTCAATGATTTGTTATGTTATGATACTTTCCTTTGTTTTTTTAATACTTTTTATATTTTATGTTTTTTTTTAATTTTAATATTTATTTTGTTCAACTTATTTCCATTGATAACGAATGTATTGTAAAATTGTTTTCCCTTGGTGTATTGGGAAGACATTAAAAATAAGTAAATACATATTGGCACGTGAGGCACGTGGGAAACGCCACGATTTTGGTTTGTCTTTGGATTTTATCCGGCTGGAGGGTGGGTTTTCGTTCTGAGAAAGAGTTGAGAGCACATGTGGGCGGGAAAGCACGTTAAGATGGTTGCCCTGCGAATGAGAACGTACTATTGATTCTCACTTTAGGACGAACTATCTTCAGAGCAGAGACAATGTGGTGAGAGTGTGGGGAAAGAAAAGACGAGTCACTGACGCTTGGAAATATTACAAAAGTATTAAAAAAAAACAATCTGAAATTGTGTGAGGATCGGTGCTCTCGAAAAATCCGAGTGCGGTGGGAAAAATTGGTGGAATGAGGAGATATATAGTTTATAACAGTTGTGAGAGAAAAGAAAGAAGTACTTGGAGTTATTTCAGAGAAAATAAGGCCAGAAAGTAGGATATCTTATGATGCACTCGAAGAGACAAAAGAATAATGAAAACATTTTATGGTGGTAAGTAAGTGAATAATACGTTTTGCAGAGGCTGAAAAACGCAGAATGTTTTCGAAGGACGGGAAAATATATTCTGTTAATGCTTCAAAAAGCTTAAAGCTCATGGCATGAATGAAATAAAGAACACAAATGGATTAGATTTCTGAGGATGAATACAAAGTTATAAAGCATTGGAGGGAGTTATTTTGAGATTTCTATTATTATGGTAAACAGTAAGAAAGTAAGTCACAGGAATAAAAATGCGAAAATGTGAAAAGTTACAAAAATATGAAATATTGTGAAAAGAAAGAAATAAAGACATTACGGAATGATAACAGAAAAAAATGGGAATGATTAGTGATATATATACATATTGATAATACGTGGGTTATAGCATTTATTTATTCCTTTGGATGATGAGATATCATTCAATTTTCACCCTGAAGATTGTATATATTTTTGGTTACAATAATGGTGATTTTTTTTCAATCGACAGTGTATTTTGATGTTTAAAAGTGAAGTTAAAGCCGAGGTTTAACGCTAATTTTGCGATGATATCATGGACGAATGTGCTCTGTCTAACGCTTAATGGCCAATATTCGTGAACAAAACTGCATGAGAAGGAAAATAATTGGTACTTGGTGAATTTATGAGATATAGAGATTTTATTAATAAAACCTCAACAAAACTATAGCCAAAGCTTGAGGGCTAGAACTCGGGTTAATAATATCCCTCGTAAAATCGAAATAAGACTATTCCTTGCACATATTTTAACCTATCCTATGAAACTTCACGGTTTTATTTCATCGCAATTCTGAAAAATCCACACCATGACATAAGTTATTAATTTAATTATTTGAAAAATCTACCAGTTAAGCTGTATCTGATTTTAGAGGCTTTTTTCAGTTTTCAGTTTCCAATTGAGTAATTTGTGTACTGTGGAAGCATCGCAGCCATTTCTGGTAGCAATGTGTTTAGTTGTTTCTAATCCTCTATTAAATTCCACATTCATCAAGGGAATGAATATCTAACTATGTATAAATGAGTGCAAAAGTAGAAACAGTTACTTAGGTAGAATAAGACGGACTAATATTAATAAATATATCGATCCATGTCATAGATTTCTGTCCATCTAACTCCTTCTTAAGGCTAATACAATTTACATGCCGTCCACAGCCTTTGCTGTACTTAAGTCACAATCTTAAAGCAAGTAAGTACGAATAGAAAAAAACATTGACAAATATAATAAGAATGTCTACTGTCATTGAAATTCCTCGAAATGGAGCCACGGTGTGAAGGGGGGATGTTCCATCATCCCCTATTTCATGGCGACGGATTCAATGCACCAGTAGCCACCTGAGGGAGATGGAAGCTATCAAAGGAAGGTTCCCTGAACAACCCTTGATCCCACTCCATTATTAAGAGCTTCGCCTCGTCAGGGACTATTGGTGACCGTCGCGCAAACGTGCCTAGAGGTCTAAGGTTTCTATTGACATCTACATCGACAATACACCCTTAAAGTACATTACTTATTTCGTATTTTAAACTTTTATCTGCAGAAACCAAATCGTTGGCGACGTTCTCGAGATAAACCAGCTAAAGCAAAATAATATCACTCTTTTTTAAAGAAACTTTCCACGATTCGTTGATACCTTATTCTAAAAAACGAGCTTCTATTTGTCATACCATACAATGCCATGAAATTGAAACGTGGGGTGATTGCCTTCGCTATTTCTTCGGATGCTGGTATATTTGTGCGGACATTTTTACCAATGTTGCGGATTATGTCTGGCGCATTTACTTTTTCGGAGTTGATTCATGAGTCAGCTGAGCTCACAGATGCTCGTCGCCAGTTCAGCGACTCTCAGGCCACAGCAAACAGGCCGTTGAGCTCACGCTAAGCCGATGATTATTGCGAAACAATTGCCTCTCGTCTTGCGCCTCGGCGATCGAGTGCGTGTCGCTTAACGAATCGTAGTGTATGTACCTACACGCACATACACACCGTCATAAGCGTTTCGCAAAATGCAAATTTGGATTCTCGAGACGCGTCGCACCGCTCACAGCTCATTGCACATTTCACGCACAAATACAGGTCGGTTTCCCCCGCATCCAGGACGGGTCACGCCATGCCTCTTCCACCCTCCTTCATAATTCATCACCAGCATGAGGCAATGTCTTCACCTCCGCCCCCTCAAGCCACAATATATGTCCCGAGGCTCTCTCGCTTCGACAGCCCAGAGCCGATGGCTCAACTACCTCGTGGCATTTTCGACGGAATGTATATCTCTAAAGGCGTTAAAGTGGCTCAAAGAGCATTTTACTTAGAAATTTTAAACTATCATCTCTGAAGGTGCAAAAGCTCGCATTTCTGTTTCTGTACTGTTGCATTACAAACCTCGACGCTGGGAGCTAATGTCTCTGGGGACTTGAGTGGAAAAAAACGGCGTTCAAATTGTTCGGAGGCATATCAGTCTTTGCCCACGCGCTATGGCTACACGAGTCACGTAATTGATGTCGCTCCGAGAGAACCGGTCCCTGATTGGCCCGGAGCAACGACCCTTCGCCTTGTCTCACTTGCTGCAATCGACGGAGGCTAATCTCCCTTAAGCTGTTCGCCAGGGGGGTTGGGGTGGGGTATGGAAGTGACCGGGCAGGGACACCCCAACAGATCTCGGACAACAATGGTGCACATTAGGGTGGAGTGAAAAAACTCATTTTCATCGGACAAAGTTCATACCAGTGGCAAAAGTTGTATTTTGGGCCACATATTAACTGTGTACAGTTTTATCAATTTCAATTAATATCTTCATTCCGCGCAACGGCCTTGAAGTTTCGGCATTTTCGCGTAAATAATCGTGTGTGGCGGGTTGTATTCGTCCATTCCACAACATGTGTCCGGGAGATAATGCAGGCTATTGAAGGCTATAGCATTGTTTAGCTTCACATTTATTCGTTTATGTTATTTGAGATGGAATTTTTTGTGAGTAAAAGGCTACAAAAATGATTGAAATAGCGTAAGTTTTAGCTAAGAAGACGATACAGTCTGGCATATTGGGCTGTTGTGAATACATACAATTTGAAGCTCTATGAGGATTAATTTATTTAGTTACTTTGTTGACATTATACATTGTATGGTTATTGCTTAATCGTTGATGCTATGTATTTCTCGGTCAACAGTGCCACATTGTAAGTCCTTATTTATCCTCTCCTTTTCGTTCGATCGGTGGATTTAGAAGCTCTTCCGCAGTTCTTTGCGTTCATCAGTTCCGGTTGCGAATTTGTGTTATATTTGATGAGCGCAAGGAGCTTTATGATGGAGAAAACGAGGAATAAAGTGGAATACCTGATATTAGGAAGTCCACATCCACTGATCTTCACTGCATTGCCAACTCACATCAATGTTCTACGGCATTATGTCTGGGTTAGGAGGGAAAAAGAAATAAACGTTGAGTGCAAGCCAAAACATAACAGTCTGCACTGCACATCCTAAAATCCTTATGCTCGTATTATGCCGAAAAGCGTTTTATATCCAAAGTGTACATACCATTGATGAAATCTTTCAGTTTTCAAAGATAAGGGAATGCGTTCATTTTACCACGCTTGTTTTAAATTCACCTTTTTATATATAAAAGCGTATCAAACTGAACTTTGTGGAAATACTTGAAATCCATATCATATGAAGAACAATAGTAAATGTCCACGCCCAATATATTTTAGCAATTTAAGTACAATTTAACCGACCATGGTTTCAGCACTTGATGCCATTATCAAGGCCATTGATGCTGAAACTGAAACCATGGTTGGTTAAATTGTACTTATCTTGTTAAATATATTGGGTGTGGAAAATTACTATTGTTCTTCATTTGATACGTATGTTCACTTGTTTGTTTGTTGTTTGTTGGTTTGTCTGGATGGAAACTTGAAATCAAAATCTAACCCACTTCCCAATGTTCAACCGAGCTGAAATTTAGCACATTTACTTACTCTCGATGACAATACATGAATCAGTCATTAAATTCTCCAAACCAAGTTAAACTACTAAAATTAAATGGTTTACGTTTTATATGGAAAAAAGTCTGTTTCCAATAAATGGCGCTAGTAGAAGTTAAAATTTGTAATGTGAAGAAATGCTAATGAATTAAATTTCAAAGAACCGCTGCACAATTTATATTAAGACTCAAAAGTAGCAAATAATAATATGTAAAAAATACTTTTTTAAACCACGCTTATATTCAAGTGAACTGAAAAGTAAAATAATAATTTTTTCATCACTTGGAAAATAAAGGCGTGGGTGCTTTTTCTTAATCAACATCCAGCCTCTGTCATTCACATCAATTTCTATTCCACAAGCGCCCACTTTGTATTAGGAGTTAGGAGATTGATGGAGAAGTTATTTTTGCACTTGAATAATAGCGTTGTCTTGAATTTTGTTTTTACATATTACTATTTTCTAATTTTGAATGCAGGTTTTTGTTCAGCTTGGTAAATGAAGTCATTGAATTCATTAATAGTAAATTAATAATTCTCCAAGTGTTCATCTGTATTCGATCGGGAGGCTGGCCTGCGAAGCGAGAATGGACCTCACCGCGCACTCTCCACAAATGTGAGAGGGATTCAAGCGTTTATTTTAATGAGGCCAGTTAGTTTTTCATAGACATCTGCTATTTCCTACAAAGTCCGTCAATCAGAAGTGGACACTTATTTCTAAGGTCGATGCGTCCAAAAATATAAGAACACAGGTCCCTTTCTATTCTTATCATCTACGCTTCATTCACGTGTCTAGAACACCGGTGAAGAAAAAGAAAAGAAATAGGGAACGCTATAAATAAAAACTATATAAATCCTAGTGACAACAGATTCCGAAAACTAAAAGGAAGTGCACTCGGCATCTACTAAAACTCATAATTGCATACCTTGCCGCCATTTCCCTGGAGGGAAGGTGTAGTTATCAAATAATTAAAAGCATATCACACCGTATAAGTGTTCCACATCTCACTTGAGTAACCTCAAGCGGTTTCGACATCATTTTCAAGAGGACTTCAGTGCTTTTGTAAATGATGCGTGCGTAGCGTCAAAACCGGTCGATGTTACGCGAAGTGTGGAATACACGAAGCATAATTCTATGCATTATGCCACCATTCCACCAAGAAAATTTGCTATATACCACCCATCTTCTTAAGTCCTCAACCCAAAGGTTGGTTGGCGGCAGTTCTCCATTCGCTACGGTCTTGTGCCATTCTTTTCAACTGCACATTAGTGGAGCATCCTAGCTCCTTCATTATTTGCCCCATAAACTACAACCTAGGCCTGCCCCGGCAGTTAGTTCCCTCCACAGTGCCTTCTAAGATGGTGGCTAGCAATGTTTCGTGCCTGAGTTGGTGCTCGATCCAGATATTTCTCCTCTTTTTCAGTAATTTCAGCAGACAAGGAGACTCCCCCACACGTTTGAGAACCTCCACGTTACTGATTTTGTCCACCCAGGGAATCTATAACATCCTCCTGAAACACCACATCAGAATGCTTCCACCCTCCTTTCTTCTGCCTTGCCCAACGTCCAGGTCTCACTGCCATATACCACCTTAAGCAGTTATAAAAGCTTAAGTACAATAAATAAATAAATACACCGATTTACCTTTATCTGCTATTGTCCTATTCAGTAACCTCCCTTTTTGATCTTATTTCTAGTGACCTAATAACCCTAGTCTAAAAATGCAATAATCAAGGTTACTACAGAGGTAAAAAATTCCATGAGAAAAACATCCACCGTCCAAAAGCAGAAAAAAGTAGGAATCGAACGACGAACCTTTGGCTTGCCAGGCCAATGCGCAGACCACCATCCAGCCCATGCTTTCTAATTCTTCGGGTGAGTTTTTGAGAATGTAAGGGAATTAGATGCTACGCCCTACTGTTCCATCAAGGGCGGCAATGCAAAGGAAAAGAGGGATTCAGAGGAGCCACAACCCGTGAAGCTTAATTTCTACACCACCACCACATCCTTTCTCATTGATGTTCGATTCCTGGTCCAAATGGATTTTTTCTGAGTCCCATTTCTACGTCTTTCAAGGCAGTAATTGTATGCAGAACTGAATTTATGCAATTCAGGTAGGAATGACCAGTGGTTTTCTGAGTCAAAGTACTTAAAAATCCTTCGTAAAAATTGCGACAGATGTGCTTTTACCCGCCGATTTGCCGCGCGTCTAACCCAATAAATAGTCAAGTTACAGCTCCAACTTATCTCAGTGTCACTCCAAATGTGCCATTTATTTTCGCCCGATTTCCTGTTCCTAACAATCCGTCTCTCCCATCGTTTCAGTGTCCTTGCAAGAAACACAAACTGCCAAGAACCGGTCAACGTAAAACAACGTCACGCCACGCGCAAATCGTACGACGTGTCAGTCTATAATGCTACAAATATCATCGATAAATCTGAGGACCTGTCATCTTCAACAATTAGTCCAAATAGTGCGTCAGGATACATTGGCTATTCCCCAATCAGTTGATTCCCCCCTCCGCTCCTGGCGAAGTCTTCTAATCATTCCACCGGCTACTCCAACCTCCATTCGCCGGGATATAGATCCAAGGATATCGCTCTCTGGCTGACGTAGACGTCCGAGGACCACGAAAGGGTAGAAGGTAATCGCAACTACAACTTCTTGGGTCGGCCCATTCATAAAGAGAGACCGGTATGATCTGATTAGTACGAGATGTGTTTTTTAAGTAAGTATCGTTAGACAAAACAAGTATACTTTTCTTAGCAATTTTATTTTTATTTGAAAACCTGTACCTTAATCTACTTTTCTACATAATTTTCACTAATATTAAACCACTTATCGTATCGTAGAACCAGCTTTTGAATCCCATCCTCATACAAGTCTGCCGCCTTAATTGACAACCATTGCAACACGGTCGTTTCGATCTCATCATCGCTGTCGTGGGGCTGACCACCCAGATGCATCTTCAAATGCAAATACAGGTGATGGACAGTGGGCGGTAGATCGAGACTGTACGGAGGGTGATCGAGTTCTTCCCAGGCAAATGATCCGATGAGATCTTGAGTTTGATTAGCCGTGCGTGGACGGGCATTGTCATGGAGCAGGCAAAATTTTCGGTACCTAGCGTGAGCACAACTTTCGATAATTTAAACGTTCTGTCACAATTTCATAGATAACACTTCTTGAGACTTGAGGAAACTCAACGTAAAGCGCCTGTTCTCTTTCACTTTTTCGTCAACTTTCTGCTTGGTGCAGTAATAACTGCAGGTCGCCCATTTCTTTCCTCATTATGAACAAAAAGAGAAGTATTAGGCATTAGAAGGTCAGTAGAAGTTCAGCATAATGAATCACAGAAATGGCAATAACTAACCTTCTCCTCCCCAACCACCTCCAACCCCACAACCGCCCTCCCCCCCTCTCCTACCTACCTCACCTCCTCCTCTGCAAATTTTTACATAAACCCGATCTGAGGGGTTATTTTGTAATCTCACTTAAGTTAGAATACGCCATAAAATATGGAAAATTACGTCATTTTTCTTATTTCAACTCCGCCACCCAGGTGGCATGACCATATTCGGCTCTCAAGCAATAAACTGCCGGTTAATTTATTTGATTCATCCACTCTTTCAACTCTTGATCCGTATCTAACGACTCTTGATCCGTTTCATTTGGTTCCGCCTTTCTTTAGTTCCATCTCACCTGTCGTTAGGAACGTGAAATGGAGCCACCATCGGACCTTGGCCGATCGTGAGCCGATCATTAAGAGAGCGAAACGGATCTCCCGCCTTCCTGCAAAGAGTCATTAAAAAGGTGAGATTGCAAAATAACCCCCCAGTTTTTGAGAGATGGTGCAGTGCATCGAAACCATGGTCGTATTAAATCTTATCTATTGGAAAATTGCCATTTCTGTGCTTCATTTTTCTCAGAAAGAACATTCGCGTAACCATCTCTAAAAGTTCTAACCCATTTCGTATTTATTTCTGATTGAATATATAGCTTTTGACAAGTGACTTCCTGCAGCATTATTTTGGTTCCCTTGTTCTACCACAGGCCTGCCAACCCCACCATCGATGTCGACTGTTTTCATTGGCATCGCATTGTGCAGCGCTCCGTCCGTCTATCATCGTCCGGGGACGTCGTGGGAGGCGGATCCATCTAGGACATCGCTCCGAGCTGCTCGTGCGCCTCCGAGCGGCGGCGATAGCTACGCCAGGAGGAGCGGCCGTTCGTTCGGGCGACCACTGAGAAGGAGGCGGGTGGGTGCGGAGGCGATGAGCCGATATCCGGGCGCGGCGAGTTGCGTCAGCCGCGGATAGGCAAGAGTGCTCGTCTATTGGCGCTCGGTGGAGGACGGAGGACAAAAGGCTATCGCTTCGGCGAAGGCGGGCGAGCGTATTATTGCCATGGCGATACACCGCATTCACACACGAGTGTAAGGGTACTAAGCCCGCGGGGGATGAGGGGAGGGGGTGGGGGAGTGGGTGGAGCGAAGGGGGGACGGAAGTTGATTTGATTGCGAGCTTCCGGTGCGGCGATAGTTGCGCGGGTGGTGGCGACGATCCTTCGGGGCTGAATCCCCGTCATGCGAAGGGACAAGAGGGCGTTGTCTCCCATCAAAGTGGGCGGGTCCTCCGCCGAAATCAGCCCCATCTATCGGAAGGGTGGGGGAAGATGATCGGTGGAGCTCTTCTTTCCTCTTACTTCCCCTACTCTCCCGTACCGCGCTCCGCTGGCGTGTTCATCTTCCCACTGATCTGCGTCGACCCCGTAGGTTTCAAACTTGAAGGAGGTAAAATACTCGTTTTCCAATACAATCCTTAAAAATTTAACCTTTGATCATAACATTCACTGTCACAAAAACACGGTACAAAATTCCACTACTTATTTTATTGCTGTCGACTGGTTTGACGACTAAAGCGTCATTTACAAAACAAAACAGGTCTTGTAAATGACGCTTTAGTCGTCGAAACCGGTCGACAGCAATAAAATGATTAGTGGAATTTTGTACCGTGTTTTTGTGACAGTGAATTCTATCTTTAATTTCCACAAAGTCGAGAGATCACTGGTAATTAGACATTTCTGATTATGACAGTCCATTTTAGTTGGCTTCAACGTTGCACAGATATGAGATGGACAGCAAAGATGATAAGGAAGAGAGTTGAGGTAGAGAAAGGCCAACCTGCAGGACAAACACACCCGAGAAAGGTTCAAATAGGCGATCAGTAAAAATCTGGAGGTTATAATGGTAATGGGACAATATTCTTAGGATGCATAGAGAAATTGGGTTGACGGAGGTATTTATAGGTATAACGAAAAATAAAAATTTTACAATCCACAATGTTTGTTCAAAACATGTGTGCACAATCGGGATTTCAATGCTTTTGCATCATCATCAGGTGCTTGATTGACAATCAACAATTGATTGAGGTCAATCAAGCACCTGATAATGATGCAAAAGTATTGAAATCCGGATTACATGTTTTGTTAAATACATGTTTTGACCAAAAATTGTGGATTGTAGAAGTTTTATCTTACGTTATGAAATGGAATTCCACCAAGTCAAACCTGATCTTATTTCTTTGATTTTGTACTTAGAGGTGTTTGTATTTAGATGTGTTTGTATATTGTGTAAGCGTTTCAAGTGAAACGGAAGCCAAACGACCATTTCATGTCCTCCGGACGTTTGCGGATGGAGTGGTGAAGGAAATAATCAGTAGGGAACATCGGAAACAAGTGTTATATTTACTTGGGAAATCGCCGCCGGGCTTTGCTGTTCCGTCTGTAATGTAACAAAACCCGCCTCCCTCACCAAACATCCCTGGTCGGTTTCACTTGAAAACATATGTGTATTTAAACCCCACAGAATCAATATTCGGGGTCATTATTGAAAGGGAACGCTTCGAGACGGTCGTCTGAGTAGTCATGTGATATTCAGCGATGCGATCTCCATTATGTAGCTAAAACTTAGTCTCACTAATTGTATTTTTCTATGCGTTGTAATAAACTTCCTGATTCAAGTATAATTTGAGTTTCAACTCCTAAGTTTTTCAAAACTCACGGGAATTTAGACGCAACCGCTCGAATTGAGATTCCAGCTATTTGTCGTGTTCTCCGGATCACTACAAGGTAAAGAAAAGGGACAGAATAGAAGAGAGTTGAAATGTGCTTAAGAAGGCGGTTACGGAAGCTGGCAAAGATCAACTGGTGAATGAGAGAACGGAGGCGAGAAGTCCATGGAACGTGACTGAGATAAGAGATCTTATTGACGAACGAATAAAATACAAGAACCCAAGAAACGAAGATGAGGCAGCCAAGTAGAGGAAGCTACGAAACCAAATACGTAATAAGAAAATCCAAGATTTTCTAGGATGATTTGATTGAAAGCTACAGCGAGAAAAGCGACGGCAAATCAAGAAAGGACATTCTGAGACAGCATGCAATCTCGTGAGACGACACTTCGGTGCCTTGATCAGTTATGCTATCACATTAACCAACCATACTGTGAGGTCCATCGAGACTTTAGGGAAACTATATGATCTCTCTAGTTTCGTGCGTATAGCGCCATGAGGTTCTTGCATACATGCACGTGGCGTTTGCAGTCCACGACGTTAAATACTTACGAGGTTTACTGAAATTCTGTCCTTTCTGGGATAGAGTAGGTATGCCTCGGCATAATCCTTTTTAAAAACCTTACGTGGATTTCGCATGTATCACACAGAAAATGCAATGAGATACTATAGATGCTTCAACGGAGAAGCTCTTGAGTGCCTATGCTATATATACGTAGCGTATTTCAAATTAACAAGAATGAAATACCGAAAGTGATCAGGAAATACAGTAAAAATTACCATTTTAGTAGTATTTATGTACGCAGCGCAGGCGACGATCTATGGAGTCAGCTTTTTTTCCAAATTATTGTTCGCATTGCTCTTTACAATACATTGCACAATGAATTTAAAAAGAAATAAAGTATTTGTGAACCTCAGGTATTTCACTTTAAAACAGGAAACACAATAACTCGTCGTTAGAATATCCGTCCGGTTTCACGACTCATGATTACGGCATTAAACACAGTACATATTTATTCTGGAGACTCGACATTGCGGAAATGGCTTCACCTGAAATTCATCACGCCACCTCTATTTTACTATATACTCACGACCCACATCAGTCAGGATACCCAGAAATCCAAAAAAACGCAGCGCGTACGAAACAATTCTTCACAGAAGATTTACTGACGAAAAATAATTTCATAAGCAACCCAAAACCGTCAAGTGGTCGAGCGGGGAAAACTTGTTGCTGATAAACTTAGCAACAAAGCACTGGAGGTGCCGATTTGGTCAACACGGAGTCTTGAGGGTGAATGAGGCTCGTGGTCAAAGAAGTGACTTCTCCTGTCTTCTCTGATTGGTTGCCACCCTCCATATCGTCACAGAACTCCCACTTTCGCCACGCCCTCAGTTCTAAAGATAAATAGAACGAATAGCGTTTCAGTTGCGTTCCTCCTTACACCACAGGTGGGTCATGAACCATCTTTTATAGAACTTTAGTCACGTGTGCGTATCTGATACCGACCAGGTTTCCTCCTCAAATAATTCCTTCAGTTCAGTTCAGCAGTTCATTAAATTGTTCATGTTCTACTTTTGTAAATACCAACGGCAATCTGAGTCAATTTCTTGACTTTCTCCGCTTGCTCAGAGTTGTAAGATGTTTGCGTTACGCAGCGGAAAAGGTGTGCCAATTTGTCCTCCTTGAAACTTCGAGACTCGAAAATCATCGGAGACGGAGAAAGTGCCAGGAAGCGATGACACAAGTGCCGCGACCTGGCTCTGGTCAGCGCGAACGCTCAGGTCATCGCGATTCCTGCAAGCACCCTGCTTTTATTCTTTCCGCGCTGGTGCTGACATCTTTTTCTACTTTCAAATCGACCTGTGAACATTCCCACCAATCCAAAGTGTGATAGCACCTCCCCTACTCTCCCCACTCCTCCACTGGTCAGCTGATTCCCCTCCTGCGCTGACAAAGTGTACCGTGTACAGACTAGCTTTTTCTTAACCTGACCGCGGCCGGAGAAGGACGTATCTGCTTGGTTCCAGTTGTGACTTGTGTTCGTCTTGTATATACCAAGTTAGAGGTATTTAGCCTACGGGCTTGTTTTCTATTGTAATAATTGTGGTTTTATAAATGCCGTTACTGGAAGTTAATAAACTGGCTAAGGTTGTTGTAATTTTTCTCTCGTTTCCGCCCATCAATCTCAGTCAATTCACTCACGACGTCAAGTTTCAGTGGCTTGCGTTGCAAAGGGTAAAAGAGAGAAACTGCTTTTGGAGTTTTGAGAGACCTCTTTACTTTGTGCCGCGGTCGAAGTGGTCCATCAAATTAACTCGGAAAAGTGGGCTCCCAAAGTCGGAAAATAAACAAAACAATTTTATTGCGAGTATGTCAAGAGAACACCAAAAAGGCAGTCGACAGAAACACACCTGGCGTGAACAGAGTTTGACTTCAACCTGAATCAAGAATTACGCACAGGCGTCGCACTAATTAACCAAATTCAATGATCACATTATCCCTGATGTTCACAAGTTCGAAAATAATTACCATAATGCTAAAATGAATTTTATTTCAAGTGAAACGTTTGGAAAGTACTGTCGAATATTTTCTAAGTGAAAGTCAGGGAGATGTTTATAATTAGTAAAGCCTACTTTCTATACAGTGTAAGAATTTCTAAAGGATGATTTGCATACGATAACTTTTATATTGTATTTTATACTTATTCATATCGAATGCCTATGTATTATTTGTGTACCATCGCTGAATTATTGTTTTGTATTTTTTGACTTGTTTCAATGTCATGTATCATGGTCAAAAGAAACTAAGAAATCAGTATATATATAAAAAAATTTGGAGTTAAATATATTTATATTGACAATTAATTTTACCGTGCCATCAAAAACGAAATATTCTCAAGTCTAGTGATATGAGATGAATCCAAAAAGAGCATGCAAATTGAACAATTATTATGCATAATAAATTTCCTACGAAATATATTCATCCACTGACCCGAGTTCCCTAGCTAAACCTTCTGTCAAATGCTACCCTCTAATCCCATTATCTCGCTCATGTGACTAGTTTGTATTCATTATCAAGTCAAATTCTTAGTACTTTTCTACTAAATGTAATTTGTACGACACGTTTCACCGATTTACGGCACCGTCAGGTACAGAAAGTTTGTTTTTTCGTTATTTTTTGCTGTCGGGTGAGGAGGAGAAAAATACCAACATTCGGCCAGGGTTGAGAAAGAAAAAAAATACGTTGATTAAAGGCTGGCGTGGCGGGAAAAGATAATTTCATCGGAAAGGAGTGGGGAGGGATGCGGAAATAATAATTCATTACAAAGGCTATTGGATTGACTGATAATTACTATTTGTTCAAGTGCGTTCCTTATTAGGCCTTCGGGAAGAATGTGTAAAAGTTCGGGTATAAAATCGCTCATATGACTGTTTCCACGGAGGTGTTTAGCAAAAGGTGAGGTGGAGTCCATATTTCTGTAACTTTTGGCGAATTCTTTGATGCGTGTGATAAAATGTCTGCCAGTCGGGCCGATGTATGCCTTATTGCAGCTGTTGCATTTAATTTTGTAAGTTCCAGAGCTTAGTGGACTACCATGACCGTTGACTCAATGTTTAGAAAGGGTTAGGGGAGTGTAAAATGCTGATTTAAGGGAGTCTCAACCGTTGACTCAATGTTTAGAAAGGGTTAGGGGAGTGTAAAATGCTGCTTTAAGGGAGATTGGTGGGCGTTTTGATATTCTATAAGAAATATTACCAAGGAATGGGAGAGAGTACCGTTTGAAATTTGTTGGTCTTTCTGTTTGTGCGGGGGAAGTTTGTTTTAAAGCTAAGGATTTTTTTCCGAAGAATTTTGAGAATTAAATTTCTGTTGTAACTATTACTAGCCGCTATGAACATGATAGTCTACAGTTCAGATTTGAAATTTGTATGCATGAGAGGGATGTGTAGGAGGCGATGAACCATAGAATCAAAAGCAGCATGTATGTGGGAAAATAGTGAACCGAATCGCTTGGTATGATGTGATCGGTGTAAGGTTTTCTGCATATTGAAAATTCATGTTTTTGCCCCGTAATGGAGATTGACAAATTTGGGAAATTCAGAGTGCCGTTGACATCTTGCTCCATCGTGAAAGAAATGTATGAATGGAGGGAGTTCAGATGGTTGATAAAAGACTGCAATTGACGGTTAGATCCAGTCTAAAGCCAGAGAATGTCATCAACTTATCTAAACTAGTACTAAAACTATTGTGTTGATTGCCGGAATTGGATAACTTTTCCACCAAAGAGTTAAGGGAAAGTTCTGTTAAAAGGGGGAATGGAAGTCCATAAACAGGCCATCTGCTTGTTTATATAACCATTTGTTGAAAATGAAATTATTTTGCTTTACTGCCAATTATACCCGAGTACTTAATTCTGTGAAGACTTTGATGGGAAAGGATGAGTAACTGAGTCATTCATGGATCTTTTGTAAGGCCTCTAGTACAGGGACATAAGAAAACAGGTTATTTATGTCAAACGAAAACAACTTTGTATTTCGAAGAACATTAATAATATCTTTAAGGTGGCTAGCAAGTTCGACTGAATTTTTTATACCATATTTAAATTTGAAGCCAGTATATTCCCGGTACGAAGTATTTAATTTGTGCGATAAAAGATGTGAATGGGAGGAAACTGCGGAGAGTAATGGTCTAATTGGAAAGGATTTTTTGTGTACTTAAGGTAGTCCGTACAGACTTGGAGGAGATGGGTTCATTTGAATGAAAGACCACTTTCCTCCAGCACTAAAAATATCGGACTTGCGGACAGCACTTTTTACTTAATTTATAAATTTCAGGGTTGGGTTTTAGTTAAGGGTATAGTTTGGTTGCTGTCGATGAATTCGAGACACTAATCAACATACACGTTTTTCCATCACCACGACACAATTTCCCTTGTCAGCCTTCTGAATTATGAGGTCTTCCTTCTCAGTGGTGTAACTCAGCTGTCGAAGGGTTGATGCCTGGTGTTGGAGACCTGTGAGATGAGTCGTCGGTAATGCTACATTATGGATGATAAGATAAATTCGACGAGAAGATGTTTCGTCAATGGAAATGCATTCCGCAGGGCAACCTCACAATCGGCGGCAAGGTTCTTGAGGGCTGAGTCAGATATTTTCCGAGGAGGAGCAAACTTCAGGCCTTTTTTTTAGGATTTTCATCTCATTCTCGGTGAATTAATGGTTGCTTAGGTTCATAACTCTTTGGTTCCTGCAATGAGATCCTGCATGTGGCTCATTGTAGGGGAAGGTTGAGTGACCATCGCGGGGAGTTACCATAGGAGGCTATTATGTTTCTTCACCAAGGTTTTAAACTTGCAGAAAGAGATTTTGCTCACAAGTTTCTTAAATCTGTCTGCAAATACCGCCCATTCTGCAAAATGTAGCTTGGAGCATAGTTCTACAAGCAGAATAAATAAATAATGAGAACAATAATCCCTTTTGGTGTATTACCAATTTTTCAGCTCTCCCTTCACCCAATGAAGTTTAGCCGCAAGGACCGCTTTCTTGGCTGATGAAGATGAAGAAGTAGCACGTTCCTGGATGTAAGATGGGGAAACCCCTTTCTTCAGACACTTGCTGTTAAAATACTTGCACAATTATTCAATTCCGCACTTCACTGAAAGTTTCATAAAAATCTTCGCCCGTTGTGCAACTTTAGAATCACGAATAAATTTGACAGTGGCAGGCTTCACTTCGTATAAGTTATTTATGCTAGTATTCATGATTAAGTAAAAAATACTTAGTACTTTCTACAATCGTTTCTGTGAGACAAGTTTGATAGATTTAAATAGTTGTATTTCTTTCCTCCTCCCCTGTAACAACAACAATAATCCTACTCATATTATAAATGTGAAAGTTTGTGTTTGGATGTTTGTTACTCAATCACGCAAAAACTACTGGACCGATTGAGCTGAAATTTGGCATATACATAGAAAATATATCTATGGGTAATATTTTATATATTATAAAGCCCTAAGGGTCCCCTAAGACCCCCCAAAGGCCCCTCTAGTGGTCCATGCTAATCATTGGGTTCGATACAGTGGGATAATTTTTTGCTTTTTAAAAGTACTTTCACTCAAGATAGAGGGGTGGAAATTTTTTTATCGGATGGCTGAATAAATGAAAACTCTAATTCTTTCAATCGATATCCTATTACGTTTCGTAGTTGTGTGAAAGTCATGTTTTAGCTGAAAAATCTCACATTTTCTCTGAAATTAACAATTTCATTTTTCCTAGGCAACCAAATATTTGATCTTCAAAAGATATTTACGCCACTAGCATGTAAATAACATGTTTTTCTGCAGGCCCATTATATCACGTTGAAAATATGTCTGTATCAGAAGGGCCCAGAGCCCCAATGGCCCCTTGATGGCTTGCTTAGGTGGGCAATCAATAAATTCAATGCATATTTACATGCTTATCTCATACATGCTTACACTGCTGTATCGGTGAATGCAGTTTCTATAACGCGGTGTTAAGATTTTTTTAAATAAAAATAAGTATTACATATGATATCGCCGATCAAATACCACAAGAAAAATTATTTACGATCTCTTTCTATCGCTATTTTTTTCTTTGCTTTGTAAATCGGATTTTGATGTTTGTCTAGAAATAATTTGTATTCTCTAATAATCGCGTTCTACGATGTTGAATAAAAAATCCTTACTAATATGTAAAATGTAATGATATCTGTCTGTCTTTTGCTCCATCACGCAAAAACTACTGGACCGATTGAGCTGAAATTTGGAATGTAGATAGAAAATATATCTTTGGGTAATATATAGGCTAAGGCCCCCTTGTTGGTCCATATTAATCATTGGGTTCGAGGCCGTGGTTTTATTTTTTGCTAGCAGACTGAAATAAGTCATTGAACGCAAATTTATGTATGTATATAAGGGAAGTGATTAAGTTCATTCACTCAGAAGACGATTCAAAGAAGACTGCTCAGTATTCTTCAGGTTTTGTGGTTTTTGTATATAATAAATTCAGTGTTTTTCACACCCGTTGAGTTTCAACGGGTACCTTTAGCTAGTTAACGTATAAAACAAACTTTCTCTACCTAAAGAGGCCGTAAATCGGTGAAGCGCATCGTACAAGTAAACTTTTGTAGAAAAGTACTAAGTATTTTTACTTAATCATGAATAAAAGCATAAATATCTTCTACAAAGTGAAGCCTACCGCTGTCAAGTTTATTCAAATAACTACCTAGTCTTTTATAAATGCAAGAATCCTGAGTATCAAAATGTTCATTTGTGTGTCGCACAAGAAAGGACGTTTGTATACGGTGACTCAAAGATGAATTTTAAGGCTGCCTAGTTCACTTTGTGAGACCAATTGGTTGAGATCTTAAAAGGAGGAAAAATCAACTGGAGATCTCTCCCACCCCAGCTGCCTTACTTGACTCGATCATCGTACTACATAGGCTTGTGAGAAATCAATTTCACATTTAAACTCGGAAGTCTGCGAGTCGGAAAGAAAAGAATGGCCATTTTCGAGCGGCTTAGACACACATTTGACTTTGACCATGACGCGGTCGACGAATAATTCCTATAAAAACTCTCTATCGTTTCTTTTCACTAATGCCAGACGCGGTGGTCACGATGAGAACGTGCCGAACAAAGGTCACAGGTCACGAAGTACGCCTTGGGCGGGGATGTTGTGCTTTTCTTGAGGTTAAAGTTGAGAGTCAGTCTATTTTATTTATTTTTGCCTATTTTTATGGTGCAATTAGGGATATGCCCTCTCTTGCATTTAACCCTGATCACATGACAATAACCCACAACCCACAACCTTCGGATTAGCAGGCGAGGACTCAACCCAGCCGTCCCCCGAGGCCAGTCGACGATTAGATGCAATCTAAAGAATCAAAGCATTCAATAGCACTAGTCTACCACTTCAAGCGTTGGAATGTCACCTCGAAGGTGACTGGTTCGAATCCTATCTGAGGCATGCACGCACTTTGTCCTAGGCTAAGGTCTTAAGCGAGATGTTAATAAACATAACTGTGTTTAGCACCGTCCATCTGAAGACCCTTAACAGATGGGTTAACAAACCCCCAAGTAGTACTATAGTCATAGCAAAACTTATTGGCAATCGCTTGTGAAGAGCATGACGTCAAGATGAGTAAGACATAAAAGAAAGGTTGGACTAAAAGAGCCCCTCCGGTGGTCCAATTAAGGAGCCCTCCGGTACCTCTGTTCAACGTGATTCTACGCCTTATTCGCAATCACTTAACCTCAAACTCTGAGCTGGCGAGAGCTACCAAGGTTTGCAAAGCCCACACTACTCCTTCGCTAATTGCACTATCTGATGGCTCGAGAGGCAATTCAAACCTATCGCAGAGTCAATTGCCCCAATATTGGTCGCACGTCCAACAATGACCCGCTATCGACACCCCAATCACTACACCTGAACTCTTTGCACGATTCACGCCCTTCCATCCGAATGGCAAAAGAGACAAAGGCATTCAGCTCTATTTATTCTTTAGAGCTTGATGTTTCATACTCGGAAGTGGAAAAAACGCAAAAAATTCCTAGCTAACAAAACACATTATACTGCTTTCTAAAACTCATACGGACTGTGTGATTTTGGTTTTACGGAATTATTAAGTTCCAACTCCATTAACTACGAACAAATTTACGCACCGATAAAATCATTCGCCTTCACTGGGATTCGAACACGGATCCTTCGATCACGATGTTTAGTTACCGATGCCATACACCATGCATACTTCCCCTATGGTTATTAAAATCCAGGTAATAATTTTGATTAGTATTACTAGAATAAAGAATACGACTTTTTAATAAAAAACACACAGTGGGGTGATAAAAACTCTGATCGACTCATAAGCATCCCTAAAGAAATTGTATAATTTCACTCATATTTACACCGTGCCACGTAAAGGATGGCGATGACATTGAGGTTCCTCCAACACACACAGCTATTGGAAACGCGTCGGGAATAGCGGAAAAAGCAGTTAACAACAAAAAATAGTTTCGGTTGGTTATTTAGAAATATGGAGAGATATATGACGTCTGCGTATTTGTCTATTCCCAACGATTAGACTGCTGCTAAACTTCCTCTCCGAAGGAGGAAATACTGCACTTGAGTGTGCACTCGAATACTGTACTCCACTTAAGTGCTCCCCACATGGAACCCAAGTAGGTAAGTGGATTTCACTGAAATATATCCTCCACTGCCGGGGTTTTGGATTGTAAGCCAGTTCTCTATCAGCCACGCCAACCTGATCCCAACAAAAATAAAAACGAACACACCAATGCCTTACCTCTGAAAGAAACTCCCGGAAGTATATTCACTCTCCTGAATTTCCTCCGGAATTCACCAAAGAGCTTTCCAAAACACTTCAACTTGAGGGAAAATCACTTTGTGAAGCACAGTACTCTTCGTAATTTACTTTGTCACATTAAAGACGAAACACCACACTTGGAGAATTTGGGGTCACATTGTGGATGCAACCTCGTTTGCAAATCTATTGAGCTCGCCGTGCATCGGACAAGCGAAAGATAATCCAAGAGTTAGGCATATCTTCCACACTTTCACAACGTCTCGCATAGTACGACCGTTATGATCCGTCAACAGCCATTCGACAAACATGCGGAGCAAGTCGCACGAAAACGTGCTAACACACATTTGCATTCAAAGTACTCGATGATTTCAATGCAAGACTTTTGGATGCTAATCCACTTGGATAAATGCAGCTATATCGCATTAGGCAATAGCAGCAAGCTTCTTCACCAAGTTTCCTTCGGGAAACTTCCTGCAACCCAATGCGCTTGCTCCATATAACCCCACGGTCATCGCTTACCCTTCCTAAAACTTCCTATCATTCCCTCTTCCATATCCTTACTCAGCATTGGCACCATTTGACCGAATCACTTCATAATCTTCTCCATTCAACTCTGGGCCCCATGAGACCCACGAGACCATGAGTCGTGCCATATCACCGAGTTTATGAGTATCGTAGACCTTCGCAGTGATGCGATGTTAGTATTTAGAAAAAGCTTCCGGGTTGACTTCCAGGCGTTTGACTTCATCCACTGCATTTACATTTACTCCCCTCACCGTCTTGGTAAGGCACTTATGTGATTTTTCCGTTAAAAGTGTACTGCGCTGCATTCTCTGAGATTATGTTTGAGCCCCTAATTAAGGTGGTTCCACCGTAAAATGACTTAAATGTCATACTATTGATATTCTGTCTACTTGTAGAAAATGTTGTCCTCTATCTGATATGAGCAACAAAATAATACTTTTCCACGCTATATTACTCTCTAATTGAACTTGAAATTACATGGTGTTCAATGGGAGTATGAGAGAAACTCGGGGAAAAATAGTATTTTTCCATAAAATATAAATGCAAATTTTTGCGGAAAACTATTTATAAGAAGGAAATAATCCAGAGAAATTGAATAAAAATGTAATAATCTTACCACATTTATTTTAGTTAATAGAGAATTACCACCGTAATTTGAGCCAAAATTCAGTAATTCGTAGGAAATGGCGCTGCAGTCGGCTCCTATGGCTGTAAAAAAGAGCTCATTTAATATACTTTCGTGGAATAATCTGCATATTTTGTACCTTACTTTTGGGTTTCAATTGGTAACGCATTTCATAAGTGAAAGCAGGATTTTTTGGACAAAATATATAAAATGTGGAATTTAGTAGTTGTTTTGACTCACACAGTCGCGGCGGAACCTCCTTAAGACACCAAGAATGGACGTTTAGTAATTTTTCTGTATGATAGTGGAATAAAAATGGACCAATCACGGTTCCTGGTGGCACGCCAGATGCCACCATGATCATGTCGGAACTATATCTGCCCATAGTTACATTTATTTATGAAAAGTCAGAAAGTTTCTAGTCTAACTCTATATTTTCGCTTAATCCAGTAGCATTTTTAAAATATTTGTTTACTCTGAGGAACTTGGCTAACGGTTTCTTGAAATTCAAGAATAACACAATTACCTGCTTCTTCATTTCACCTAGCTTTTAGGTTCATATGCATCACGAGTCATTAAGAGCGTGTCTATTTGCACTCACTGTTAGATATGGGAGGTGACACCATTGCTGAAATATTTACATTAAACGCACAGATTGTGATCCCTGTTATCTCACAACCAACCCAAGATGGGCTGAGTAAAGTACTATAATCTGAGATTTTTGTCCACAGCAAGATAAAACTGTTATCCTCCACGACCCGTTCAAGCTTTGTGTCAGCGAAACTATCACAATGGAAGCATTTAACCAATCAGCAGCATTTCTTCCGGACTAGCTAATTTTCGCTAATTTTTATATCATATTGATGAAAATGTCTTATGCAACCTTAAATCCCACCTAACACCACACTAGTATCGATAACTTTGATGATAGACAGGCAAATATACATATTTGCATATTTGAAATGAAAGACCACTTTGGCTTCTACCTACCAATGCGGAATAAATAACGGTAATAGTTATGACCTAAACATTTTCTTATTTCTTCCTGTCCTAGACTAACCCACTCCATAAGTGTTTTATTATTAACTATCTCATGTAATTATATTCAAATGACGGAATACAAATAATAACAGTCAACAGAATTTTACAAGGCATCAATGCCTAAGAATACGAGATGCATTTCCTTGGGCTCGCCCTATGTGTGTAATCAAATGAATGAGGAATTTACCGTTCGTCAGGGCACCACTAAAGAATAAAATTTGAAGTAACGTCTGCATCTACATTCTATCCTGCGAGCTACCACAGAGGCGTACGGTAGGGTGTGTTACGGCACCAGCCATGGAAGGGGAGGAAATAGGGAAAAGCAGGGGTATGACTGCATTTTAACCATGTGTCTCATGTTAGTGACGGGCTGTTTTTGTTATAATGGTGCATCAAAGTAAGTGGCCTATCAGTTCAACAGTGTATCCCTTTTGTTCTATCCCTTCTATCAGTTCTGGAGATATAGCGCGGGGTCAAAATGGAATCCTCTGTGTCATACTGAAACTCGCTTGATCTCAATTTATTTAACTATCTAAGCCTAGCATGTAACCTCCGTGTCAGTAACAGCGCCCATCCGTGTCCTTCCATTATTGGAACGACACTTTTTGTTCAATCTTAGTGATTTTAAACGAAGCGCGCGGCTTTCCTTTGTATTATATTAAATCAATTAATCTAACATTTTAATTTTACATTCAATTTCACAAATAAAATTTGTGACGGCCTTGGCTGTTCTTGATCACTTAGTAAAGGGTGTTAATCAATAAGATTGTTAGAGGATTTTCTTCCTATTTCTGATGAGACATGTTTTGTTTCTGAGAGAATTTTGAAGAATTATAAGGTTATTGTGTGATCTTTATGTTGATTGAGTTTAATTGTCTTATTTTATCATCTTTAGTGTCCTGTGGACTTTGGTGGTAATTTTTCCAAAATCACCTGGCGCCCTGAATAATAAAAAAGCCAAAGTACCCACTCGTGCTCTACCATCGTGGTACTAAGCTGGCTTGGGACGTTTTAGGCATTTGGTGTTATAATACTTATTTAGAGAATTGAACGTTTCTGTGCTGGGTCCCAAATGCTCGCGGCGTATTCGAGATGCGACGTAACCAGAGAAAAGTAGTAGCTCTCTTTCACTTTATAATTGAAGAATCTTCCTACTCATTATTCTCTTGATAAATCCTAGTTCCTTTAATTAATGTAATGTATTTCGTAAGAAGTGTACTGCAGTGCATTTACTAAGTTTATGTTAAGAGCCCCCATTTAAGACACCACGGGTGGATTGCATGAACGGAGTTAAGGAGGTTCCGCCGCGACTGTGTGAGTCAAAACAAATACTAAATTCCACATTTTTAGTATCTTATCCAAAAAAATCCTACTTTCGCTGATGAAATGCAAAACCTATAAAAATCCAAAAGTAAGGTACAACATAAACAGATTATTCCACGAATGTATTTTAAATGAGCACTTTTTCCAGCCATAGGACCCGACTGCAGCGCCATTTCCTACGAATTACCGCATTTTGACTTCAATTACGGCATTAATTCTTCTACAACTAAAAAAAATAATGTGGTAAGATACCTATATTTTATTTTTATTCAACTTCTCTGGATTATTTCCTTCTCATAAATAGTTTTCCGCAAAAATGGCATTTATATTTTATGGAAAAATACTATTTTTCCCCGTGTTTCTCTCATTCTCCCATTGAACACCATGTAATTTAAAGTTCAATTATAGAATAAAATAGCGTGGAAAGGTATAATTTTGTTGTTCATATCAGATAGAGGACACCTTTTTCTACAAGTAGACAGAATATGAATAAAATGACATTTAAGTCATTTTACGGTGGAACCACCATAAAACCACGGCTCAGACGGAGTCCTGTGGACAAGCGGTCCGGTCTTCAGAACTAGGTTCCTTCTGTATCGTCCCCCTACCGTCCAAGTTTGTTTACTTTCAACAATAGAGACCGCAGTTTAAACCTACCCAGAAGCAGGCTTGGAAATAGGCGGCTTTGGAACCCAGGGTTAGACCACGGGCTTACGGTAACCTCGTTCTTGCAAGCCATAACACGAGTTAAAGTTGTTGAAGTCCTATGAGAGAGCTTCTAAGTCATCATTAGTGGCAATTCCTCGGAAGATGACAGAATCGCCTGCAAACAAGATAAGTTTGCTGCTTACTCTAGAGTAAATGCCATTTATATATATAAGGAATAACAGGGA
The DNA here is from genome assembly GCA_963573305.1 of Pyrrhosoma nymphula. NCBI lineage: Eukaryota > Metazoa > Arthropoda > Insecta > Odonata > Coenagrionidae > Pyrrhosoma > Pyrrhosoma nymphula. The sequence goes on from OY754335.1 coordinate 108,743,673, forward strand.
GTCGATCTCGTTTCCTTAAGGGACGCTGGATGTCACTTGAACCATGTCGAAACTAGTGCAGTCGAAAACTACATTTTGCTTGCGCACGGTTAGAAAATCTTGTGTCTGATTAACTAGTTTTTCGTTTACATTACATTAATGTACCGGTTAAAGGTAGGTTTTATTTGCCTTCCTTTCCGTCCATCGCACCTTCTCCTAACTCCACAACACTTATATCTCGAACACCTGCAGCCCTTTCTCGTCCTCTTTTCTGAGTCTAGGTTTCTGCTCCATGCAACGCAAAACTCCATATCAAGCTCTTCACCAGCCTTTGCTTTATATCCTTACCCAAAGTCCCCGTCATCAGCTACCTTCTATTACTAAACGCTTCCTTCGTTAAAGCTATTTTCCTCCTAACGTCTTTGCCACTGTGCCCATTTTCTTCTAGCGTATCACACAAATAATTATAAAACTCTATTTGCCCCAGTTTGTACTCTCCCCCTTTAATGATCAGCCTCCCTTTCTTTGCCCTAGAGAGTCTCATTACTTTGGTTTTCTTATGGTTTATATTCATTCCATATTTACCGCACTGCTTTTCCAATGTATTTACTAAAGCTTGTAATCCCTTCAAAGATCGACTAACCAACGCCTGGTCGTCCGCGAAACTAACCAACCTTATCAGCTGGTCTCCTACTTTGACTCCCACATCTAGCTCTTTCTATGCCTCTCGTACCATTTTTTCAGCATATATGTTAAAGATAAAAGGCAACAACGGGCACCCCGCGACCTATAACTGCCCTTCCGGATTCCCCACCCTCACCTGTGCCCTCTGGGTCACTTATAAGTTTCGGATAGAGCTCCTATCTAGCTAATATATTCCCATTTTCCCGACTATCTTCATTAGTTTCTACCAATTTACTCTGTAAAACGCCTTTTATAAATCCACAAAACAAGCAAAAACATCCTGATTACACTCTATATTTCTATCTATTAGTGTCCTCATCACCGCAATCGCATCCCGAGTAGCCCTCCTCTTCCTGAACCCAAACTGGTAATCGCCCAAGTGGTCATTTGCTCTACTCTCCAGGTTTTTATTAAATATTTTAAGCAAGTCTTTCATTAATTAAGTCGGCCCTTATTACACATATTATTTACTAATTCCGGAGGTATGCTATATACTCCCACGGCATTTCTTGCCTTCATCTTTCGTATTACTCTCTCTATTTCGCTATCAAGTATCTCCGGTCCGAAGTTATCCTTGTCTATTGTTCTTTCATCCTCTATATCTAGTTTCACAGGTCTATTATTGCTGTCACATAGCTCCTCACTGTCGCATTCTCTGCATCTACTCTGGATATCTTCCGGTTCATTCAATATCTTCCCTGTTTTTACCTTAACCTTTCGTATCGTTTACCCACTCTTTCCACACGATAACATTTTCACTTTGGCGTACAAAGCGCCCGCTTCCCCTTCTTCCTCCAGATTTTCCATTTCCTCGCACTGTCCCTTTTACCAGCTTTCCTTTGCCCGATTGGTAACTCGCTGGAGTATATTAACTCCTTGTACTTCCCCTTGCCTCGTTCGATGTTGACGTTTATTCACATCCTTCTCTCCTCCAAATTTACTTTTAAAAATTTCTGTAACCCACTGCTTCTTTTCCCTCCTCGCTTCATCTGTTCAAATTGTTTTTTCTTCCGCTCTTACTACATCTTTTTTTATAATCTCCAATCTTCTCTGGATAGTTCCAATTCCCTTTGCCTCACCTGTGTTCTTTTCCACTAGTTTCAGGGGTTCCCTCTCTACCTCTTCATCCACCTATTTTAACAAAGCATTTTGAATCTAAGGTTTCAGTTCGTCATAACTAAGTTATAATCTAAGTCGGCATCAACCCCTGGATAACTTCACGAGTTTTTTACAATTTCTGAATCTCTGCCTTACCATGATGTTATCAATTTTATATCTCCCGGTATCGCCCGGCATTTTCCATGTGTATCTACGCCAGGATTGATGTTCAAACTAAGTGTTTGTTACTACTAATTTATTTCTCCTAGAAAATTCAACTGCCCTCTCATCGCGGTAATTTCTTTGTCCTAGCCCACACCATTCCACTTCAAATCCGTCCCTCCCTTACCCCACCACTGCATTCCAATCACAATTCACAATCCGGTTTTTCTTTCCCTGGACTTCAATAATTATTTCTTCTAGTTGCTTGTACACCTCGTCCACCTGTTCCTCCCTATGGTTGCTTGTAGGCATGGGGGATTGTGTTTGAAACGTTCGACATTATTTCCATCACGTAACTAAGGAGTCACGTGGTACAATAACGAACTGTTCGAGATTTAGGAGTGTTTGAACCACTCTTTAAATCTCACGCAGCCTTCCCGATCAAGTTTCTATCACCGGAATATTGTTGATCGTGTTAAAAATCCTCATTACAGATTAAATAAACAGCATATTCGAAGCTTAAGTTGTCCACCCGAAAGATTCAAACACACCAAAATCTCGAACAGTTCGTTATTATACCACGTGAATCCTTAGTTACGTGATCGAAATAATCTCGAACGTTTTAAACACAACCCCCCTGGACCAGTACAAAATTCTTCGAGCGTACCTTTATTTCTACCACTAGTATCCTGTCGCTAACCTGTTTAATGTTTATTACCTTCATCCCAAATGTTTTATTCAGCACCATAGATACCCCACGTTGACTCTCATATCCCCCACTGTAGATTACCCTTTATCTATCACTCCACTAGTCCCCGCTATCCTTCGTTCTCACCTCGCACAGCCCCAAAAGATTTATTTTCCCTTTCTCCATTTCCTGTTTTATATTCTCTGGCTTTCCAGTCCTCATCCATGTCTCATACCGGGCACGAGACCCGCCATAGTAGGAGGCGTCCCTTAGTTTTCAGGATTCAAATATCTATGATTGAATTTCATATTCTGAGCAATTGATGGTTGGGAGGGACTCCCACCCCCACTTACCAACGGTACTTTTTATCATGCGGAGATATACTGAACTCACGAACGTACCAGATGAACTCTCCATTCTTATAGAATTGAAATTCTTTGTTTTCGGCAGTGTAAGTCTAGGAATTTGGCCGTTCATAGGCATTCCAGTTTTAAATAAAATTATGAGGCAATATCTTTGATATGAAATTTTATTCAACAATTTTAATATAGATAAATTTAACATTTACGAATAAACACTTTACAATGAATATTGTATTTCTGCCTTAGCATAAACAAAGATTCTACCATGATTTCTGAGTATTTAGTAAATAATGTGAAGCATCAGTTTTCACGCCAAACTGTTTGCATCCTTTGTTTATTAATTTTTATTGGTAATTTCCAGGAATGAACCCTTTAAAGTCACTCAGTCAAAGGAAAAAAAATCAAAAATTTTCGTGTGGTAGAATAAAGGTACGAAAGTAATCGAGTAGGAATAATAAAGAACTGGACGTTGGCATCCTTACTTCACCCGCCACCGATCGAGTTTGAACTCCATGATTGTTTTTCGAGGAGCATGAACACATGAGCACACTTGTTTTTTCTAAGCTGTGAATGTGATCCAAATAGCATAGAGCCTATCTAATCACGGTGAATGAGCAGTACCGTTCCTTGATAGACTAGTAACCATTCCTTTGCCCTCGGGAACTGTATCTCATGCCTACTTGCGTTTATAGCTTTTATTTGCTTGAAGATTGTTTTTTCTTGTACTTAGTGGGAAATTATGAGGAGATAAGGTGATGGTTAGGATAGTCCCCACCATTATGACCTTTTTATCAAACAAACATGAATTCTTGCTCTTGGATTTTTTCCGTGCCACATTAACAGTACCTGAATGCCTTAATTCGTTTTGATAATTATATTCTTTTCACTTATTTTAGTATGTCTCTTGTGCAAAAAAGAGAGTTTAACTGTGTGATACTGAGCCTGTTTGGTGGACTAAAATGGTTATATTGTATGAAGGGACTGCTTGAAAAGTCCAGAAGAACAAGGAAGCAAATTTTCAGGCAAATAGGTAACTGGATCCACCCTCATCGATTCGATCCACTGTGGTCACGTGTATTCATTGTACATTGTGGTGATGTCTTATTCTATTTTACTTCAACCTTGTTCAATTTGTGTTCCAACAAATGCACACAAATATTTCTTAATATATTGAAAACAAATAGTAAATTAGGGAATTGAAAAATATTTTCTACAACCTGGTGTGTGCTGTCAAATTCTGAGCATATTTGGGGAAGAACTTCACCTCCTTGAAAAGATTAAAAAGGCACAAGAAATCCCAATGAATATCCGGGTTTTCTACATTAATGCAAGTCAGCATGCAGAAACCCAGCGAACGGAGGACAATTTATTGTTTTCTTTGCTGTAGACTTATGGAATGCCTCAGAGTAAATTGCCTATTATCTTTTCCGCAGAAAGCTCACAGAATACCCTGCAACGGCTACTCATGAGTTGGTTCTTGGATCTGGATAACAAATAATTTTGCCATGCATGAGAAAAATATCCCATCTGTATCCATTGCAGAAATGATTTATGTATTTTTAATAATCATTTAATATGACTTACCCATTTGGGTAAAGCCAGGACAAAAATGGCGACATAAGTTCAATGTTAATGCTTAAATTTAACCTTTTTAAATTTAACATTTAACCGACAATCGACATTTAAGTTCATTGAAATGATTTTAGTGTACACTGATTTTAATGTTCCAAGCAGTACGACACTCGTCTGATCTGCAATCGCTCATAATTATATAAGTATATTAATAAGAATTACAATTACATTTATCCCTTAAGTAAATACTTCAGGGGGAATATCTTCGACAAAACGTTTGCACTACAGCAAGAGCTTAGCCATTTTGACATTGAACTGTAGAGCTGCGGAGTAACTGTGAGGAGATAAGGATATCCTCCTCTTACTAATGACCGAAGATTTTTATCAACCAATAAGAGATTGAGCATTCCCATTTTTTCCACCTTTATTTTGTTCCGAAGAAACTCCGTTTACGTAGGGAATGCTCTCTTCTCTTGTTTTCGACAGAATCATCAACTTCTTAAGCAGCAGATTTTTTACGTTCTAATGACTTAAGATTATAATTGAGGTGGTGACAGATTTTTGCTCCATTTTGGAAGATTCGCATCAGCAGTAATTGTATATCTTCTCGTTCTCCTGCACCGAGTACTGGCACTTGTCGATGGCCCGGTAGACGAACGTTTTGTAGTGCATGACCCGGTCCCTTCGGGCACGGCGCGTGTCATCGTAGATGGCCCGCACCACGGGGTCGGGCGCCTTGAGGCCAGTCATGGCGGCCAGATCCTCGTAGTACTCCCACTGCATCCAGTCCAGTAGGTGGGCGTACCGCTTGGGCATCTTGAGACCGTCGACCCGGCGCCGGAAGTCACGCTCACTGTCGCGCAGCATCTCCTCCCGAGAGGGCAGTACCAGCGAGCCATCCAACACGCCCAGGAAGTAGCGGACCTGACGGAAAGGTTGCAATCGTTACGTCGTTGTTTGGTTGTTTATTTGGGAGAATTGGCCGACAACTGAGGTCATTTACGACATTCTTAGGTGGTTAGGAAGGGTTGTATGGGGAACGGCGGGAGAAAACCGCCCATGGAAAAACTCCAAGGGTTCCGCAGTTAACGTGGTTCGGCGGTTTCACTCAACTAAAGAGAATCCAATGAAACTTCCTTAAAGTATTAATAATATTATCGTAAATGAAAAGGAAAACTTTGTTATATTCCACCAATTTACTACTACTAGTTTCGACGCAGCGGCGTCATCTTCAGGTACCTGAAGATAACGCCGCTGCGTCGAAACTAGTAGTACCTGAAAATAAATTGATGGAATATAACAAAGTTTTCCTTTTCATTTACGATAAAATGAACTTTCACAAGGTTGAGCCTGAGACGATGGAGATAATATTAATAATATTTTTTTAAAGCTACCTGCAAATTTTCAGAATTATTTGCCGCAGGTTTCTTGAGATATTTGATCGAGAATTGGGCATGAAATTACACGGGTTCTTATGCCTTTTCTTCTGCATCCTGCAAGTTATGCATCAACGTTCAAGTACTCGTGGTGCCAATTTCACATCGTCCGCAACGCGCGTGAGGGATTTCCTTCTTCAAGCGCACGGAGTAAAAATCAGTTATAAATAATTATATCGATGATATATATTATAATACATAGAACAACTAGAAAAGGTTCTTTCTGATGAATAATGCCTTGCATTCCCATAAGAACCCGCGTAATTTCACGCCCACTTCTCGTTGAAATAACTTTAGAAATCTGTGGAAAATAGTTCTGAAAATATCACTTAGCTTTAAGACAACAAAAGTAATGTTTCCAGCAAGTTTCATCGGATTCTCTTAAGTTGAGTGAAACCACCAAACCTTCTAAAACGCCCATCCGCCATTCTCAGGGCTCTGTCATAAGATCATCCGCGTAATGATTGGTATTTTCGCCTAACCCGCATTTGTATGAAAACTTCATATATCATGCAAATACCGGGAAAAGATCAACTCGAATCACTCAGATATTCTGTTTCTAAACACCATTCCTTCATATTTGAGCACCCCTTCTTCATTTCCACCTTCAAGCTATGGAATCGTTCACCTGAAAATGTTAGAACCTCTTCTACAATTTCGATGTTCAAGAAAAATATGACTGATCATTTATGTAGCTTAATCTTCTCACATCAAATCGATATTATCAATTCTTGAAATATGATTTCATATCTGTGCATTGCAATTTTGAATGAGATTCGTCTTTCTCTATCGTATTATCATACTGTTTGATGTTGTCTATTGTTTTATATTCCATTATGCTTAATGCATAATGTGTAAGTAATGCAATTAATTATATACAATACCTGTTTTAGTTTCTCAAACCCTAATGTGTGATCTTAAATTTGTTTACCGTTACCTTGATTTCCACATGTTATTTATTATATTACATGTTAAGATAATAAATAACATGGGAAATGTGAACATGTAATGTGCATTGTCATCAATGAATAAGATAATAAATAACATGTCTATGACATGTTATTTATTATCTTATTCATTGATTATTGTTGGTTTATATGTGGTGCTCCTTAATGAAATAAATATGTAGTGATTGACCCCATTTGTTGTGACATGTATTCAATGTTTCAATGTTCCAAGGGACTTAAAGTCCCAGAACAATAAATACTGTTTTCAATTTCAATTCAATACCCCCGAAGTGAAGGACAGTACCCGGAGAAGTGATGCTGACCTGGTAGTCGAAGAGGACGAAGGGAAGCATGAGCATTGGAATGCCCACGAAGCACATGGTGGGGTGCTCGATGTTCACGAGGTGCTTGTAGAGGGGCGTCACTCGATTCTCGTCCACACGGATTCCACAGTCGTCGCTCAGGAACGGGAAATGGTAGATGTACCCTAAAGGCAAAAAGAGAAACGGTCACAGACATTAAAATTATAAATACCATCCATTCGGTGAGCCGCAAGCCACCTACGAGGGCGTTGGGGCATGGGGTCTGAGGTGGGACACCAGCAGACATTGTGGCAGAGAAACTCGATTGATGTACAATGTTCGTGTTTCAATATTGGGCACTTTGCAGAAGTTCGATTTTTGTCGCAAATCGTGCGAGGAAAAAGAAGTAGCTGAACCTATTCATCTTGTTCATCCACATATTCCTTAAATAAAAATAAATAATATCGCGAAATTAAATAAATAAAACCGATCGGATAGGACTTATTGTCTTGCATTGGGATAATGTAATTGTTCCAATTATTTATGTCCCCTAAATAAATTTAAATTATATCTCTCAATGGAAATGAATAATTTCCAATAATTTGGTGCATAGAAAATGAAAAACTTTTAACATTGTGGTTCCACAATGATCTTTTTATTAGCACGACCCGGATTTCGACTTAATAATGCACGTTTCGACCTAATAATGCACGACTGGTCGTTCCAATAAAGATATCATTGTGGAACCACAAAGTTAGATTTTTCGCTTTATAATGAATAAGTTTCACCAAGTTACGCCTGATACCACCAACTATCTCTAAATGAATGCATAATCTCTTTTGTTCAACGGTTTTTGAATGACAGGAAAAATATGAAAACGATATCCACATCAAAATATCGACGTACTTTTCGCATGCCCTTCCTAAAAATGTTCCGTCACATACTGAGTTGCCTGCATTTCCATGGTTTGGCCTTGGCCGTGTTGAAACATATAATTCTATGCAAATACGCTGATGATAACACACACTCAAGTGCCCAGAAGATAAGACTACCAATAAGCACGGCGTCCCTTGGATTATAACAGTCTCTCATGTTTTACGATTCAAAGTGCGTGCCTCAATGACAATTTCGACATTCTGGCTGATATTGTCTCAAACATATCTCCATTTGTAAACTCCAAATACAGCCCTGATTGGGTTAAACCTCACTGATCGTAGGCGGTAACTACCCAGTTTCTGTAAAGTTTCCCACACATTCTGATGCAATGATAAGTAACAACTCGACAAACAGCTAAGAGCCGAAAACTTAAACGAGCTTAAGTTAGTTTGAGCGATATATCAATTCACTTAGAATTTGATGAATTTGACGTGACTTTAAAGAAAAAAACTCCCATCTTATTAACGACACCAAAATATAAACACCTTGTTGAACTACTTTTCGAGTAATTTGCCTAAAAATATAGGCTGCTTCACATGGGGTAAATTACAGCTGTGTGCTCCACACGGAGAATATTGAAAATATTAGGAACTCCTAACACCTAGATTTCGTCAAAAAACTAACGGTGTGTAGTTTGTATGTTATGTCAACTATTCATAAAATTAATCAATTATTCACCGCAGTAATCTTTACAGAATCGCAAAAAAAACTTTCATTGTAATGGTGAATTCACCGAACGGTGAGAAAAAATGAGTCAAGTTAGAGACTTATGCAGATATATTTATTTAATTACTGAGAGTTTTTGTGATATATAACTATATTTGGGCGCCATTCATATTTCTATATTTACTTCATACGTCTTAGAGACACTGAAATTAATAAATAAAATTGAAATATGGTCTCCATTATGACTAGTAAGTAAGTACATTTATTCATCCCAGGACAAGTTATATACATGTATAGGACTAGTCAAGAAAATCATTATAATCAAACAGTAATGGGCACATATAAAAAATAAAATTTAAAACTTATTAAAATCATTAAATATATATAATATAATATCAATAATGTATGACTGCCCCTATTTATTAAAATATTAACATTAACAACTTAAGAATTCAGAGACTAAATAATACGAGTTGACTCGTATGACTTATCCATTAAATATTTCCGAAGCTGAGTCTTAAAGCAGATTTAATTACTTTTATTTCCAAAGGCAAAGAGTTTAAGAACAACAAACCTGAGTACACCGGACATTTATAGTACATTTTTGTATTATGTGAAATAAGTCTGAAAAAGTTTTTTTGTCTGGTGTCATGACTATGTACATCAATGTTTACCTTATACCTTGGGCAGAATGATTGCTCTTCACATATAGAATAGATGAGTGGATATAAATGGAGGGCAAGGTTAAAATATCAAAATCCTTAAATAATTGCCGACAGCTGTAGGAACTATCTCACTCAAACTGCCTTAAAATGGGACCTGGGAGGTAAAATAGTTACCCCTAGCAACATTATGGAAGCGGCTTTGGTGATCGTGGGTGAAGCTCGTTTAGATATGGGCCAGGTTGGAACGGTGGCTAGAGTATGTCTTACCATCCTGTGGACCACGGTTCTGATTCCGACAGTTGCTGAGATTTTCCCGCGGAATCAATATCCCATCCTGAGTGTCATGTGGAGATACTTCCATCGCAGCATTCCGTCCGATGAATGCGACATTAAACTGTTGACACATTGATATTTCGCTAGGAGAAGGCTGATTCGGGGCTTCCCTTCACCTTTACTTCAGTCCTCAATTAATTTCATCTTAATCATTCTACCCACCTTCTCTTAATGGCGCAAATAACCCATGCAATTGGAAGCTCCTCTTCCCCTAAAAACCACTATTACTCGCTTACATCCGAGATTGAAGTTGTACATTATTATTTTTTTCTTCAGCGTATGTTGCTATGTAGCTCTCACTCGTCTTAGCTATTAATTCTCAGGCTAACACAACATCCATGAATGCTTCGGGAATTTGAGCTTGACTTTTGAGCTGCTAGTCCGGCGCGTTTACCAGTTGATTTCGAAGAATGCATTTTTCCAAAAGCAGATGTTTCTTTACCAGAAACTGACGGATCGAAAAGTGATGGAATCGAGGCCTTTATGCTCGCGCACTGCGAAGGTCCAAAGTTCCCCTGGAACTCGAGCCATTAGGAACAGCTGCTTGGCGTCATATACTATCAAAATAGGAGGACCCAAGCAATCGCGAGATGTTCTGAGTGACTCATTTAACTCTTGCTTGGCCTGCAAGGTTTCTCGAGGCGAAATCTTGTTTTGAAGTCCACATCGTCCCACAAGTCGAAGTGTTGAACTCGATTTCGGACAACATATGGCCTTCTTATATGTTCCAAGATTTCGATCTCATCATCATCGTCGTAGCCGATTAAGAGTTCCCATACGTGTAACCTTCCATTGTAACAGCGATGCGGTTGGTAAGATAGCTGCGCATCCAAACAATGATATGATGTTAGTGGCAATGCTGTTTATTATTACAATAATATTATTATTGCAATTGCTTAATATGATGGTTATATATATCCTCAAAATTTGGTGAAATGGGCCTCGGAGGGAATTTAAATGTGAAACGCTCGTCCATCGAAAGTGCGTACAGTAAAGGTGACGCAATATCATTACGATACCTATAAAAAAACACTCGTAACCTAAATACAACGGGAAAGGTTTGAAATAATTGTATGTAAATAGTTGTTTTATATTGTGATTGTTAAAAAAATGTGTAGACGCTTTGCTGCGCGCGTAGAGATAGAAAAGAGACGCACTACTTAATGAAATATTGGAATAAAAACATATATGCCGAGTGATATAGAGATCTCTTAAATCGCTTAGGTGCATCAAAGGACCCACAAACTATCGTCCAATGCATTTTTTGGGGGACCAACAGCAATATGATTGCTCTACACGGTATGATTATGGATATTTTCAAGGTGAAGCCCGGTTACCCGGTTATATCTTTTAAAAAATTTTAGGAACTGTGGAGGTGAAGCTATTCTAAAATGCCACTTTACTGTACAGCACTTGATTACCCACAGAGTGGGAACCAAACCGGTTTTTCGTTTCACTACCCCGTGTTATGAGGTGTGAAAACGAAGATAGGCAATTTTTTTCTTCTTCCAAACAGCTGCACTCGGTGACATGAAATAGCCGGGGGACGTAGATAATTTTAGCCAGAAAAATGGCTTTTCGGAATATGCACAAATGCGGCTGATTTTTCGCGTCCAGTGTCAAGATCCTCGGAGTTGCTGTGGAGACAACTTTCTCCACTGAAGGCGTCTGTAACCTACGATCCAGCCATCGACATGGCAACAACAACAACAAAAATTAGTAGATCCAAGTTCCCGTCCCAAAACAATAAACAACTGATTGTGTGCCGCAGTTTTCTTCATTGTACACTCACCTCGTGCTATGCTCATACTCCTTCGCATTCAAACTCTCCGTCCAATGGAATTTTGTAATGGTGCCAGGCCAGGCCAAAATATTAAACAGAGAATAAGCGGCTCTGCGTTCAAGAGATTGCGATTCATCGAGCGAAAATTTGCAAGGCCCTCGGGCGAATAATAAAATAGAGATGTCAGCTGACTCACTCTGGATCCCACTTTGAGTAAGCCACAAGTAATGGGAGTCTAAGTCATAAAGATGAAATCTGCGGGCTCATTAATTTGCTATAAAGAGCTACACGTTTCGTGAAACTTCAACGATCGACCAGAAAGTAAGAAAACCATTAGAACCGAGTAAAAGCCACGTGAGACTCGAAGGCTATGCGCCCAGCTAACTTGAAATTTGAATATCTATAGAGTAACAGGTCGATAAGGTGAATGTTCTATTCTCCTAGATCAGGGTTTCTCAAACTTTTTCTGCGATGGAACACTTCGTAAATCCTGAAATTTTAACGGAACACCTTGTTTACTTTTCAAATACTAAACCATTAAACCATTGCGTTGAGATCATGTAGCATTGTTTAGCATCATATGAAATCATTCCAGGTTTTCCCGGAACAACCATTAGCTTTCCGTGGAACACAAGTGTTCCACGGAACATAGTTTGGGAAACCCTGTCCTAGACTATGCATCAGTAGGGCAGGCAAAAGCGGCAAATGAAGATATGTTAATTGCCAAACAGTTTTAATGAATACTTTTTACAACGCACCATTGGCAAGAGCAAAAGCAGAGAGAGAGACGCATTATACCAAAATTCCTAATTATTCATATCTTTTCTGCCTTGATTAATTTTTTCCTATGTCCCTCCTTTTTATGGCTGGTGTCCAAATACCTCCTGAATCACGTTCTGGTGGCGGGCGACTATGTATGGGTAACTAGCTAGTTGTAAGGCGCCTAAGGCGCCCGTGAAATGACAATGAATTTGATTCGTGGCTCCATCTAACTCGCTTTGCTCCCCGGAATTAATGAGTGTATCACTTTAGATGGTAAGTATTTGCGTGGAAATATTTTTAATGGAAGTTACCATGAAGAAAGCACAATATTTAAAAGATAAGCGAAATAAACTACGAAAAAAAGGAAACAGTTTTACCACCGCAAGGCATCGAACTCTCTAACTTCCACTCTACGATGCACCACATTACCACCGGTCTACCGCTTCCTGAAAGAAATGGGCAGTTCACAGGGCTTAAATGCTTTCTCGCGACTGTGGCTCCATCTCACATCGTTAAGAGTCAGTCAGTGATAAGCGTAATTATCTACTTCAATAATCACCGATGTGTATACATATGTCAGTAACATTCACATAAGAAATACACGTGAAGCTGAATCTTCATTTGGCTGGAGACCTTTTTTTATATGCAAAATTAAATTAGAAATAGTGGCTTTCTGTTATTGGGAAAGGTACCAATTGAAAGAAAATAAAATGAAGATTCGTACTCCTTCAATAGAATTTGGTATTCCGGTCGAAATTTTCGCTCAAACAAAACGATTTTTCGTAGTATTTTAGCGTTTTTGAGTTATCGTCCCAATAACGACCATACTCAATTGTCTAATTCGAGATTCCATGTATATCCATTAGCTCAATCATTCTTTGCACTAAATAAGATATGAATGGTTTATTGCAATGCATTGGTGTTGATTTTTTTCCTTCCTGTTGATAATCAACAGGCATTTTCTCTGGTATATACTAATTTTCGAACCGATCCGTCGTGATTTTGACGCCACAGTTTTCACAACCTTTCAATTGAATGCCACTCGGTTAGTATATCCCTTTGGTTACGAGGTGGAAATTTCAAGTCTTCCCCGTTGAAAGGCGGGGATGGGAGTCAAGAGTCCCTCACTCACCCGTGCAGTACATGAAGTCGTCGACGTCGCAGCTGGAGCCGTCCTCGAAGCGGAATCCGCCCTCGTGAGCGGACGCCACGTTGGGCGCCTCGACGACGTTGCGCGGCAGAACGGACGAGATGACCGGCGGCACGCGGTGACTGACCACCACCTGTGGGAGGAGGGAGAGGAGAGAGACACACGTGGTAATTGATGGCGGGTCGGATGCGCTGGCCACGTTTTGACCTAAAGGTTAATCGAACGCCCCCTCGCCAAACGCCATCTGATTACAGGTCTACAACACCATCCCCTTGATTCATATAATAGTTCTAATAGGCTTTAGCAAATTAAGAAAAAGTTACCGTGAGTACTGTGAGGAGTGAGATGGGAGAGGTAAGCTGCTTGATCGTACGCATCGTAAAATATGAAATGAATGCAACGGAAGAGGAAAAGAAGGTAAGCCCTAGAAATTTCAGGGCATAGTGAACATAAGCATAATTTTCTTTTTTCATATGTAAGAAGCAAATTGGAATATTTTTCCGTGATTTGGAACCCGCATTTGAAGAATTCTGACGTAACGATTGAAAGAATCCAACAAAGATTTTGGAGACAATTTCATTACGTACGCCACAATGTCTATCCTATGTTTGAAAATTATGTAGACTACAAAACTATGTTGGAAGAGTTTAAACATCAAGCGATGAGTGAAAGAAGAATTATGAATGATTTACTTTTCCTGCATGACATTAATAACAAAGATAATGGTGTAGAATAAGACGATAAATTAAATGTTATAGTCTGAACAAAGATGGGAAAGCAAAAAAGGACTTTTTACATGAGAGATGCAAAGAATAATTATTGTAAGAACGCACCAAAAAATAGAATATGTGCTTCATACAATACATATTGTAACGAGCTAAATGAAAACTTGTCAAAAGAAGTTTCACAAGGATATACTATCAATGTTATCAAAATTGTAAAATAGTTACTAAGAAAAAAATGATCACTTTTGTTATCAACACTATTATTATGTAAAATTTTATGTGTCACCAAGCCAGCCTTAACTTTTGTACTTTATTGAAGATTTAACTGTGTATGAGTTTACCCTATTATTATGTTTGTCATGTTGGGTGAACAATAAACTTATAAAATAAATGAATGAGCCAGTAGATAGCGCTGTTTTTAGTGCATTGCAGTCTAGGTTACGACTTGCGTGAGGGAACGAGGCGACAACTCTTGTTCTTCACCTTCTTGGCGACAGTGCATATCTCGAGTGCGATGTCGAGGCCGGATGACGATGCGCCCCACACGAGGACAGTGCGGCCCGCGAACGCCTCCTTGCGCCGGAACTCCCGGCTGTGCATCACGGAGCCCCGGAACAACTCCATGCCCGGAACCGGAGGAGCGTTTGGCTCGCTATAATGCCTGTCGAGGGAGGAGGAGGAACATGAGTAAGAGACAGGGGCAACAACACTCGGACGAATCGGAGGATCCACCCTCCAAACTCGAGCCGAGCTTAAGCCGAGACACTTAAGGTAGTTTGAGCGAAAAATCACTTCACCTAGAATTTGATGAATTTGGCCTCATTTTAAAGAAAAAACTCTTTCTTTAAAAAGAAATCTTTCCAATCAAAATACCAACCCCTTGCCGAACTACTTTTCGAGCAATTTGCCTAAAAATATGAGAAAAATATGACTGTCCGCTCCAGAGGGGGAATATTGAAAAAATTAGAAACTTCTAGCTCATAGATTTCGTCAAAAAACTAACGGTGTGTAGAATGCATTTTCTCAACGATTGATACAAAATAATCTATTACTCATCTCAGTAATTTTTACAGAATCGCAAAAACACCTGCTGTTTTGGAGGGTTTTCAGCCGTACGGCGGGAAAAAATGAGTCAAGTTAGAGACTCATGCAGCTTTATTTATTTAATTACTGAGAATTTTGCTCGTATATAACTATATCTCTACGCCATTAAATTACAATATTTATTTCATGCCACTTACAGATGCTGAAATAAAAAAATAAATTTTGAATATGGTCTCCATTATGACTAGGGAACTATCTCGCTCAAACCACCTTAACTTCGATGACTGATCGGGAACCGGTGTTTCCATCGTTGCAGGCCGTTTCCCAGGAGGAAAATGATTGGACGACAATCGAGTGTGACGGGTTTGTATACCGGTGTCTTCTTCTTCCCAATGGCGCACTTGAATACCGGACACAAAGGACGCCTTCGACAAAAAGGAGATGATGAATTCGGAGAAATCTTAAATGAGGCAGTGGCATGGATCCCCGCGAGTTAGTTCACGAAACCCGAACTTTCATATTAGTTTTATTAGTAGATATTATATTTCTTTATGACCACTCACGTAAATGGGCCTAATGTAGAGCAATAAATCTCAAGCATTATTTAAAATCCAAGGACTTTGGGAATAAAGACATGGGAAATAATACCTGGAAAATTCTCCAAAGATGTTACAAGAAACAACGGGAGATACTTCAAGAACAACTCGCGATATATTTCCAAGGAAAAAGGAACACAAACTCAGACATAGTAATGCACAATAAATCGTAGGGAAAATATTTCAGCATGTATAGATATTAAATGGAAACGCATAGACCTATTTAATCCAGAAGACCAACAAAGAATGGTTAGATATCTAAGAAACCCCTTTAAGGAAAAGCATTCCAGTAACCTAGGGAAGGAACAGATCAGTGAATGAAATGAAAAAGAAAGAGGGTCAATCCATGGGGAATCATCCATGCCATGTTGCTTAACATTCTTGATTTTCCTGATTTTTGGCTGCATAGTTTGCCAATATTTTGGGAGCTCAAAGCAATGCATGAAAAAATGTTCAAATTCTTTGACTCTTTTGGCGGCCATTGCTAGATATCACCACGAGTCTTTTTTGACGAAAATATGTTTTGGAGAAAACTATATAACTTTTTTTTACTTACGAAGATAAGAATATAATAAAAAAATAATATTTTCAAAAATTATCTATATTTTTGAAGCAGGTATGTTTCAGCTAATCATTGAAAACTTTGCTTAAGGAGGTTGACTCGCGACCGTTTGAGTCAAAACAGAAGATTCTTTTGACACGCTTTTACACTTTTAAACAAAATACTCCTCTCTCTTAAAAAATGCCTAAGCTATTGAAAAGAAAAAGCAATGCACTAAAGATCCACAGTAATTATGTAAAAGAGTTAAAAAAAATACTTTTCTCAGCCTGGAAATTGAGTCAATATAGTGATGCTTCAGGTATAAATGAATTTATAATATGCTGACACTGCCAATAATTATGTAAATATTACAAATTAAAATTAATTTAGAATAGTCCTTCGGATCCACCTTAAAATGTCTTTCATTGTGACTTTATTCATTTGTAAAATAATCTGGCAACTTCGATGTGATGAAAGTGAAAGAAATATCTAATGATGGAAGAGAAATCCCTCACTTCGTCTTTTCTAAATAACTTTTATCAGGGTATTTTCGCGTACATTGATGATTTTAACATTCCAGTAAATCATTTATACCGTGCTTGATATTTATCTTACGTCAATTGCTCGCATAATAAGAAATGAATGTACAAATTTCCCTCACAAACTTCCCAAGCGAAGAGGACACTCAAACACGTTCCAGGTATATATCATAATTTACGATTTCAGTTCCAGTGTCCTCCCAAATTATGAAGCCTGACTTGGTATATATAAACAATGATAGTTTTTGCGTGTAATAAGACCCTCGGGAACATAATAAAGCTTCATATGCGCCAGAAATAACTCAAATCGGAGGCAAGATTGTAGTGTCATGCCGCGGCATGCCGTGGCCACGCCAGAATTAGGCAAAATAATGCCATGTTTCCCCTTCAGTACTAGAGCTGTTCGTACATTGGTTTGTAGCTTACTGTGCTCCGAATGAAAGGTGTGCCGGTTCGGGCCTCCGTCGCTGATAAAATATTTTTTTTAATCAGAACATTTTCTAATGCTCGGGAATTGAAATATTTTCAAAAACACTGTCGGAAGGTCTGGATAAAACTTTATTTCTCTAGTTTCCAACATGTTTTAAGGTGAAACTTGTATCGACGATACTAGGCGAATGATATGGGATCCCTCGTCTGCAGTTCAAGAAAGAACTGAAATTGATATGCCTGATGCACGCCTTCGTCATTGCCATACCCGTTTCAAACACTATTCTGGTTCACAAAGGTTAGGAATTAAATACCAACGAACTGATACATGGGTCAAACCCTCATCATCATCTGAGTAATCTCCTGGTAAAAGGTAGGTTATGATGAAAGTCAGAGAATATCCAACGAACTCTTACACGTGCCCTTTCTACCTCTATTATTTCTTTCTTCATCTCAGCATAAGTCCTACCTTCCTTCATCCCGTCCATAAAACCTAATCTCTTTCTTCCCCTTCCGCGCCTAGCAAACATCCTTCTCCCTCTATCACGGCCTTCAGCAAACCATCGCCCATCATTACCGCTTCCAGCCACCTACCCTGCCTTCCCCTAATCTCATCTATAAGTTTCCTCTCCTCACCCACCTCTCCTCACCACTCACAAGCACTTCCTCTTTTGTCTTCCTTTCCGTCCAACGCACCTTCTCCATCCTCCTCCACACCCACATCTCGAAAGCCTTCAGCCTATTTTCGTCTTCCTTTCTCAAGGTCCAGGATTCTGCACCATACAACGCCACACTCCATATCAAGCTCTTCACCAGCCTCTTTTTTACATCCTTCCTAAGGATTCCAGTCATCAGCTCCCTTCTCTTATTGAACGCTTCCTTCGATAGCGCTATTCTCCTCCTAAAGTCTTTGCTACTATGTCCTGTTTCTTCTAACGTACTACCCAAGTACATATTTAAATTTTTCTACTTGCTCCAGTTTGTGAATTCCTACTCTCTACAGCTACCTACCAGCCTCACTTTCTTTGTCCGAGAGAATCTCATTACTTTTGTTTCCTTATGATTAATCTTCATCCCGTATTTCTCGCACTGCATTTCCAATGCATCTACTAAAGTTTGCAATCCTTTCGATGACCGACTGACCAACGCCTGGTCGTCTGCGAATCCAACAGACTATCCACTGGCCTCCTGCTTACATTCCCACATCTAGCTCATCCCATGCCTCTCTTATTATTTCCTCAGCATAGATGTTAAAAAGCAAAGGCGACAACGGGCACCCTTGCCGCACCCCGCGACCTACAACTGCCCACCCTGATTCACCCTCAGCTACCATCACCTGAGCCCTCTGGCCCATATATAAGTTTCGGATGAGTCTCCTATCACGCTATTCTATTCCTATTTTCCTCAATATCTGCATTACTTTCTCCCAGTTTAGTCTGTCAAACGCATTTTCGAAATTCACAAAGCAAGCGAAAACATCCTGATTATACTCTATACTTCTTTCTATAGGTGTCATCATTACCACAATCGCGTCTCTGGTGGCCCTCCCCTTCCTGAACCCAAATTGGTCATCGCCTAAATAGTAGTTTGCTCTGCTCTCCAACCTTCTATTCATAATTCTCAGTACAACTTTTACCGCGAGCGAAATAAAACAGATTGTTCTATACTCCTCGAATTCTGACGCTTTCTTCTTCTTCGGGATAGGTATTAATACTGTTTTCACCAAATCCTCTGGCCCTACTCCTTCCTCGTAGATCCTACGAATAAGTTCGGAAAACGATTTTCTCCCCTTACTACCTAGATTCTTTAGTAGCTCCGAAGGGAGGTTATCGGTTCCCACGGCATTTCTACCCTTCATCTCTCTTAATGCCCTCTTTATTTCGCTTTCAAGTAACTCTGGTCCGATGTTATTCTTATCTATTGATCCGTCATCCTCTAGATCTAGGCTAAAGGGTCTATTCTTGCTGTCATATAGCTCCTCTACGCATTCTCTCCATTTTTCTTGGACATCTAAATTTACAAAATATTCTGCAAGCCACCTCAGGGGTGTGTGGCAGGGGGTGAGTATTCACCAACATGCATTACACTATACCCTAAAGTTAGTTTAACTACGACTAATTATGCATTAGCATAAATCGCTAATGCTTGTCACGAGGCGAAGTCTCACAAGCATGCACTACACTACAGATATGCTCACAATGGAGAGGGACCGCTAATATACATGCATCTTGCAACCACACAAATGGAAAGAGAATCAAGGCTTATGTAGAAAACATGTACGGCGTGCTGTTAGCACTAGGTAACAGATAAGGATTCAAGTATTAGGGAATGCTACTACTACTAAGAGCTACACTACCTAACGACAAACCTAGATAAAAGTCTCATTGGCAGCTGTTATGGTCCCTTATCGTTCGTGGGAAAAATGACATTTTAAATCTGTCCATTCTGCAGTCTAGTCCTCTAATTTTATTCTCATGATCTGATCTGCCGTAGTATGTCGGATTTCGTAAAATATAATCAACAGATATTTTATTATATATGCGACAAATTGCGCATAATAACGGATACGATCAACGCTTACTTACCTGGGTTTTATATAGAAAATTAAAACGCATTGCTTACTGTTATTCAAGTTTCTTGCTACCCGTCGAGCCTCAAAAGTTGGCCAAATGGTGTAAAATACCTTTTTTGGGCCCCTATCTTATGATGTATCGCAAGCCATCCGGAAAAATAAATATAAGGTATTTTTTATAATAACAATACCTTCGGAAAATGGCTTAACAATGCAAAATATGTAATAGAACCTAATTTAAAATCTGGTATATATAAGTTAAATTGTGATACTTGTGAATGTTGCTATATTGGTCAAACGGAGCGAAATTTCAACACAAGAGTAAAAGAACACAAGGCATGCTGGAAGAATAAGGATGATTCGTCAGCCTTCACCCGACATCTTTTGGAGATGGGGCACCGAAGCAGCTTTGAGCCAGATATCCTGCATTTTACCGGGAAAGGAAAGAAGATGGATGCCCTAGAAATTGGAAGATCACCCTACGAGGAAACCACCTTCTCAATGACGTAACCTTTCCTAACCCATCCCCCTTATTACTCATCACCCTTCCAAAACCCCCACCCTCACAACCCCAATGATTAACCCCCCCTGATTTCTCCCTTCAGTTAGCTGAAGAGGGCCACCTTGTGGCCGAAATACGCGTATCCGACGCACACCATCGTCTTTTCTTTTTTGTACCGTTTTTTGACTACGCTCTTTTGAGCTAGATTCTCCCAGAAGTTGGGCCCGTCTGAGTGTGTGAGTGAGTGATTTCTTGAGTGCTTGTGAGTGTGTTTGTGCTCATAACCCAGGCATCCTTAGCGGGGTTCCATTAGCCCAGCAAAGAATCCCTATTTGGGTTGAGTGTGTGTGTTCATAACCCAGGCATCCTTAGCAGGGTCCCATTAGCCCAGCGAAGGATCCCTATTTGGGTTGAGTGTGTGTGTCTGTGGTTGTCACTGGCGAGGAAGTAACATTCCCGTAAACCACCACTGGTCGAGAGGTTGTGGTTGGTCACTGGCGTGGATTTACCCGTTTTTTCCCGCAAACCAACACAGCAATTGTGACGTATTTTTGACGAGTGGTGCCAATTTATTACGGCCATTGGAGATTTGTATACCTTATAATTCCCATAGTATACATAAACCTGTCTTTTCCATGTTTTTTAATACACCTGAAGATGGCTTGACAGTCAAAACCGGTCGTTCTGTGTTAAATAAACTGTGGAAGTCACAAAGTCTCTTCATTGCTATTATGGAGCCCTTCCAACACGTCATAGCTTCCAATTTCGATTTAAATTATGTGGTCTGTCTGCCCCAGCAACCCGGATGAGCCATTGGCTTGTCTTCAGGTTTCTCAGGGGCCGAGCCACTAGAATTGGACAGAAATAACCATGCCCTGGGCATGCGAAAAACCGACCCAGGCAGGACTCGAACCCGCGACCTTCGGATTAGAAGGTGAGGACTTTACCCCGCCGCCACCGGGGCCGGGGCGGGGTAATTCTACTTCTAATATCCTTCCTATTATGCCCATTTTCCTTCAAGATAGTAACCATTTAACTATACTGCCCCGTCTGCTCCAATTTATGCTTGCCCACTCACATGATCAAGCAGTCTATATTTTTCACTGTCTTCTAATGTGACCATCAATTACTGCAATACTTTGGATAACTAAGTAATGCCTGTTCATTCGCATGTTTCCATTCTGAAGCCTCCATCAGCTGCCAGTTGTCTTTTATTCCTTCATCTGCCCTTTTCCAAACCTTTCTTACCATTCCTATAACTTAATTATGTAAAGCAAAGGCAAAATGGGTAAACCTTGTCTCACTCTACTGACTCTTAACTAACCATCTTGAGTCTCCATTGGCCACCCTCACTTGCGCTCTCTGAAACGTATGCTTCAACGATAAAGATATAAATCTGGATCTGGATCAATGATAATGTAATAATGTTTTGTGTTATTATATTTGTAAAAACAGTCTTTTAGCCATTGCATGAGTGTAAATAGCGTCTAATGAATAGAAAGTGAAAAAAATCTTTTCTCAGGATAATTTCTCCTTGAGGAAATATTCATGAGAACGAGTTTTTTTTACGGAAAAGAACATCCCCAGCGTCAATCTGCCAAATGAGTAGAATAAATTGAGATTTCGCGTGCGTGTGTTAGGAGAGGTAGGGAGGAAGAAGGAGAACGGATCTCATTTATTCCGTTCGTAAACAGGAGTCTCCCCGTGGCAACCCGAGCAGCGCAGCGCCCCTCGCTTTCGTCCGAAACAAAAGAAGAGAGCGGAGCGCAAACACAGTCACTCACCCGTTGCACACGAGCACGGCGTCGAAGGCGTGCCGCCGCACGTGATTGGTCCTCGTGTCCTGCACCAGCACTTCCCACTTCCGCCCGCTCTGGTGCGTCCCGCCGCTTCCACTGTCACCGCACCCGAGGGGCCGCACCGAATTCACTCTGCTGAAGAACTGCACGGTCGACACAAGGCGAGGGAGAAAGGAAACACATTTGCCCGAATCAAAAATTAAGCCAAGGTCGTCTCTAACGCTCACTTGAAATGCTACATTGATTGTCCTTCACTCCGCAATTGATTGAGTGAAATTACTTTACTCTTATTCCTCGGAGTACATGGTTTGTTACAATTGCTGTGAATTGCAAAAGGTAGAGTTGAAAAAATATATTTTTCCATCAATTTCTGGTTTACTCTATCAACATTGACGATAAACGAATGAATGCGAAAACTTGCCAAGTTTCTAAGATCACAGTACACTTTATCCCGAAGGAACAAAATTTTGATGAACAATGAAAAAAAGAGAAGTTGTGCTTACTTTTTAAAAAATTACATTTTTTCAGTTACAGTTTTTACGGTTGCTCATAAAAAAGCTAGATTAGAATTATATCAAAGCAATTCTCTTCATTACTTTTGTAATTTATGGCTTGTTAAATAAATTTACATCCACCTGGAAAAATCAACCAATCGAATTTTCATTCAACTGGTCTATAGCCATAGTCACAACCAAGAAATGAGTTTTTGTTGCGCCATGAGTAGGAACGCGTAGGTAATTTGACTTAAGGAGGATTTATTGGAATGGTGGAGAGATGAAGTAAACCTGGTGTGTGGATAAGCCTTACAGAACAGCGCGAGAGAATTCAGCATCCGGCGCGGCGGGAGGAGTGGTGGAATGCACTCAACACGCTCTATTTATGCAGACTCTAAACAGTTCTGCAGAAAAATCATCACCATCGCTTGGTTTCAAACCAAAGGTCTCGGTGTGAGAAGCCAGTGCCAGGTTGCCACACCTCTTTGATCCTTGCGGAAAAACTCGTTATATCCACGAGTTGGCAGGCATGAATGTCCTCGACATCCATGAGCATAGCAGGTCAGGGTTTGAGAGATGATCCAAAACCCTCGAGAAGATTTGGAATAAACTTGGAAGTGGCAGGCTTCACTTCGTAGATGTTTATTAAACTAGTGCCCACTCATGATTAATGAAAATACTTGGTACTATTCTACAAAATTTTTATCGTACTTTACTTTCTGTACTTTACGATTCCGTAAATCGGTGAAACGCGTCGTACGATAAAACATTTTGTAGAAAAGTACTAAGTATTTTCATTTATCATGAGAACTAAGATTTGGAATGTTTAAATAAAAAAATTAGGAAGTTTTTTAGTTCTAAAATTTTTAATATTCTATGCCAGAAGAGCCCAGTTCAATTTCTATCGTGAAACTAAGAATATTATCTTTTTGAAAATGAGTTTATGCTTTATTTTCATCACGACGAATACTTTCACCTCCCTTTTGGTGGAGGCCCTTTTGGAGGGTGGCCCATGGATGGCTATGGATTCTTCCGCACAGAAAATCATGCCTAAACCCCTTTCCCCAACAAAAGTCACCGCACTGAAAGGATGTCAGGAGGATTGACCGTGGCTCTGTCATGTGACTTCGGTTTTCATCACTGCCGCAAGATTGCAGAGACTTGGTGCTATCCCAGGTGGTGGCACTACATTATTAGCGTGATAGAGCCCCTCTCTGTCCAATCAATGATGCGTCCACATCATTCGCTATTGCTCCGCGCACGGAGTTAGCTTACGGGAGCAGTCGGCCCTTGATGTCCAGCCTTAGGCCTAATGGGGGTCAGAGCTCGAGTAAAAGGGATAATGGGCGGGTGATGTAGGGGGATTTTACGTTCGCGTTCATAGCTTTTGGGAATTAGGCCATATCCCGCATCCATAGAGTTCTCAACTCCACGGAACATAAAACGCACCTCGTCAGATGCACGAGTACATAAAGAGGACATATTCGAAGGGGCTGCACACCAAGGAGGAGACCAACTCGTAGCAGAATCTATTTATAAGTACCCTCACGACATCCAGAACGGATGAAGTCGTTATCAAAAATCTCTTTAAAATTCAAGAGACGCCTCGATTTTTTTTTATTTCCCTTCACCGCCTGCTCAATTTAGGCCTGAATAGAAGATGGAGCGGGTCCTTATAAATATATAAGTCAGTAGACGGGCGGCAGAGGACTCGGAGTTTTGGATGAACGGATTTAGGAAAGTGGTCATTCCAAGAGGGCATAAATATGAAGGAAAGGACTGACGCAAGTATCCACAGTTTATTATAAGGGACCAAAAGGAGTAATAATAATAATAACAATGTATTACTTCCTTCTTAGATACAAATTAAATTCTATTTAACAAATAATAGGGAAGTTTTAGGTTACCCTAAAAATTATAAACCTGGGGTAACCAAGGGGTAACCAAGAATTTCGTGCAAAAGAACATACTAACAAAATATTTTAGTTTTAAGTAGAACTATACACAATTTACATACATTTTAATAATTTACTTTCAAACAAACGATTTAATTTACAAATAGTATTTCAATATCGTCATGTTCAATTAGACATTTTTTTACTTGCTTTAAATAAGAGTTAACTTTGTTTTCCATTTTAACTGCCATTGGAAGTAGATTAAAGATTTTCGGGCAAAATAAATATATAGATTATCTTCATAACTGAACGGATAAGGAAGCGGGGCCTCATAGGGTTTTTTTGCCATCCTTCGTTTAAACCCAGATGATTTTGAAAATAAATATGGTCATCAACCTAGAAATAAACCTACCTATTAAAAATTGAAAAAAAAAAATCAGAGATTATTATGCCACAGGATTAAACTTTGAAAATGCCTTAAACTCGGGAAAAGTAAAACATCCTGCTAGACTTCCGTTAGTTGGAGCTGATTTATAAAATAAAAGCGTATAGGTAGAGCAGTTGACGGAGCAATTTATAATGTGCCCAATTCAGCCGCATGCTTTGCTATGAAATAAAGGAGACATTAGGAAAAAGTTATATTTTTGGTTACCCGAGTCATTCATGTACACTACATAAACTTTTTCATCGTTGTTTAAAGTATTTGTTTTTTGGAGTTTTTGGCCGCGATTTCAGGCGTTGGTCCCACTGTTTGACGCAAGGGAAGGTCTACCAAGGTTGAATCTATGAGAGGTCGGTTTATGAATGACGCACATCACTCAGCAATTCTTATTTCCTTCTTTGAAGCACAAATTGAACGACCAGTCTTTGAACCTTTGGCTCAATGAGTGGAATGTACTGGATCAAATGGGAGGAATGGAGTGTCTACCTCGAGGGTAGAGCTACTGAGGATGAATCCTCATCCCCACTGCTACAGGCAGTTCAGGGAAATCCGCATCCCTGCTTGGGTGCCACGTAGTTGGAACTTATGGCGCAATTGTCATTCCGGCGAACGCGACCTGCAATCGTGGACACCTTTAAACCTTTCGTCAAGAGTAGTATGACATTGATGACGGGTTTCGATTCTCCCTGCCTCCATGAACAAGCTTTATCCTTACTAACTTGTCCTCCAGATCCCAATTCAAACAACAAGTCTACAGTGCGATATGCCACAGAGGAAAAATCATTCGCCTTGACCGGGATTCGAACCCGGATCCCTCGATTTCGAGCCGAGTGCTTTAACCAGTTAAGCTTAAGTGACCTTCTCCCCTGTGGATTATTTGGTGGCTTTATAGGAGCATGGTGGTCAGAACTGCTAGACATATGATGCCATTAGCAGGCCAAATCCTGCGCTAAGCGCCACAGCCCGCGAGGATAAAGCCATACATGGAACACATTGAGGTGTTCGCTCTTTGACTAATTTTGAGGATACCGGGACTAGCCATGTTAGCTACCTTTACGGAGTCACCCGCAAAGTAAAAGCACTCGGCGCGAAATCGAGGGATCCGGGTTCGAATCCCGGTCAAGGCGAATGATTTTTCCTCTGTGGAATATCGCACTTATGTGCACTTTCGGGTGACTCCGTAAAGGTAACTACCGTGGCAAGTCCCGGTATCCTCAAAATCAACAAGTCTACAAACCAAATTTGTATTAAGTGGCTCAAGTAACCTCAGGGGGTTATTTTGTAATGTCACCTTTTTAATGACTCTTTGCGGGAAGGCGGGAGATCCGTTTAGCTCTCTTAATGATCGGCACACGATCGGTAAAGGTCCGAAGGTGGCTCCATTTCACGTTCTTAATGACAGTTGAAATGTAACCAATGAAATGTGGAGCCAAATGAAACGGATCAAGAGTCGAAAGATACAGATCAAGAGTCGAAAGAGTGGATGAATCAAATTAATAGACCACCAGTTCACCACTTGGTGGCCGAAGATGGTCACGCCGCCTGGGTGGTGGAGTTGATCTACGAAAAATGACGTAATTTTCCACATTTTATGACGTATTCTCTCTTAAGTGAGATTAAAAAATAACCCCCCGGGTGTCGGTCACCTACCCTTAGAACACCTTACGTTATAAAACCATTGTTTTATGTTGAGTTTCGGTTGCACATTATCACGCTTACCTGCACGTGGTCGAGTAGGTTGTAGTGGTGCGCATAGTCCTGGAGGTACTTGAGCACCTCGGTATGGTGCAGGAAGGAGCGGCCCTCACCGCCCGTGCGACACGGGAACCCCTCGAACTGCATCACTTCCCTCGGCAGGGTGGTCCTAGTTGCGTGAGAGAATCAAATCACTTAGGGTAGTTTGAACAATTCACTTAGATTTTGATGAATTTGACGAAATTTTAAAGAAAAAGCTGCCATCTTTTTAATGATATCAAAATATCAATCCCTTGCCAAACTACTTTTCGACTAATTTGCCTAAAAATATAAAGTGTTTTACATGGGATAGAATACGGCTGGGTGCTCCAGGGGGAGAATATTGAAAAGTTAGGAATTTAGAACACCTAGATTTCGTCGAAAAACTAATTATGTGTAGTTTGTATGTTTTGTCAACTACTTATAAAATTTTAATCAATTACTCACTGCAGTACTTTTTATAGAATTGCAAAAAAACCTTCTATTGTAAAGGCGATTTCACCGCACGGAGTGAAGAAATGAGTCAAGTTAGAGACTTATATGGTAATATTTATCTAATTACTGAGAATTTTTGTCATATTTAAATATTTCTTTGCACCATTAATACTACTTTATTTTCTTCTTACTTCTTTCAAACGCTTAAATTAAAAAATTATATTCGGATACTTATGGTCTCCATTATGACTAGGGAACTCTCTCGCTCAAACTACCTTAACATTGGAACGCGTATCTCACCTCATTATCCAATTGACTTCGGTGCATTAGAGGTATCCGAAATACGTTCACAGGATTTTAGGTGCTCTTATCATATCCATGTTTGATAAGAGTCATATAGCGTGATTGTGCATAAACAATGTTATAAGAATAAACTTTGACAAATTTTCCTCCCACAACAAATAAATCATCCATGAGCATGAGTTTTTCCGGGATTATCCAAGCAAGACTATTGAGAGGCCTAAGTAAGTAAATATCCTTGGGACCTAGTAAATATCCATCTTTGATAGAGGTGATTAAAACCTCGTGATGGTGCATGAATAGTTTTATAAGATAAACTGACAAGTGTTCATCCCATTACAAATAAACTATCCATGAGCATGAGTGTTTCTGGTATTATCCAAGCAAGATTATTGAGAAGCCTAGTATGAGTAAAGAAGTCAGATGTTATCAGAATAATTCTAAACGAGTAACTATAAGAGTTCCCCATTATGGGCAAAAGTAATAATTGTGATATGTCGTAAAAGAGAAGGTAACAATAGCGGCGTACAGATGCCGAGACTAGATTTGGTAGAGAAAGGGGCAAGGTGCATTATTTAATTTTACTTCTCCACCCCTGTTGACATTTGTGACCGCAGCGATCGAGTTAAAGAGGCGATCGAGTTAAAGGAAGAGGGGGAAAAATATAACTCCACCCTTGCCTAGGTTTCCTTTTGTTCCTAGGTTGCCATTTCTCTCTTTTCGATTTGTTTCACCGCAAGCACTGCGACAGTTTCGCAGGACGTAGTGATCCACTTAAACGCAATAAGAGAGAAAAAGGAACTGATATCCTCTGCCATGGAGCATAAATCAGGCTTCACATCCGATGCTGGTCAGCCATATGTGCACTATGCACTCTATTCTGGAAAACTATCGTCATTGTACTAGAGTGCGTTGCTTTGATTGGCCGCACGCGCTGGAGTAAACCGCGCCGTTGAAATAAAAAAATATAAATAATACCCATAGCATTGATGCTCCTGTGCTATGGAAAACCACTGTTAAGAAACTACTACTGTAAGGAAAAATAGCTGCAAAAGTTAAAGAACGCGGAAACGTGTCATTTGCGTTGCCTATCCACCAGGGGCCGACAATCTTTTATAAACACTATTTGGCTAATTAAATAATAACAGGTATTTGTATTTACAGGAAAAACCATATCTCGCCCTTAAAATTGCAAGTTTGGCACCCCTGCGGGACCGATTGCCGGGGGTTGATTGACTCCAAATTTCGTTTACTTATGTTTGCATCAAAAGAAAAAAATGTAAGCTTCAAGACCTTAAATATTCTACACTTGAAAATTATGCTACTGCGTTTACTTGATAGGATAAGAAGATTTGACATTATTAAATTGAAGTTCCATTGGCCAATGGTAGAAATGAATTTTCACTTGCAGCTGCTCCCCTTAGCATTACTATATATATATATATATATATATATAATGTCTTGGTAGAAAATCGCTCTCGGCGACGATGCACATGCATAAATAAAACAGTGATACACTAAACAAACACAGAAACACGCAAAAAGGACACTCACAGAAGAAAACTTGTACGTTTCGGCGTCAGGACGCCATCGTCAGCGGTAGAGGAATGATCTCTCCTCTCCTCATCCTCATCCTGAAAGATCATTCCTCTACCGCTGACGATGGCGTCCTGACGCCGAAACGTACAAGTTTTCTTCTGTGAGTGTCCTTTTTGCGTGTTTCTGTGTTTGTTTAGTGTATCACTGTTTTATTTATGCATATATATATATATATATATATATATATATATATATATATATATATTATCCGTCCAAACATTACTCAATGAGAAAAGTGAAACATTTACCATTGAGGCTGTGACTACTAAAACGGTGAAAACTTGCATATCAAAAATATTTTCACTCTCGTCACCATAGCAAGTCGTCAATACCAAGCTAGTGCTTGAAATTTAGATGTTTGTTATTAAGGCCAGGATGGCGATTGAATGTAAATAAATTATATTAATTTTACAGAAAATATACTTCAGGCCGACCAGGTTGTGGATTAAATTTAAACCACGATTAGCATAAATAATTGAGTCGATGAGCTCGAGAAAAAAGTATTACGGAATCGGGGTCTTAAATAAATCGTGAAAACTTGATTTGCAGTAATGATATAAGTGAATATTGATAGCCCATTATTACATAAATAGTGCCCAGAGTTTCCCTTCAATAACGATGTCAGAATAAATTAGCTCTAAAGTAGCCAGCCTTTGTCTCCAAGCTTTCTGACTTCTTGACTTGCAAGTTCTATTTACGTGATGAGTTAAATTATAGTATCTCATCTTGAATTTCCGTTTCATTTTAAATGTGAGCAGCAGAGTAACAACTGTTTCTGGATTCAAGCGATTCTTTTTTAAACCATACCTTGCTTATGACCGCAAATTTACTGGTATTTTATCTACATGATTAAGATTCTTCAACTATTCTCTCTACTTTGGCCAGATCTTTTCCCATTCAATGAATACACCACCCGTGACGGTGTAGTCTCTCCTTGTTAATGCCTGAGAGTATATTCATCTCAGTCGATGGCGCGTATATTTCCAAATCTTATCACAGTTTTCCCTTCCGCCACATTCCCTTCCCTTCTTGGCACTTTGCCTAGGCTTATGATTTAATTACTTGTGCATCTTCCTCGAAAACAGCCATATCATCCTTTCATTTCCGTCTCTCGTCTATCTATTATCATATCATCTGTAATCAAGGGCTCCCCTCTTATCAGCCATGTCTCGATTGTATCTTCTTAAGCTCTCATTATCTAAATGATGATTCGAGTTCACATCCGCTCCATACCGACCATTTGAATTTATGACACCATTCCGGAATCCGTCCAAACATTACATTTCCCAATTTGCGGCACCCGGTATTTTTCACGTGAGCATGCAACTACGGTTGTTTCAAACATGCCGTCATAAATAAGTCGTTTCTCCCACAAATAAACGGTATTATTGACTACTCACGGCTATTGGCTATTGACAACTCATGGCAGAACCCATAATCCTACACATCATCCGCCCTTAAAAAGCCACTGTGTCTCTATTTCACATCATTGTGAAGCGTTTGTTTTGGAACTTTCTCGAATGCCAGTGAAATTACTCAAATCCATTCATCACCATTTTCCACAACGACCGAATCGGAGGATTCTAATGTTCGGTGCCTAGTTAAAATTAAAGGATCTCAAATTTGAGGAAAGTCCACAAGTTTTATCGGTTAGGCGATAGACTTGAATCTAATGAAAAACACTCGTCATCCTAACGCGATCTTACCGACGTTCAACTGGAGCTGTCAAATGGCCCAGTTCTGCTTCCGAGGGGAAGTCTTTTGGAGACGGGTGATGGTGCATAAGGTTCGAAGTACGTCCATTCAGGCGACATGCTTCCCTCGTTTACATTTCCGGTCGCTCTCAGAGAACCTTCTTACGCGTCTCTGCTACACGCAAGGGGTTTTGAATTCAGTCCGTGATGGATGGCGAATAATGTATTTTTCAGAGAAGGCGTGGCCACACTTTCAATAGGTTATCCGAGGGTCATGGGTGAGCACCCAACCTATGAGCATTTCATTACATAGAGCATACACAATTATTCATCTTTGCTGTATTGAGTAATCTTTCCAGTTTCTGCGGGTCAATTTTCTGTCAGATACAAGTATTTCCGTATCCACGTACTGAGGACATGCACTAGAGAATTGCGTTTCAAATAGGTGTCGAATACTTGGTGAGAGCTGATAAAAAACCGGAAAAATATTTACAGGACCTGATGGCCTGATGATGATGCAGAGCATCGAAACCGGTCGCATTATAGTTTATATTGTGGATAATAAAATACACATAAATTTGTAGAATTTTACATTGGGTACGGTTTTGTATAGGTTTTTTTACACACGTTTCAGATTTCAAAATAATTTCCTTCTTTCTCGAATCCCCTTCTGCTGTTAGGCGTCAGGGTTCAAAATAATCACAATTCCTAATTGTGATTATTTTGAAATATGAAATGTGTGTAAAAAAACCTATACAAAACCATACCCAATGTAAACTTCTACAAATTTATGTGTGTAAAATGAAAACCTTCAAAACGGACAATGTAGAGGGGTAAGCAAAATTGTATATACCCTCAAAAAAATAAAGAAACTTCCAAATAAATAAATAAAAAAGTTTATATTGTGGAAAATTGCCACTATTATTAGATTATGATATTCCTCCAGGTCAAGCCTGAAACGACTCTTTTTACTCAATGGAGACCTATGGTGTAGAGGGTTGACCTCACAAGTTATAAACCCCTGGACCTGAAGAAGATAAGATCAGGTGGTGTTACAATATCTAGGTGACTTAATGGCGTAATATCCCGTATTTTATGACGCATTCACACTTAAGTGAGATTAAAAAATAACCCCTTGCTGGTTTCCTCACCACACATTCGCATTCACTCACCTGAGGCACGAGTACATGCTGGACGGCACGGGCGTGCCATCTGGTTCCGTCGTCTCCTCGCGGTACTGCCACGTTCCCCCGAGGGTCCCCGCCTGCTCAAAGGCCACGCACCGGAAGGCATCCGAGGGACCCGCAGTGGCGTGGCGCAGCGCGCACAGGCCTGCGGCCCCTGCGCCCACAACGCACACGTCAAGGGGTCGAGTGCCGGGCTCCATCCCACCGGTCGAAACGGCTGCAAAGAGAATGAGAGGGTCACAGGCAGAGCTCTTTGGCGCGTTAACCTCGGGGCAGCTTAGGATGTCGCAAAGGAAACGGAATGGCCAATATTTTAATTACCTAATGAGTAGACATTCGATCCTGAAGTTACAAATGCTCTATCACCATTTGTCTGATCATCGTTTCTCCCGTTCCCCGTCAATAAGTCTGCCTATGTTTTATTCATAATAGAGTACTTTCTGTGTTAAATTGAGCAAGATATCACTACTAATATAAAATTATAAATTAGGTCTCATTTGAAATTAAAAGATCATATAATACCAAAATATTAACTCCATCCAGAAACGCGTTCATCTGCAGTGTTTGGGAGCAAAAGAAAATAACTCATCATAATTCCTCACCCAGCAATGGTAAATTGAGAGACATCTACCGAAATTTTAAAATAGGGTAATGGTATCAGTTTGTCGTTATGGCTGTAGCACTAGCTTCCCATGCCAAGGGTCCGGGTTGTAATATACAGCGGCGGAGAGTTTCTCTATCGGGAGAATGCCGATCCTGCTACGCAGGTTCTATGCGGTGAAAACTTCAAGTGCAGAACTTCATTCGAGGGATGGTACGCTAAAATGGCGAATGGGGTGGGTCGAAAAGGGTGGGACGAATGGGGCAAGTCGAAACCCGGCGCCATTATAAGGACGCGCATCCTACGCTCTGTACCCTACCTCCATTCTCATAGAAATATACCCTTGCCACGGAACTGACGACTATTCAGAAGAAAATATGAGTAAGGGAGGGTTGTGGTCAGTGACGTAGCCAGGATTTTGGTTTTTAGGGGGGCTTAATTTAAAACCTGGGGGGTCCCCTCTAGGTACAATTTTATTCGCTATTGCAGTTTATTTACGACTACTTTTTTATAGAAAACTGCTTTGTTATTACCATTTTCCCCTATCGAACACTTATATTTTTCATCCAATATAACAATAAAACTAAACTAACAATATGATTTGAAATTTCAGGGGGGGCTGAAGCCCCTCAAGCTCCTTGGCTACGTGCCTGGTTGAGATTAATCGCCTGACTATTGCTGCAATAAGAAGACATATTGTGAGGTAGTAAATTCTTCTCGGGATATCATCCGGGTAATCTCCTCAATCTCCATCGCTGCCGACGTTTCGATGAAATCCTTTTTCATCGTCATCAGGGCCGACAGTCTTGGGTGCCAGCTTTATATATCCTAGGTGGTCATGTTAGGTCAATTCTGATTGGTGGAGACCGAGTTCGTTTTCCCGCCATTTTCAAGACTTTGCCAACCATCAAAATCGGCAGTCGCGGAGCACGCCATCAACTTCGACCACGCCATCCAATGGGAAGAAACCAAGATGCTCGGCCACTCCAAGGGTTACTGGGATCGTATAACCAAGGAGGCAATCGATATACGGCTATCTGAGAAAAACTTCAATAGAGACGAGGGTTTCAGCTTGAGCAGGGCATGAAACCCGATCTTGAAAATGGCGGGAAAACGAACTCGGTCTCCGCCAATCAGAATTGACCCAACATGACCACGTCCACATTTTGTTATCTCTGTCCTTGTTATTTTGTTTTGTTATCTCTTCTTTTCCTGTATCTTGTTTTGCAAATGTTGGAAATAAACACCTTTTGAATTGAATTGACTGGCATCATCGGCCCTGATGACGATGAAAATGGATTTCAACGAAACGTCGGCAGCAACACCGGGCCAGGTGTTTAACAGCTGCCGACGTTTCGACCGACGACTCTTCCATCGTCTTCAGAGCGTATCAAGGCTCTGAAGACGATGGAAGTGTCATCCGTTGAAATGTCGGAAGCAGCCAAACATCTGACCCGGTGGGAATCCCGAAAACACCTCACATTGGTCATTCGCTGGAAAATGCCAGATCCTTGGGACAATTTATTTACTTTTGCTGGTTTTATACCCTTTTATAAGCAGTTAATTCTTAGCCGAATTGTATAATTGAATGACGTATATGAAATTTTAGTAGTTGATTGGTAGATAGCGTCATAATATAAACGTGTTCATGCTATAATATTCACAATTTAAGGTAGCAGATGGAGACAAATGAGAGAATTAAGCAGTTAAAATATATAACCAAGAAATGGGATTATCAGTTTCCTATCCTGGTATTTGGTTAATAAATTTTACGGTCGATGAGTTAACTTCGTGGAAGTTGATCAGATTCACGTTGATTAAAACACTTTGCAATTTTCCACGCTTTTATTTCATTCCGCATCAACCGGTTTCGACGTGGAACGTAGATATGTCGACAAGTAGATCGTCTAAACTGGTTGTAGTGGAACGAAATAAAAGTTGACGAAACCCATACTAGTGTAATCTTGTCCTTTTATGGTGAATAAATCAATCGATCAATCAAATAAAAGCGTGGAAAAGTACAAAGTGTTTTAATCATGATGAATCTGGTATTCGGGATTGGAATTCAGCCCTTGTTATTGAATATCATAGTTTAATGCCCGATATTAATCGAGTGACAGCTCACAATAGTCAGTATTTACAACAGAATGGGTTCATGGAGCAAAAATTGGGAAGGGGCAATGTTTAGCAATAGGAGCTGCTTTTATGAAAAGAAAGGTCTCCTAATAATATGATATCTTGTACCTGCTGAAGTCTGAAGCTGTGCTAGTGGACCCCTTCAAACACGTGAGTAGGTTCCTTGGTCACTGTATCCGAAGAATCGCAATGGACTGGGCGCGTTTCCTTTCGTCTTCTTCACAGTTACTTCCCGGCCCGCAATTCGATCTCCGCTCTCGGAAGCAAGCAATCCTTCGTCACTCTCGCTGGTTTAAGAGAACTCTGCACGATACGGGCGAGTCATGAATATTATATACCTCTACATGCGTTCATTAGGTGATGCCATAATGCAAGAAGGATCGTGTCGGTACCCCTACCCCTTGCTCCCCTGGAGCGATCAAATCCTAGCGGATCCTCAGCAAACAGTCGGAAGGAAAGAGCTTTGCCTTCATCCCCTCCTCTCGGCCCGTGATTGGACGAGAAGCAAAAGAGAGAGGAAGATCGCAGACCAGGACAACGCAACTGTTTACAATGAGAGCGTGCGGTTGAGGAAATGTCGGCGAGCAGTTTCCTTATCTCCCCGGATCAGCGGAAGACCATTCAATGCTTTACGCAACTGTTTTCGTTCGGGAGGAGTTACACGGCGCCGTTCCCAACTATGGTCCCATTGGCCTTGAACGCCTTGAATGCGAAGATGCTGGAATCCAACCCAGACGAGTGACGAGGGTCTAGACCTCCGGGGCAAATTCATGCCGAATATGATAAATCAAATGCAAACTATTAATAATGATGTATAAATGTACGGAGCAAAGTTGGTTCAATGATTATTTATCATCGGCCCAAAGTTTCAGTCGTGAGAAGCACCAAATAACTTCGTTGCATTGGTGGCTGCGGGTCATGACCCTCTGTGGTTAAACCTGGTATTGGGTTCAAGACCCGCCCCGTCAACGAAGCGTGAGTTTCGTTTACACGTACGTGCGAGCGAAAAAAAATCGTCCCCTCTTCGAGCCCTATCGGTCCTTTTTCCGTATCGGCCGTGCCTTACTTGAAGGATGGTTGAGGGTATTTACACACGCGGATTAAGATCGAAGGTCCACCCGGGGGCCCGGTGGCGAAGGCACCTCGCAAGGAAGCCGTTTCTTGGGGTACTTGATTTATGAACGGGTCGAATTCCAGCTGTGCCTCCCTTCGAACCCTGAGGCCCGCTCTCTGAGGAGAAGTTGCCCGCTCGGTCCGGAGGTGTACCCTCGATTGAGTATATGCTACCGTTTGATGCGATCCATGTTCTGAGGATTTCCTCCTCTGACTTTTTGTCTAGTTTTATTTTTAATCAGACGATAAAAGGTGTAGATACACCAGAGAAAGGACAAACCAGTTCTTTTAGATTTGTTGAGCAAGCATTTGTTGTATTAGTTGCAAGTTAGGGGAGTATAATTATATTGGTGTTCCCTTGTGTTTAAATGTATCCATTTAAGGCGGGTGAAGCTTTAATACAGCCACCCTTAAAACGTACGCGATAAGAATTTCTATGCACGAAGTTCCAATTTAAAGCCCGAAGGAAAAGTATTGTCGACCCACCGTCTTTATTCTGAACTAGGTTTTTTAAATGCACCCGTGGCGCCCACTCATTCAAGGGAGATATTGAAATTAAATGACACTTGGTATAATTTATTCCCAACACTAAAAAAAAAGACATTCTTTCCGTTTATTTTCGAGAGAGAGCAACCGAGAATACTGCTGTTTGGAGTTGAAGTCCAACGTGGTCAAACGACTGACCCTGCGACTTGTTGATTGTAATCGCATATATGCCGGAATCACTGGAAACTGTCGTCGTCGAAAGATGGTCACTTTCTACCTGCCGGGAAGGGCGACCCTCGTCCGTCCCCAACCTCGAGAGAGGACCCGGATTAGCTCGAGAGCGAGCGAGGGCCTTCCTAATG
The DNA here is from genome assembly GCA_963573305.1 of Pyrrhosoma nymphula. Taxonomy (NCBI): domain Eukaryota; kingdom Metazoa; phylum Arthropoda; class Insecta; order Odonata; family Coenagrionidae; genus Pyrrhosoma; species Pyrrhosoma nymphula. The sequence continues at coordinate 108,780,423 of OY754335.1, forward strand.
AGGGTCTTCTGGAGACTACCTGGGTCCGTCCGCCATGCGGTTCCCCTGAAATCGACATCAGCCACGGCATTTTAAAATTTAACTGACTGTGGCTCCATTTAACAACGGTATTTTTAAATTTAAGTGACTGTGGCTCTATATTACAGCGTTCCTGAGTCAGTGAGTGACTTTGAGTGAGTCACAAGGGCTTTTCTTATAGGTATAGATAGTAATAAATAATGGCGTACGACACATATATAAAGATAAACTGTATAATAAGAACTTGAACATGTATTTCACTTTTTATAGTCCAGCAGGTCTCATTACATTCTCCTGCTCAATAAAAATGAGCAGATGCTCCGTCTCCTCCTCTCTCCATACAACTCTTCTTCTCATTCTCTTCGTCGGTCTCTTCAGGTTACTTCTCCATGCTACACGCCTCAATCCTTCCGCCGCACTGCATGCATGAATAAATGGCGGTATGGGTCTTCATACCATGTGCCTTGCAATCGCGATCATCTATTGTTTAGGCCCGTGGACAACTAGCGAAGTAAGTGCTCAATCGGACCGAACTAAATAGTATAGTAATATATTTAGTAGTACCATGGCTCCAACCGAACAGGGTTCAAGATCTCCTATTAGCTCCTAGGGCCAATGGCTGGCTCGGTCCGCTTTCCATGGCCCTTCTGGGCGGGTCGCTTGCTTTACCAGCTCGATCATAAACGACAAGACCGACCTGAGATCGCTGGGTAACCTTGGTGATTGTTTCATAGGAAGTACATTCAACGAGACCCTGAAGGAGTACAGCATCTTCGTAGTCGTCGTGTAACATTCTTTCGGGAGTTGATCAAAAATTTCCAAAAAATTAAAGGTTCAAAATGTTTTGCTGTTCTTTTGAGTACCAGTAAATCAAATGTTTTTAAGCTTCGGAAAGTTAGTTATAAGAGAGAAATGTTCCACCTGCATTTTTTCATTGAATATGCGACCGCCATGGCTCAATCTGAATAAATTCATGTCCAACAAGAATGATATCAATTTCATTAGAATAGGTACGCTTTTCCAAAAAGACTTAAAATTCTGGAACATCTAATGAGATTGAAACAAAGCTACTCGAAGGTATAGTCTATTCCCTTAAATCCTTTTAATTTCATTTTCTTTTTCAAAACTCTTTAGGATATGACTGGGCCTTCATCTTCACAGCACGGACCGTAATTTAGAGATCAAATATCTACATCTTGGGAGTCTGTTTACGGTCGTAAAAAGTCGATTTCATAAAATTTGAAAACATTTTCACATATTACCTACCTATTTCATAAATTTACATTAAATAAATCATCACTACTGGGAAAAAGATAGAAGGTGCATAACGTCTGCATTCATTTATTTGTCTAATCGAACTCCGTAGCTCAACTATTTCTTGAACAAAAACCATTAATTATACAGTTGATATTATAATATTAATGATTTGATGGAATGCCCTCACCTATTTCACTCCATATATCAGGGATCTTTCGGGGTTTGCACCGGGTAGTTAGGTCCATGGCGGCCAACGTTTCGATGCTCGAGTCGAGCATCGAAACGTTGGCCGCCATGGACCTAACTACCCGGTGCAAACCCCGAAAGATCCCTGATATAAATCTTCGCCGGGAAAGCCTGAAATCATTCATATTTCACTCTAGTTTGTTCATTGTATAAAATGTACTGGTTCAAATACACCGATAAAAATTATGGTACTAATTAACCTAATCTCGGCGTTCAGTCATTCCGATAAGATGAACGAACGAATTGATTTTATTAATCAAACCTTGAGCGTAAACTTACCCACTTTCTCTTTGAACACTACGTCTAAAAGCCCCTGGAAACGAACTAGAACGCAACATGCAGACGTCACTTCCGTTCAAAGATCAACGATTAGGGAATGCAGCGCACGATAGAGGGAACTGGAGCGCGGCCAACTAAAACAAGTGCCATCTACGACTGATCCTGCCTGCTAACCGATGGCGAAGACAGAGACGACTGCAGGCGGAAGGTTTCACTCTCCCCTAGGCTGTTCTTTGGGTCACTTCCTAAAATCGTGCTTCTTCCTTATACATACTTGGAAATGAATTACTTCTCATTGGACTATAGGTATGCCCCGACCCGCATCAATGAAAATTCTCTCTGTATATTTCACACTGGGCCTAACACTCAGCTCTTTGGTATTACCCGCAAAATCGGCTAAAATTTTTCAGAATCCAGAAAAAATTTTAAATTCCAAACGATGAAAATTACTAAAATAAGATAAAAAATATCATGTGCATATATTCTAATGAAGAAATGGAATATTCTGTATGTGCTTATTCATAGCTCTCTACACCCTAGCCTTTATTCCAACATTCTTATAAATAGTTATCATTCCAAGTACAAATTTTAGTGACGACACTCATTTTGTTTTTCCATTTCATAGTCTCGTACGCATTTTACATTTCATAGACTCGCACACTTCATGCAATTTGTAAGGTATTGATCCAGATTTCTTCCCATACTCTGTAGCGCATTTCTGTTCTTACGTAATGGCCCCTAACAAGCCCATTTCGATCCCAGAGGATTTTTCCCCAATTAAGTATTTCACTCCTATGTACACCATTCCAAGGTTGGTAGTAGGCAGAGAGTTTCTTTAGATCCAATTTTTTTCCGAAGATGTTGAAAGTAACCTTTTATACGGAGTAGCTGTCAAATAGCTTGAAAATATTTTCGTAACTAATTGAGGCTTTAAATAGTTACTCTTCCTTATCAACCCCAGCGATCCACGGAGACAGATATAACTCGGAAGTTTCACTAGATGGAAGAGCGAACTCGTTTAATCCAGAGTGGAGGCCTTTCCTCCGGTTGGTATCTCGCCGTGCAATCGGCCTTTGAATTGCCTCCCGCTCCCAAAGAAGCCTTTCAAAGCCTCCAATGAGGAGGCTCGGGGAAAACTGACACTGTGCCCTCGGCCTGTCCCCACGCAACAGCTCCTCACCCCTCGCTCCCATAGTTTCTTCTCTTATTTTCCGTGGGTACGCAGAGCGATCCTCGCCCTACTACCTGCGAAAGGATGGTGAGAAAAGTGATCATTAAATTCCAAAAATCTCAAACCTACACTGTTTTTACCGTTTAGAGATCAAAGGTTTCGTTCACTTACGACGCAAGTAAAACGCTAAATAGAGGAAAACGGCCTCCTTCCGTATTTCTTAATTAATTTTATATATCAAATGTCCTCTAAAACGATAAGGCAAAAAATCTTAAATGATTAAGGGAAGTCAGAGCCTGTTTCTCCTCCAGGGTTTCTGAGTGGAATCAAAAGATCACGCCATCGAACACCCAACTGCCAACCACGAGAAGTGAAAGAGCTCGGCATTGGAACGAATACGCTCAGTTGAGTAATTAAACGCCTACGGAAAAGGAGCTAAGTCAAGTTCCGTGGCCCGGGTACAAGAGATAGGTACTTTCAATCGGAGTTAAGAGGAAATAATTAAATATAACCGTGTTTCGGAAACGTTCCGGAATCCAAGGGAAACTTTTGGCGTTTTTGGACACTCTCCCCAAAATAGGAGAATATATCTACTCGGGGTGAGTAATACTTTTGATAATTTCTTAACCATTCACGTTATTAAGATGCAATTTTGCTCCTCTTCCCTATTTCATTTCAAAATGTCCTAATTGTTCGGGTAACAGTTTCGGATATTTAGGGATACACTTGGCCTCAATGGCCATTGCTCAGGGGTACAGTGACATGAGATTTCAGTTTCGGGATCTGTGATGCCCTCGGCTGAAGCCTAACGCGACGATTAGCTGTAATTACGCTATTATTCGTCGCTTATTTTCCGATTCATTGTAACAGGTTGCATGTCGTTCCAAAATTACAATGATTTGAGATAACAACCTAAACCTTTCCTCAATTTTCATTTTTTTTTAAATCCATTTCGACGCGTCAAGTATTATTGATTATCTATCTGATTTCGCGGCGTAAATACGGGGTATGTACTATAAATCACCTCAAATGAAGAAAATACAAACATTCACGAGAATTCGTTCCACACCCCTCACACCAACCCCCTTCTGGGTAGATCCAGTGAAAGAGCTTAGTTATCGCTGTTAGGAGTAGGGAACAATCTCACCTTTTAATAACTTCGTCCATATCCTCCCATGCTTGCAACTTTCTCCTCTTTCACATAATTTACATTCTTACATTGCTTCATAGACACTCTCCTGTTGTTAAGACTCCTAATATTACTTCCAATTAGTCTCTTCCATTACATCTACCCATGAATTTCTCAGTCTACTCCTAAGTACCACACCATTTACTCCTCTCAGTAAAATCAGTTTCATTATTCGGTTATAATCCATTCTTTATACATGACCAAGCCAAAGAAGCGCACTCTTTTCATATATTCCATTTACCGGAATATCTATTCCCCATTGTTCAATGACACACTCATTCCTAACCCTATCCCTCCAAATTTTACCGCCAGCACTTCACAGACACCGCATTCCCACAATATTTAGCCGACCTTCATGCTTATCCTGACATACCCAGGTTTCAATGTCATGCAATAAAGTGGTATGGAGCACACTTTTTATAAATGAATTTTCGCCTCCTTAAAAAAAATGCATTGGTATGCTCCACGTACTACCTACGAATTTCCCTCCGTCGTCCACGCGCCTCTTAATCTCCTCTTCCACCCTTCCATGTTTTCCAAACCTTAGGACAGTGGAGATTGTAGCAAATCTCTTTCCTCTTCCTATTCTTCATCATTTCTTTTCCTTTTGATGACATTTGGCATGGCGGCCTCGATGAACTCTTCCCACCTCTTTCTGTCACTCGTCATTTTCTTCGTCTCCGTCTTCCCTCTTCTCTTTCCGTTTCTCTTTCCATTTCTTTTCCCACCCAAGTACCTCTTGACGTGTGTCTGGCATCAAATTCCGCTTATTCTAGTGCACCTGCACTTTGACCCCTTAGGCACGGCTATGGGTAGTCGCACATCAACCAGCCTGAAATGTATTTGTTTTCTCGCCAAAACAACTATTTTGAAGGGACGAAATCAAAAGAAAAACCAATTTTCAAAAATAAGCGTAGGCCTACCGTATGGTCACTCATTTTTACGATACATTTCCCTCCCCTCCCCCATAAAAGAAGAAGGGAACGGGAGTTATATCTTTCTTAAAAGACAAAGGACCTTTACAAGAGGCCACATACCGATTTTGAACGCAATCTGATCACTGTAACTCATAAAGAGAAAATTCCGAAAAAAAGTCATGTTTTTTACGATTTTTCGATAATTTGAACGCGATGAGCGACTCCCCCTCCCTAAAAGAAGGAGATAAGGGGTGTCACATATTTTTTTAAGACAGAGGTTCTTAAGAAGAGACTACATACCGATTTTGAACGTAATCCAATTACTGTAACTCATTTAAAAAAATCCCTAAAAAGTCATATTTTTTACGATTTTTCAAAACTTCGAACGAGATGTGCGACCGGAAGACATGGTCCGATTTCGAACATTTTTCTATCTTTGTGATCAGGGTGACGAGTAACAACTTTTCTGCGCTATTACGATTCGATTCGGAAACTTTCGTGTTTTTCGGCCCACCCTAATGTACAAGCCAACTGGGCTGTTTCCTCTCTATGTTTGTCACTGAGGACTTCTGCTATATATTGATGAAGGCTTCAGCGGAGTGGTGGAATAGGCGTGGCTAATTTTTCGGGATTACCTTGGTGGATTTTCGACGGCGTTTCACAAGGATTCTTGAGGTGTGAAGTTCACACCTGAAGACGTCTGCTGAAACTCCGGCGGAACTGTGGTCTAAGATGTATCGATGCGGAGGAAATCCTGAAAAATTAGCCACGCCGACTTCTGCTATAGTTTTGCCAGGATTTTTGTTTCTTTCCAGATCTCTTTTGGATCCCTTTACTCTTCAGTTCAGCTGATGTTATTTTGCTTATTGTGCTGGTTGTTGTAGGCACTTCACGGTCATTCGTCACAGTCGGTACATACATTTTTTTATATAGTTCTACTTTTTCTTTCTATTTCTCTTTTTTCTACTATTATTTTATTTATCTGACGTATACGACGTACGAGTTCTTTTGTATTTCACTGAGCAAATTGACAGCAGTATGCGGATGGAATAATTTTAATTGGATAATGTGAATTGCGGTCATCTGCGGAATATATTTTTCATCAAATGCTAACGATCTTAAATACCAAGGTTAATGTGTTTCATCATTGTAGAAATGTATATGATTACTCTAATCAAAAATGTATTTAATTCCTCTAATGTGAACACTTTATAAATAAAAAACTACTCCGTAGTTTTAGATAGGAGCAAACGTTTTTACAAATCTAATTAAAACAAGTTTGGGGGCAAAATGTTTCTGACAGCTACCTTTTGAGGTGAAGAAATTATGATGCAGCATTTTTTTAATTTGCTGCCGTTGGTAGAGCAGCTAAATCTGGTTTTCATAGAGTTTGCCTACCTGGTAACGCTTTTTTGAACTTATCCTTTAATTGTTTTACACCCCTGTCTATTTCTCTTCCGTAATCACTTTCACCTCTGATAGCTCAGCATCAATTTTACACATTCAACTTTCTGTCAACCCTGCTGTATTTTTTTCATCTCTGCTGTATTTTTTTCATCTCCCAAGTGTGAACACGGATCAGAGCCGTTTAATTCACAGGGGTCACTTCCTAACGGTCTCATTTTTCTTTCTGCCTATGCATATATGATGTATTTGAAGTCATACTTATGTCATATTTTCAAATTGATTGAAACTATTAAATGCGAAATGCAATAATAATACGATTTATCGGCTATATTCTATCCTTCTCATTTGATTTAAATGTTGAAGGTGACATATGAAAAGGCCCTGTACACATTTGCCAATTATTCTTGCCTTCATTTAAGGAGTTTAGATTTTTCATAAACCTCCCAATCTCCAAGTAAAATAACTGTTTCCGCAGTGAAACTATTCTCCTTGGTTTTTTATTTGACTTTCTAGAATGTTTCTATGATAAGCATGATAATGTAATATATTCATTTTCGTACTAACCCATGAAGGTGAAATAAGTTCATTGAGCTTCTATTCTATAATATGTTATATCTTTGGAAAATTGAGACCAACATTTGCATGTTTTGTATTTTGCTTACTATTGCTAATCCTAAGTTATAACACTCATTGCTTTTTATTTCTGTTTGTCAATTATATAATGAGCTAAATAACACACACTTTTCGTTTCCCATCATTTGTAAAACAGGTTTTCATCTCTGAAGAATTGAGACCAATATTTGCCTCTTTTGTATTTTGATTACTATTGTATTTCTTATCGGAACTAAGAGATGATAATATGCGAAATGTTGCCCCCACTTGAGCAAATGCTCCAAGGACATTAAATCTTTATGCTATTCTATTCTATTCCCATCCGTGAAAGGTAGGTATTGAAAGTCTCAATAGCCTCCCTAATGCTTGACATTGTTTACTCCACTCTAATATTCATCTGGAAATATCAATTCATTCCATTTCACGGTGAAATCCATTCCGGTGTAAATTTCCACTATTAATGTTGATAATCATACGAAGATGCTGATGGCCCATAAAGTTTAGATTGCCTAACTTCTAATTGAAATATAAATAAGTAACGTACTTTCGTTAAATCATTGAGTAAATAGTTTACACCTGAAGTCACTTGGTGTAGATAAGAAGGCTTACAATTAGCTTTACTTTATTTTTCTGTTCCCAATTTTTCAAAAGCGTAAAGGATAGGACCATGTTTTTACTCATAAACATTTTTAGTGCGGCAATGACTCAAGACTTTCTCCGCACAGCACAGCCTTTATTTTGCCTCAAATGGAAGTATTTCCTTTCCTCTGCCCGCACAAAATTTTTGTCATTAACTCTGATCCTTCAAAGTGCTATTTCCAAGACATCATCGTCATCTTCAACCATAACTTCAACCCGCATTCCGTTGGATGCTGCGCCATGAGCCCGAGTGGTTTCTCACCATTTCGTCAAATGTTTCAACGCGCACGTTTCCCAACTTCTCTCACTTCCTCGTATAAATTTGTCGTCCGCCTTTCCGGGGCTTTACTTGTCTCGCGACTGATCTCGCCATTTAATCTTTTTATTGCGCCTTGCGTCGCTCTCTTCACAACGCGTGCATTCTCCCCGCAACGCCGCTAGATTTCGTGGTTCCATCCCGATGATAATCCAGGGCTCACTCGCGCTTGCTTTCTTTTAAACGCCTCAGAATTTTAGCGAAGCATGATTCTCCCACTTTTAATAATCCGCCATTCTTTAAGTTTCCGCGGTGAGTAGATAGGGACTTATTTTTTGTTTCCCCTCTTCGGGCTGTTTTGATTATTAGCCATGTTCTTCAGGTCATATTGGTGGTATTATTTTACGAACAAGTGACCCTTTAACATTCTATCATGATTATTTCCTTGATACTGCTTCTAAATTTCTATTTTGTTTTTTCTCTAACTGCCATGAGGCTGCAGTCATTTTTTATGTCCCCAAGAATTCATACCGTTCGTTCCTTGATGCTCTCCTTACCACTTCTACTGTGTGGATACCTCTTATTTTTGGTCACTATATTTCCCATGTGTTTGGTAGATATTTATGTGCATATATCACTTTCACAGTGATTTTGAAAACTATTTAGGCACATTTAGTTTTACAGAAGCAACGTACTTGATGAATTGGCCTTTTCTCCTCATATATATACGTACGCCTATCTATGCGTAGAGATGGTTTACTGAAATGGGGAAAAATTCACTCCATGCATTGCAAAATGAAGTAGAAACACCGAGATTTGTTTGGTGGTTATTTATGTGCATATACCACTCACTCAGTGATTTTAAAGCTCTTTAAAAACATTTTGATTTGAAGGAGCAGCGTAATCGATTAATCCATGCTCTTTATAGCATGCATGGACCGTCTCTCATATTGGGTGGCTTGAACATATGAATATCCTCAGTAAGAGTGTGACGCGGAAGTCATTTGTAATTTCAACTGAAAATCAACTGGAGCTCCTGGGAATGGCCGCATGATTTCTTCAGAGCACAGTAGGGGTGTCATCTCAACCTCGACCTCTAAGCACGGCCTCAACAGCCCCATGGCATTCCCTCACCTCCACGTTTCCCACCCACGATATTTCGGCTCTGATTTTCCAGCCTCCTGGTTTTGCAGCTCTGGAAAGCTCTGCCCGGCGAATATGTGTATCTCTAGGTTGGATGTGAGAGGCGATCGCCAACTGAGACAGTTTTTGCCGTTACAGATGGATTGTTTGGTTAGGAAAGAAATGTAGGCATGGTGATAGGAAGCCCAGCGTCGGTGTTATTGGCCTTCTCTTGGTGAAGGGGTTTATGGTTCGTCATCCCGTTCGGATGGAGTTCAGAGATGGACTTGAAGTGCTTTCCTCATGCCACTCAAAAGGAATCGGTACTCCATTGAAAAATATCCACCAATTCCGATTTTGAGCCCGGTCCCTCAGAATGGGATGCCAATGCTCTAGCCACCACACCAACCTGATACTCCGTGTATCTTTAGGTGATGCTTACACCAACTTATGTGGTGCACGAGAATTTCGATTCGCAAATGTTACAATTTGCACGTTGCAAATATGATCGCATCAGTAACATATCCTGACGTTAATGTCACAGCAATTCGAGTGAAAATATTTATTGTCATGCGAACAGACATGTTTTCAGAAGCGGCGAAAAGTGTCCAAATGTTTCTCGTGCATCATCTCACAGTAAAAGCGTAGATAATGGTAGTTTGTCCAAATATATTTACACATTTGATGGATCGACACTTGACCATTCCTTTTACGTGCCTATGGGATTAATATTATCGGATTTATCATTTCTAGGATTAGGGAGATGTATTTGCCGCGGCAGAGAAGCCCTTCGAACCGAAATTCCACGCAGGACTGATAGGTGGCGGGACTGTACTGTGGGTTGGTTGTTACGAGGTGTCTGAGCCGAATTCACACCTGCGATACACATTGCCGGCGGGCGTGCATCCCGCCTCTAATATCCTGATTGGAACGGGAGGGACGCGCCAAGAGCTCTTCCGAAGATTAAAACCGCTCCACAATGAATCCCTTCGAACAACAATCGTGACGCCGAGGACCAGATAGGCTGGCATGGATCGAGAGAGGATGGGGAATCGGGAGAATGGAGAGAGAGAGATATAGCCAGACAAAGAAGGGAAGTGTCGGAAGAAATCACGCTGGAACGATTGTCGAAGTGTTAGGACTCCCAACGTCTCGTAGAATAGGAGAAATATTTTAAGAAAAGGTCAATCCTTATTATAGTCTCTATAGCGCGTTTCACATTTAGCAGACAGTATGGGGCTTATGGAGAACGCTGTTGCCAAACTTCCGCTCCGTGGGCGGCATCCTGACAACATGGGCAACCACTTATAACTCCGCGAAAAAATTATTTAGTTTCATAGAAGTGTGTAATTTTGCACATACTTATACATACATAAACATACATACTTACCGACTTATGCGGATGACTTTTTGCGATATAAAGGTTACCTGAATTACCGGAATATAGAGTAAACATTTTGTTTTCAAAATCCCGTATTTTTTTCAAATGTAATTTACGTAGGTACCTACTATGTAAGCTGAATAATGAAATGGAAATTTTTTAATTCTTAATGCTAAATTATAAGTTTCATTCCCCTCGCGCGTCGATAATTTATAGCATTATTAATGCCATGGGTTTCGAAAGTACAGACGTTTATGTAAATATGAAGATTATGGCTCAATTTTTTCGAGAATGCCAGGGAAATTTTGGGCATTGACATGCCTGAATAGGGAAACATTTCCCGATAACGCCACGAGAAATTTGTGGGTGAGAAAAACATATGTCAAAGGTCACCAGGGGTGTCGACTCTCCCATTTTTGCTTGAGGCACTGAATGGTGAGCAGGGGTCACGGTGGGGGGCAATACCAAAATATAATCCTAGCATTTGTCTCCCACGCGTCATTCCGCGTCAAATCAACGAAATATACCATATTTTCAACTTAACCTTTTCAGATGTCATCAAATGTGACACAATGAAAATTTTCATTGAATATGATCGTATCAGTAACATATCCTGACGTAAATGTCAAACCAATTAGAGTGAAAACATTGATTGTCAATTGATAGGTATAATATTTACAATTTTTCCATATTCTATTGTTGAGTAATAATCCATTAAAATTAACAAAATTCCGCGAATTTCACATGGAAAATTACAAATGCTTGAATGCATAATTAAATCTGGAATAGATGTGCCGTGGATTCATGTTTTCTTGAAGTTCTTTGTTCGGACACTAATTTCATCTCCAAAATATATTATTTAGGCCATAAATACGAGCAAATTTGTCAAACAAATAAGATATTATGAAAAATCTCGGAATAAGTATATATATTAAATTTTTTTGAAAAAAAGTGTTATGCATCTCTTCTTTAACAAACTCCCCTGAAAATTTTATCTTGAGTTCACCATGGGATCCACATGAAAATATGCTCAACGCGAAATGACGTCACCAAAATACATGACTTGTTCAATCACCATGCATTAGGCTGCGCACTGTTTAACGCCAAATTTCATGGAAATGAAAAATACGAGGCTATGTTGCACCAAATTACGAAATCACTATTACGAAAACTTTTTTGCATTAAATATATGACCATACTTTTGAAAACCAATGACGTCAATAATGTTACTGAAGAAGGTTATTATGTCCTAATCCCCTCTTTGTTTATTGATCTCTTCTAACCCCATCTCCTTGGGGAAACAAACCTCCCCTCCGATTCCTCTCCAGTTATGTTATTACGTCGTAATGTTTCTACTTCTGCCACTTCCCTATTCTCTATCCATCTTTCCTTCCCCCCCCTTCCCCAACCTTGTAAAACAAATCTCCCAGTCCTCTGAGTTGTGGATACAAGACATCTGAACGCTTGCTATTAAGCCTTGATAATGACAGTGGTTATCATGTTCAGAAGCAGAGTTGTTACCTGATCCGGTAATATTTCTTCTCCTGCGTCCTCCTCCAATCCTTCAGCATCTTCATAATGGATTTATGTAATACTGTAACAATGGCATCAACCTCCACAATTCTGTCACAATGCATGAAACACATAAGATAAAAACGATTACTTTAAAAATATTTACAATGCCACCAGTAAGTATAGCAAGACAAAATGGTATGCATGTATCCCAAAAAAGTTAAAAATATAAGAATACCTAATATGATTGTGCAAGTGGTTCCTGAGCCAATTCATGTGCCCATGAAGTCGAAAAGCTGACGTACTTCTCGGTAATACCTCATAGATAGAGTATAGACTACTTGCTTAGTGAGGAATAAGTTTTGTGCTATACAATGAATAAGGACTACAGGAAGTTTTTATATTGATAAAGGAACATTGTATTCACGTGTAAAAAGAGACAGAAAGAGACAACTGGGCTCAAAATGATGCTTGATTTCTCACTTGTGCGCGTGGAGCACTAAGTGCCACAAAATGGAAGTGAAATGTAATATAAAGTTTTCATACCGAATAACCCAAGGCGATCTTACTGAGCTAAGCATATGTCGACAGGAGAAGGATTGATGATAGTGTAAATAATGCCTTGCGCCAATTTTAACTCGAAGATGTAGTGCTTACGAATAACGTACATTGACGAATTACTTAAGGTGGCGCGCAGTTCCGGGCACGCGTAGTAAAGGGTTAAGATAACGAACGGCTAAGCTTGGAGCCTTAATGCAAACTCTTCATGTTATGTGAACTGCAAAATTTCTGCCATTTCAGAGTTGCATACGACTTCATTTGACTTTTTTTCCAGCACCTCAATATTGCAGGGCTCAAATATCAGAGATGTAAGCCTGTCAGCTTTTCAGTACTAATATACTGTTGTAAAAAATGACCACAGTCATTGTATGCCTCGCGAAACTATCCAGGGATGGATGCGAACTCATATCATAAATTGATCATGATGAACTGTGAAGTTAATTCAAAAGGCTTTGTAAAGGTGGGAAGATAAATAGGTGGAACCTTGAAGCATTGAAAGCGTTGAAAAGGAGGGAATACCATGAGCTGGTGGAAAATAACATAGGTGAAGGGAAGCGGATGGGAACAAACGACGGAAGATGGGAGATTATAAAAACAGGCATAGTAGGAGCGGCGGAGAAAACAATATGAACAGCGGAAAAGAGTAGGGTTAAGAAGCAGTGGGTTGCAAAAGAAATGCTTAGGAAAATGGAGGAGAGAAGGATGTGGAAAAACGTCAACGTCGACATAGGCAAGAGGAAATACAAAGAATGAAATAATAAACTCCGACAAGTGACCAATCGGCCAAAGGAAAACTGGTGGAAGGATGCGAGGAGATGGAAAAGCTGCAGGGAGAGGGGGAAGTGGGTGCTTTATACACCAAAGGGAAAATGTTATCGGGTGGTAAGAGAGGGCAAAAGATACCAAAGGTTAAGGACAAAACAGGGAAGATATTAATCGAACAGGAAGATACCCAGGAAATGTGGATAGAATACGTACAAGAGCTATATGACAGCGAGAATAGATCTGTGAACCTAGATATAGAGGATGAAATAACAATAGGTAAGGATAACCTCGGACCGGAGTTACTTGACAGCGAAATAGAGAGGGCATTAATGGAGATGAAGGGTAGAAAAGCCGTGGAAACCGATAACCTGCCATCGGAGCAACTGAAGAATCTAGGTAGTAAGGGGAGAAAATCGTTTTTAGAACGTATTCGTAGGATCTACGGGGAAGGAGTATGGCCAGAAAATTTCGTGAAAACAGTATTAATACGCATCCCGAATAAGATTAAATCGTTAGAATGCGAGGAGTATAGAGCAATCAGCTGAATTTCACACGCGGCAAAAGTTTTGCTTTGAGTATTAAATAGAAGGTTGGAGAGTAAAGCAAATTACTATTTAGGGGATGGCCATTTTGGGTTCAGGAAGAGGAGGGCAACTCGGGACGCGATTGTAGTAATGAGGACACTTAGAGCATAATCGGGATGTTTTTGCTTGCTTTTTGAATTTCGAAAAGGCGTTTGACAGAGTAAACTGGGAGAAACTAATGCAGATACTGGGGAAAATAGGAATAGATTGGCGTGTTAGGAGATTCATCCGAAACTTATTGTATATATTAGCCAGAGGGCTCAGGTGAGGAAAGCTGACGGTAAATCAGGGTAGGTAGTTATAGGTCGCGGGGTTAGGCAAGGGTGCCCGTTGTCGCCTTTGCTTTTTAACATCTATGCTCAGGAAATGGTTAGAGAGGCATGGGAAGAACTAGAGGTTGGAATCAAGGTAGAAGGCCAGCAGATAAATTTGGTTAGATTCGCGGACAACGAGGCGTTGGTCAGTCGGTCATCGAAGGGTTTACAAGCTTTAGTAGATAATAGTATTGAAAAAGCAGTGCGAGAAATAAGGAATGAAGATTAATCATGAAAAAAAGTAATGAGATTCTCTAGGACAAAGAAAGCGAGGCTGGTCATAAAAGTAGGACACATACTGGAGCAAGTAGAACAATTTAATTATTCGGGCAGTACGCCATGATAAAATAGGCATAGTAGCAAAGACATTAGGAGGAGAATAGCGCCAGTAAAGGAAACGTTCGGTAATAGACGGGAGCTGATGATGGGGAACTTAAGTAAGGACGTAAAAAAGAGGCTGGGGAGGAGCTTAATATGGAGTGTGGCGTTGTATGGGGCAGAAACGTGGACCTTGAGAAATGAAGTCGAAAATAGACTAGGCGTTCGAGATGTGGGTGTGGAGGAGGATCGAGAAGGTGTGTTGGACGGAAAGGAAGACAAATGAGGAAGTGCTTCACCTGGCGAGGAGATGAAAACTTTTAGATGAGATTAGAAGGCTAGCGGTAATGAGGGGCGATGGTTTGCTGAAGGCCGTGATAGAGGGAAAGATGCTGGGTAAGCGGGGAAGGGGAATAAAGAGAATAGGTTTTATGGACGGGATGAAGAAAGGTAGGACTTACGCTGAGATGAATGAAAGAAATACTAGAGGTAGATAAGGCACTCACATCTACATCTACATACTACCCCGTAAGCCGCCTCAATAGGCGTGTGGCGGGGGGTGTTAGGACACCAGCCGTTTAAAGATAAAAAGGAAACGCTCTAATGAAATTACGCCAAGCATTTATTGAAGTCCCTTATTGTTCGGTGGAAAAACGAATTCCCATACCTATCCGTTCGGCAAAATATCTCTCTTAATTTATCGTTCACTAAACGTGTAAGAGTTTGTTGGATTATCTCTGACTTTCATTATAACCTACCTTTAACCGGTAGATAATTCAGATGATGATGATTATATGGCGATAGACTTTTGGAAGAAATAAAGATCAATGTAGTGACACTCTACTAAAATGAGATCCGATGTACCCTACTAGAAACTCACTCCGTGGATGCGCAATTTTTCCCAAAAAATTATAGCTTACATATTTCAAATTAGCAGATTTTTTCATATGCGTAAACGCGAAAATGTGAAGAGTGGTGTGAACTGTGACTGGCTGTAAGTTATAGCAACATAATAGTTTGCAAAACATGTAAATAGTTTTCCTCCAAGCAATTCTCTATAAACTCTACTCGCTCAGAATCTTCTTACTCCGGCCAAAATCAAGGCAGGGCCTCACTGAGGCCTAAGGGGCTATTCAAGTATTGCGTAAGGCGATTTTTACCACTTTTTAACCCCATGTAAGACAACGTAAGATTTCCTACCAATCTAACGTAAGTTATCAAACATTTTTGAAATCATGGACATATACATATATAGTAAACTATGGGGGATTCTATGTCAAAATGCGCAAACTCTGACCTCAACACGGATATCGATATCAGTTATTGATATTTCGCGTTTAGGTGTACGCACAACTCGCAAAACTTGTGATCTTTGAAAATTCAAACTCTCCAAACTAATGAACGCAACGAATTGGTAGTATGTTTTTGTATAGTTCAGCATGCATTCAGGCGTGCCGCCGCGACGGTGATTCTAAAAAGTAAGATTTTTTCCTTCGAAAATACTTTTAAAAAGTGATAAAAATACATATTCAGAAGTTAATTATATCTTACGTAAAACTGTCTCAGACTCCCTCACCCCCCTACGTAATACAACGCAAGAAAAGCCCAACCCCCCTCCCTCCCCAAAGCATCTTACGTAATTCTTGAATGGCCCCTAACTACATCGAGCTCAATTCTTTGTTCACGTTAATGCTTAAATGGAAATATTTTATCTAATATTTCATGCTTCAAATCGTGCCAGGAAGGAAACATTGCAGATGTTATTCCAGAGGAAGTATCCCAAATAAGATTTTTGCGAGTATTAGGGCATGGATTTGATTTGTATGCAGTCATATTTGGTTCATGACTGGGGCATTAAGTTTTACCTCGTTCACATTATATATCCTTCGCACTTACGGAGTCAAAACTCAGCTCGCAATTAACATTAAGATATCATTATATAATTATATTGTTTGATCAAAACCCTTTAAGTTCACTAATTGTTCGCCACCAATGGTAGAAAGCAATCATTTTGTGACTGTGCTTTGTTCGATAAAATCCGCCAAAAAATAATTGATAATACATACACATAACTATTAACGCAAATTATTCCGTCCCTTTCCTACATTTTTAGCAAAAAATTCAAATGTACAGAAAAATTGAATTCCATTTTAACACGCATGGCCTTAATAAATTGATATGTATGTACCTCAAATAGTTTGATTCTTAAATATTCAAAACAATACTCAGCCCTTCCGTCAGTTATTTTGTATTGTTTTGTCTTATTTACTATGAAGCACATAAAAATTTGCCATGCCATGAGATATGCCATGTTGCTAATAAGAAAAATTACAATAAATATTTAATAAATAACATTTAAATTAACATTCTAGTAATATTTTATTTTATACCTATCCTTTATTAAAATAACTTTTTGGTTATATCTCTATTTTTAAAAACAACTAAATATGAAATAAATCGATGCACGCAGTAAATATTAGTCATTTTTAAAGCTAGTACTTAATTTGTGTAAGAAAAACTGAAAAACTTGAAAATGCGTATAAAAAACCGTATTATTATTAAAAACCAATAATGTGTTTGTTAATAATTCTTCAAGCTACCCCAGATTTTAAAAAAACGTCGAAAACGGTTGAGTTTTCACGGTGATATGGCGAACTTTTCCGCGCGCCTCCGATTTTGAAGTTGCGTTATTAGTTTTGTCTCGCGCGCGAGTCTCTCGTCAGCTATCCCCACCACCACCCCCGCTACGGTCGCTCTGAGTACGCTCCACTTTATGCGCTATTTTAAGTAACTAAAAACTTATTTTTTGAAAAACTAATTTTGTATTTTGAAAACATTAGCCTTTGACTATCTAATGCCGTTCAATTCATTTCTTAACTGTTATAAACAAAGCGGCTGCGAATTTTTTAAAACAAATTCCTAACTCGGATCCCATGGGTCTTAGGGCACTTTTTTATTTTTGTTTTGAAGCCAGCTTTCGATTTATCTAAGTTAGAAACTCTAATTGTTTATTAAAAAAGTACCCCATTTTTGAATCAATAAATAAGAAGTTAATATTAAAAATTTTAATTGATTTTTATCAACAATTAAAAATATAACTCTTCCAGAAGAGAATACATTTTGAATTGACCCGAAAAGTTGTTAAACAAAAAATTTATGGCTTTCAAAATTTAGCGTCTTGGAATAATCAAATTAACATATCTCTGCAAAAAATTAACCATTTTACTTTTAATAACTCTAGATCGATTTGGAATTGGAAAAGCTTCCTTTTAAAATGATCAAAACATTTAAAAAATTGCTTTTGTGATATATAATTTATTTTAAAAAATTGGCCATTTCTTTCATCCCCAGGGGGCCCCTACAGTACAAAACAGGTCCCATCCATTCCTCAAATACATCCCTGAAATCGCTATTTTTTTCTCTCTTTCTTGGACTATGAGTTCCTCCGGAGTTGGATAGTATGAAGATTGCAACACCACTGCTACATATTCACCCTTCCCTGTATGAATAAACTGCCTTAGTCAAAATATATAAGAGGTATTAATGAGAATTTACTGAGGAATGCTTTGAGACACAAGGCACTTTATTGCACAATCTGATGTACGTATTGATGCACATTGAAAATTTCATTGTGTAAAGTGGCGAATTACTAGAATGCATGCACAAATACATAAACGAGAAATAAACAGCCCCTGCTCTAATTCCGAGCCTGCATTCTGGCATTGCAAAAACAGATGCTACCTCAAATTGTGTAATTAAGTGCCTCATGTAAAATGGCCTTTATAGAAATCGTGATTTGGCGAGACATGTCTGAGACGAAGCTGTTCAGGAGTGCCTTATTTCCTCTATTGCTAAGGTTTCAAGGAGAAAAGTGAGAAACATTCCCATTTCTGAAATTTTCAGGAGATGAAGAATGATTATCTGAGAAAACTATGGAATGCTCTACTTTTTTGGTAACTCACACTTTTCTCTTAAACTGCCAAGAACTGGTGATGTCTATTGCTTTTCTCAATTAAATCATAGAAATGAAAATCTGGAGTGTCATAAAACATTCACCCCTTAAAAATCACAGAAAAAACTGTTTTCCTTACTGTTTGTGCACAGTGCATTATGGATTACTACAGGGCCGTAGCCAGGTCATATCTACAGGAGGGGCAACCAATTTCCTAGGAGGGGCAAACAATTTGCTAGGAGGGGCAAACGTTTTATAGTTCTTGTGTCAAAAATTAGCAGCCTGGTACAAAATTAATATTCTTTAATTTATATTAAAGCTCGCCTCTGTAAAGCAGAGTACTGAAAGGAGGTGTTAAACTCATAAAAAAGTAAAAAGACTTAAAGCTAGGTGGGGAAAAAGAAATTCCAGGAGGGGTGGCTACCCCTCTACCCCCCTGGCTACGGCCCTGGATTACTGGAGCAAACCCTCAGAGCACACAAAAAACTATAGACTTCCTAAAATGGTAGGTATACTATAAGTCCAAGGAAAACGTTCCTCTTACAGTTTGATGTAGCTCACACAAACTAATGCAGCTGTATCAAGCAAATAGGCAGGCAACAAGGCCTAGGTGCATGATGAAAGGTATTGCCTTACTGAAGATCAGTACAAATACCACCCAAAAGCTTTTAAATTTCACCTTAAAACCCATCGCATAAACCTTATGTTATGCTTTAATTGAAAATAATGCTAATTTTAACTTAATGAAATAAAAGTATGGTTACCTACTTTTGCAGCCATTAGACCTGAAGGGTCTCATGAATTTATTAGAGTAATCTCACAACCTGGTGTAGGATTTTTATTAGATATTGGTGAGAAAAGCATCCCATTACTCTCATTTTTCTCGTAAAATATGCCACATAATTTTTCTCAGATAAATCTCCTGGAAATAAAATGACAAGAGTGATGAGGATAAAATAATGCAATGCAAACTTAAATGGCAGTTGCATCCAGCAGGGCACGCGCAGGAAGTTAGCCCCCAAAAAAATCCACCCCAAGTTCCAATTCTCAGTGCTGCCAACATATTCCATGACCTCCAAAACATCTTCACTTCTATCGATATCTAATGATGGTTCTTGTATCTAAGCTTTACCATATGTGACCCTTCACAATCAATAGAAACACAGCAATATTTAAATTTAGAATCTACGTAGTACCTACTTAAAAACCAGAAAAGAATAACCTCTTAATCATGTCATAACATGGTAATTATGCATGCATTACATTTATTAGTGGACATGGATATCTGTGAAGTTGTAGATTTCATTTTTTTACAGTGTTCCAACCACTATGGTCTTATCATGCCATCTATCCAAAGGCCTTAACGCTAAGACCAAGTAACATCTAGGCCCAGGGTTGTTTTTGAACCCACAACTTAATTGTTTTGGGAGAGTGCAGCATTACTTCCTATTTAAAGTGGTGTCACCAACCTACCTACCTACATAACAAATATTCAATCAGTTCGTGTGGTTCAAAATAAAATAATACCCATCATTCTTCGAACTGCTAATACTGAATCTTCATTTCCATTATGAATAGTACCTATATCAAACTAAAAATTTTACGAATTCGTCATATATATCTGTACAAGGTATTACAAATATTTTATAACCGAGGAGGTCCCAATAGTAAACCGTCTCCATATGGAAATAAATTAAGAACTAATCACTGTAACATTACTCCTAAACCTAACATTGAAACCTTGAAGCATTTATATGACCACAATTGCTCCTACAATTAACCATAAAATACCAAAAGATAGATAATCTATTAGACATTAAGTAAATTTTTTTAGAAAATTGAAAGCTTGGTTGTTGTTTAATACAGCAATGTTGAAAATCTCCTCAAAACTGTTGTTTGATTTAAAATTCAAAGATTGCAATATAATATGTAAATGTTTGTAGTTTTTCCAAAGCTTAATATTTCTGTAATTGGTAAATTTTTATTCAATTACATGTTTAATTCCATTAAACTGTTATTTATTTTTGTAATATTAGAGCAAACGTTTTTGTAGAAAAGCCATTAAATATTTTTACTATTCTGATGATTATAAGCTGCCACATAACTCACATACACAAGGAATAGCAACCCCTAATTAAGAAATGATTTCTTCTGAGGTGCCTATCATTTCTCTCTTTCCTTGTATAAATTTACATGGATTTCTTGGAGAGAAATAAATGCTATATTATTATTATTACTATAGTAAAATGTATTTTTTGCAATAATTCCCACATGGGGATGTCTGGGCAAAATGAGAATAGTATAGGCAGCCAATACCGTCTTAACCTTAAGGGCACAAGGGGCCCGAGCCCAGGACCCCTGACCTCATGGGGGCCCCGAAATGTCGATATATTTGCTTAGACAAAAAAAAGGAGCTCAATTTCTTTTCAGTGTTCAAGTAGACCTGTTAAAATTACCATCAGATTTTCAATTTTTTCCAAAAAGTACCAGAGAACAATTTAACAATAATAAATGTGCATTATTTGCTATTTTGTGAAACTGATTAACTGCACAACAAGCAAAATAAATATACAATCATAACAGAAAAATATTTTTTCTTGTCATTCCCTTTTTTTACTTTACAATTGTGCCCCAAATTTTTGTGTGCCCAGGGGCCCCGGCATGTCCTAAGGCATTTAGGCAGCCCTAAATGGGAGCCAGCACTATCCATATAGGCAGCCCTAAATGGAGGGAAAATGTAATGCATATGATCATGAAGATAATTGAAAATATGTACATTGAATGGGAGAAAGGAGATATAAAGAGTTACTTGTGAGTTTTGAGAAGTGAAAAAAATCATTGATAATTAAAATTCCACATCACCTATTCGATTCCTGGCTATACATTATATTTTATGCCTTTATGTGAATTATACATACATAATTTACAAATGGCAGAAAAATAATTTTAAAAATCAGCTGATTTCACTCGACTCTACCGTAGATGGATCTAATGAGATGATTTGATGAAAATTTAATGAAAAATTACACATAATAAATAATTCCAAAACACAAGTGATTTCATTCACTCATTAGAGAAATCTACCAGTTACAGGTAGATTTCTCTAATGTAGTCTACCATGACGAAAGTCAGAGAATATCCAACAGACTCTTACACCTGCCGTTCCCTATCCATCTCTTAGTTTTTCCTTTTTCATCTTAGCATAAGTTCTACCTTTCTTCATGCTATCCATAAAACCTATTCTCTTTGTTCCCCGCTTACCCAACATCCTTCCTTCTATCACGGCCTTCAGCAAACCATCCCCCGCTTCCCGCTTCCGGCAACCGCATTACCGCTTCCAGCAACCTACCCTGCCTTCCCTTAATCTCATCTACAAGTTTCCTCTCCTCACCCATCATGTCAAGCATTTCCTCCTTTGTCTTCCTTTCCGTCCAACACACTTTCTCCATCCTCCTCCACACCCACATCTTGAACGCCGTCAGACTATTTTCGTCTTCCTTTCTCAAGCTCCATATTTCTACCCCATACAACGCCACACTCCATATCAACTTTTCACCAGCCTCTTTTTTATCTCCTTACTTAAAGTTCCCGTCATCAGCACCCTTGTATTATTAAATGCTTCCTTTGCTAGGGCTTTTCTCCTCCTAATGTCTTTGCTACCATGTCCTGTTGCTTCTAGCATACTACCCAAGTAATTAAACTGTTCTACCTGATTGAGTTTGTGACTTCCTAGTCTTATCACCAGCCTCGCTTTCTTTGCCCTAGAGAATCTCATTACTTTCGTTTTCTTATGATTAATCTTCATCCCATATTTATCTCACTGCTTTCCCAATGCATCTACTAAAGTTTGCAATCCTTTCGAAGACCAACTGACCAATGCCTGTTCATCCGCAAATCTAACCGACTTTATCCCCTAGCCTCCTACTTTGATTCCCACATATAGCTCATCCCATGCCTCTCTTACAATTTCCTCAGCATAGATTTTAAAAAGTAAAGGCGACAACGGGCACCCTTGCCGCACCCCACGACCTATAACTGCCCACCTTGATTCACCCTCTGCTACCCTCACCTGAGCCCTCTACCCCATATATAAGTTTCAAATAAGTCTCCTATCGCCCCAATCTATTCCCATTTTCCCCAATATCTGCATTAGTTTCTCCCAGTTTACTCTGTTAAACATCTTTTTTGAAATCTACAAAGCAAGCAAAAACATCCTGATTATGCTCTATGTTTCTATCTATAAGGGTCCTCATTACCGCAATCGCGTCTCTGCAGACCATGGTTGCCCTCCCCTTCCTGAATCCAAATTGGTCTTCGCCTAAATAGCAGGTTGCTCTGCTCTCCAACCTTCTATTTAGTATTCTAAGCAAGACTTTTGCCGCGTGCGAAATTAAACTGATTGTTCTCTTCTCCTCGAATCTGATGCTTTTTTCTTCTTCATGGTAGGTATTAATACTGTTTTCATGAAATCCTCTGGCCATATTCTTTCCTCGTAGATCCTGTGAATAAGTTCGAAAAACGATTCTCTCCCCTTTCTACCTAGATTCTTCAGTAACTCCGAAGGTAGGTTACCGGTTCCCACGGCTTTTCTACCCTTCATCTTCCATAATGCCCTCTCTATTTTGCTATCAAGTAACTCTACTCTGAGGCTATCCTTATCTATTGTTCCTTCATCTTCTAGATCTAAGCTTAAGGGTCTATTCTTGCTGCCATATAGCTCCTCTACGTATTCTCTCCACCTTTCCTAGATATCTTCCTGTTGGATTAATATCTTCCCTGGTTTATCCTTAACCCTTGGTATCGTTTACCCTCTCTTACCACCCGATAACGTTTTCACCTTGGCATACAAAGCGCCCACTTCCTCCACCTCCTGTAGCTTTTCCATTTCCTCACACTGTCCCTTCCACCAGTTTTCCATTGCCCGATTGGTCACTCGCCGGAGTTTATTATTCAATTCCTTGTACTTCCTCTTGCCTAAGTTGGTGTTGACATTTTTCCAAATCCTTCTCTCTTCCATTTTCTTAATCATTTCTTCCATAACCCACTGCTTCTAGACCCTCTTCTTTTCCACCATTCCTACTGTTTTCTCTGCCACTCCTATGATACCTGAGTTTATAATCTCCCATCTTCTCTCCGTTGTTCCCATCTGCTTTGCTTCACCTATGTTCTTTTCTACCAGCTCTTGGTATTCCCTCCTTTTCAACCCTTTCAATGCTTCAAGGTTCCACCTCCTTATCTTCCTACCTTTACAAAGCCTTTTGAATCTAACTTCACACTTCATCATCACCAATTTGTGATCTGAGTCCGCATCCGCCCCTGGATAGCTACGAGAATTGTTTACACTGTTCCTAAATCTCTGCCTTGCCATAATGTTATCAATTTGGTATTTCCCCGTATCAACCAGCATTTTCCATGTGTACCTATGCCTGGGGTGATGTTTAAACCAAGTGTTGGTCACTGCTAATTTATTTCTTCTACAAAATTCAACTGCCTTTTCACCGCGATCATTTCTTCTTCCTAGCCCAAGCCCTTCCACTTCTATCCCATCACTATCAGGTTTTTCTTTCCCAGCACTTCCCTAATTATTTCTTCTACTTGCTCGTACACCTCTTCCACCTCTTCCTCCCTATGGTTGCTTGTAGGCATGTATACCTGGACCAGTACGAAATTTGTCGGGCGTGCTTTTATTTCTACCACTAATATCCTGTCGCTCACCTGTTGAATATTTACTACCCTTAGCCCCCCAATTTTGTATTCAGTACCATACCTACTCGTTGACTCTAGTCTCCCCCCCTATAGATTACCCTGTAACTATCACTACAATAGTCCCTGCTATCCTTCCATCTCACCTCACACAATCCCAAAGCATCTATGTTCCCTTTTTTCTACTTCCTGTTTAATATTTTCAAGCTTCCAGGCCCTCATCATGGTCCTTACTTTCCAAGTTCCAATTTTTACCGCTGCTTTCCTCCTCCTCTTTCTCTTTTTCTTCTTCTTCTCCCTCCTATCCCTTGTATCCACCGATGATGATGCTGTGCAAGGATTTCGTGTGATGGATGACCATGAAGGCCTTGCCTCCCCCGCTGCCGGGCACGACACTCACCCTAGTGGGCGGTGTCCCACAGTTGCCAGGAATCAATTCTCTTTGAATGACTTTCATATTCTGGGAAGTGATAGTTGAGAGGTATTCCCACGCCACTCAACAGTGTTTTTATCGTGACACCATCACAGAACTACCTGTCTTCTGGCTCCTACCCTTCGACCTATCTGGCATGGGTGGCCCTACCAGGAGCAGTACTTGCTCCTGCCAGTCCAGCTCTAGGGGTGGTTGGAACGTACAAGCCTTTCCACCACGTCAAGGTTGTAGTTGAAGGAGGGATAAGTGATTTAATGGAAATATTAAAAAAAATTACAATTATGCATTAAAATTCTATGAAATTGATGGTAATTGATATTTTAAAGGAGCATACATAGGTAATTGTTCACATTTTATGTGCAGCAAATATAAAAGTGACTCATTTTCACAATCCATGAACACTATCAATGCTATATCTTAAGATTATATATAAGACAAGATATAATTATCATCGATATTTTAACTAAAATAGAATATTTTTTTTGCCTCATAAAGTCTATAATTTCTTCTAAAGTATTGATTCATGGCGAGATACATGAAGTCTTGTACTTTTCTGGATTTGTAAATATAGATAGGGGGATAAAGATTATATTATGCTACCGGATATTTTAGTGGCTATTATATAATATGGAATTTCCGTTAGAATCTAGTTAAAATGAAAAGGTAATTTTATAATAATATTAACATGCAACTTTATTCTCTAGCTTTGTCCAAGTACTTGTCTTGTCTTGAAAGTGTCTGAAAGATTGACCTCATAAGAGAGCATTTTGAAAACGCCGGGAATACATCGAGCGATCGATATAAATAAAAGAGTGTCAAAAAATACGCATCCATCAGAATGGTTTTACTTGATTTTGAATCGAGTTAATAGCTACAGAATTAACGTAGTGGTACTCTCATTTTAAAAATCCTCAACGCAACATTGGCAGTCATTCGCTGTCTTTAATTCCGTAGCGAGAAAATTGGATATCGATGGGAATGGTTCCAATGCGCATCTAGCGTATCTTTGTTTTGTTATGCGGTGCAACGGGTGTGACCAATAGCAGACGAGGCGAAGGGAATTGTAACACTGGTAACATAACACTCCTAAGAAAACAGTTATATGTAAACATGACCATGGCACTAGCAGGTATCAGATGCCTTTTTGATAATTCTTCTACTTTATCCTTTTTGTATTACTGTATTGAGTGCCTATTTTAGCCAAGGTTATCATCCAAATTGTCTTTGTTCACAGCAGAAACGGCGGTTGTACATAAAATATGCCCTCTTCCATCTGAACTTTCATTTATCACTAAAAACATTCCTTGCCCAGAAGAAGGCTGCAATGGTACGTTTCTCAATTCCTCAAACCTGGAAATGCATTTATCTAAGCACCACAAAAAACGCAGCGATGGCATTAACAGACGGGAGTATTTGAGCAAGAACTGTCAATATCACTGTCCCGTGGAGAAGTGCCTTTACAATATCAACTCTGACAGACATTTTACTCATATCAAGTACTTAAAACAGGTAACTCAAATTTCCATTGGTATAATATTCTCATAAAATCTTTGAAGTAATTAAAACATAACCTAATATTTCGCAGCATTACCTGAAAGTGCATGCTGAGAAGAAGTTTTTGTGCAAGAAATGTGATAAAGGATTCTCAACAGAGGCAGCTTGCAATGTTCACACGAGAATATGTGGGATGAAATTCACGTGTTCGTGTGGCTGTAACTACATGTCATACGAAGCTCTTATTACTCACGCCAAGAGGAAAAACCATACGTTTGATGCTAATTTAAAACTATGTGCAAAGTAAGTTGTAGATTTTGAAAACAGACTTTTATTGCTAAGCGTGTTAGAGTTGTTCTCTTGAGAAGGTAGTGCCTAGAACTTGTTTCTTTAACATTATTAAAACGTGAGAAACATACTAGGCTGACAAATATCTCACTTAATCCATCCTCAACTTAAAAGTACTCTTATTAAGTTGCATGACGATTATCCAACAATTAAGTATTCGTGAAATATTTTTATTGTTCTCTTTTACCCAAATGATAACTTTTTATGTGGCCTTACTATTGTCTTTAACGTAAAGAAATATTCAGTTTTCCAATATTCCAAAAAAAATCAATTTTTCCTTACAGGTATATTTTTAGCGAACTGCTCCCTTGACTGTGGTCTGCCAACTGCACTTTTTTGATTCAATTTAAGTACAGTCTTGAGTACTGTCCCAATACAGATTTTGAGTGCAGTTATTGTACAGATGTTATATAGTTGCAGATTAGATTTTTTTCCCTGACAAATATTATTTCCGTAAATTTACAGCTAAAGCCATGTAATTAACCTTCATAGCCTTTTTCTAAAATATTTTTTCGGTGTATTAAACTAGTGCTGAAATGTAGATTACCTAGGGCTGCCTACCCTAGACATTTTCCTGGACGTGACCTCATTCAGCATGGACTACCCAGGAGGAATAATAATAATATTTATTAGACATAAAACAAGATACAATTTGCATTAGTCTTCGTCAAGTTAATATACAGAATTACAATCGTATTATTACAAATACAGAAAATATTATTAATACAAATACAGAAGATGTTAAATTACAAGAAAATCATATCATCCTTGTCACTATCGATGAATTCCTCAATGGAGTAAAAGGCCTTTTTTATGAGCCAGGCATACACAACTCGTTTAAATTTTTCAAGACTGACAAGTTTGGCTTCGGCAGATAAACTATTATACAGGTGCAACTTAGTTATGTGGAATGATTTACAAGTTTTGGATAGTTGGCAATAGGGAACATTAAGGATATCTCTGTTTCTTGTGAAATGGTGGTGCACATTTCCTCTTGTCTCCAAGGAGTTAAGATTTGCCTTTACGTCACAAAGACACTTCATTATATACATAGAGTACAGGGTCAAAATGCCGAGTTTGGTGAAGAGTGGCTTACAGTGATCCCTGGGCTGGGCACAAGAAACTACTCTAACTGCCTTTTTTGCATTTTAAATAGGCATAAGGAGGATGAAGAATGGCCCCATAGCTCGATGCCATAGTTTATGTGGCAGTGAAATAAGGCAAAATATCCAGGGGTAATGTATTTTTTGGGATCAGTGCTTTAATTTTGCGTAGCATGTACACTGCCTTTGACAGTTTACCTAAAGTGGCTAATACATGAGGTTCCCAGCTTAATTGTGGTTCAGTTCAAAGCCAAGCAGCTTGATAGTATCATTTGAGCATGCTGTATTACATATGGAGAAAGTAAGTGATTGGGTTTTGTCATTGTTTAAAACAATCCCATTGACAGAGAACCATTTAGTTGCTTTAGACATAATCGACTTTGATGCGGTGCTGGTGTTGAGCAGAGTATTTGAATTATAGATGAAAGTGGTGTCGTCAGTATAGAGTAACGATTTACAAGAAATATTTGATGGTAGGTAATTTATCAAGATGAGAAATAAAAGAGACCCAAGAATTGAGCCTTGGGGGACACAGTAACTAATGCTTAGGGGTGACGATAGATTACCATTGATGTAAACACATTGACAGCGATCTGAAAGATATGATTCCATGAGTTGAAGCTCAAGATTACTGACACCATAATAGTGTAGTTTTTGTAGAAGAATTGGATGTGAGACACAATCGAAAGCTTTGGAAAGATCACAGGCAGTTATGGCAATAAGTGATTTTCCCTGGAATGCGTCTAGTATTGATTTAACGGCAGACTCTACTGCTGAAGTGGTGGAATGGCCTTTACGGAAACCAAATTGGGAAGAAGAAAATAAATTATGAGTTTCAAAATGATTGTACAACTGGTTATGGATTGTTTTTTCAAAAATTTTCCCAAAGACAGGAATTATTGAGATAGGTCTGTAGTTGGAAAGCAAGGTTTTATCCCCTTTTTTATAGATGGGGATGGTTTTAGATATCTTCTGCAATTTAGGGAAAATGCCTGACTGGAAGCAAGAATTCAAAATTAAAGCAAGGGGTTCATCAATTACATTGCCAAGTTTTTTTTATCAAGTTGACTGATAACCCATAAACATCTGTGATGTTGGAACATTTTAAAGAGTTAATGATGATTCTGATCTCGTGAGGTGTCACCCATTTCCATTTAAAGGAGAGGGTTGTACCTGGGAAATTCTTAAGAAAGTCTATTGCAGTGTTGTCAATTGAGTCAACACTGGAGACAAGTTCGGAGATCGAATTTATAAAATACTTGTTTAGATGATCAGATGAGATGGGGAAGTCAGAGTCCATGTATGGCCAGAAATCTGGCTTTCAAAATTTAAAACCTCGTCATTGTTTTAAAGTGGGTAACCAAAGTCATTTGGTTTGGACCCTGTTTGTCATGGTCAAGTGATCATGACAATTGTCATTGCTTAAGCAGGGTTGTATTAGGAACAGCATCCTGGCGGTTTGCGTTTCTAGTCCTGCCTCTGATATGGCCATTGTGTTTATGCTTGGGTAGAGAGCTCATGGTGATGTAAATTTTTTAGTCTTGTGATGAATATTTAGTATAATAATATTTATTTTTACCGGGGTTAACCCATTTACAAAAATTAAATTGAAAGAAATTACAAGAAAATTAAATTTCAAAAGTTACGAGATTGCATTACAATACAATTAAATTGGAATTTACATACATAAGAAGATTATTTTTAATTATAATAAAAAGATAGTTATTGTTATTATAGCAAACTGATAATTTTTGTTTTTATATACCTGTCAGAGTGCACATGAATTAGTTAGATATCATTTTGATAGTATATTGACATCAAATATGTTAGCATATTTTGCTTAAATGTATCAAAACAATCAACAAATATCAGTGTCAATTTCATGTGATGCTCTGTTGAATAACCTCAAAGACCTCGTGACAAGATTGTTGTAAATAATATTGTTTCTACAGAATTTTACAAAAAAAGTATTGCAATTTCTTGTTGAAGTGACTAAACAATTAAAACTAATATCATTAAGACAAGTACAAAGCATCTTTGGGTATCCGTTTGGGTCATGGTGTTGAATACTGTGATCAGAACTGATGTTTTGACTGATAGCAACGTTTGACAGAGCTAACATCTAACGTAGAAATGTTGGTGCTGTTCAAAACAATCACCTGGGAAATGTGAGAATGCTTTATCCTACGATTCAAGGAGCAATAGGGATTTGTTTCCTAATAATCTCTATTTGTTTGTTTCTAAAAATGTTTTTCTTCATCATCATTGAAATATGAGAAACCTACTAGGCTGACCAAATTTTCATGGTAATTAATGCATCCGCCACTTTAAAGTACTCTTTATGTTGCAAGACAATTGTCTAACAAATAAATATTCGTGAAATATTTTATATTGTTCTCTTTTACTCTTATTATAACTTTTAATGTGGCCTTACATTTGTCTGTGATGGAGAGAAATATTGTTTTCCAATATTCCAAAAAAAATCAATTTTTCCTCATGGATGCATTTCCTTCCTTATGAAATGTGAGAATGCTTTATCCTATGATTGAATGAGCATTAGGGATGTATTTCCTAAAAATCTCTATTTTTTTACCCAAATGTCTCTATATCCAGTGAAAAATATTTGGCTGCCCAAAGATCTCAACTTTCTACCAGTCTGTAAAGTTCCTCTTTATTTCTTAACTGGTCTATCAATTTTTTTCTTTATTATGAGATTAGTTCGCCTTCCCATAAGTTATGTGTCAGCAATAAATATTTAAAATGTATTTAAACTTATTCACGTTTAATAGAATGGAGTACTTGTGTTCAGAAGACATCTAAAAATTTAGAGGGGCTACCTTTGTGAAAAGTTACATAGCAACCCAAAATCTCCCATACATGGAGTTGTTGCATGCTCATTGGCATGCCATCTTCCCAACTTGCTTTCATTTCCCTCTCATTATCATGTTTTTGGCTCATCCTCTGCTTGTATCGCCAGGGGTCAGGCTGCTCCAAGAGTGCAGCCATGCAGTTCGGCATCCCAGGATGGTCTCCCTTCCCCAGATGTCTCTCTCGAAACCCAGCAGAAGCCACCCATCATCCTGACTTTAAGCAGCACTGCAGTTTCTCCCCTCCCGATCACCGTCAAGCCCCTCGGGACCATCCTGCCTGTCTCCTCTGCAGTAGATGTTGGCGTGCAGACGGACCGCTCATCGGGAGGACGCAGAGCTACTGCAGGTGGCCGGCGGTCCTCTGCACAAACACAGACATGGAGTGTGAAGCGGTCCAAGATCTGCGCCGGCACTCAAACACAGGGTGACTACATCTTGAAGAGGGCCATGCGAGCTGCCCAGATTCCAGTTGAAGGCGAAGTGCGGCCTGCCATTGGCCGCAAGAGAAAGAAGAGCATGGAGACGCAGACACAGGGTGAAGAGGAGGATGGCAGGGGTCAGCCACACCGCAGACCCCCCCTGCTCCCCATGCCAAGCAGTGATGAAGCAAGCAGTCAGCCGGAGCCATGCTGTTATGACACCTCCATCCCGTGGGTCATCCCAGACACCTTCCCCAAGTGTAACTCAGGCACGCAGACAAATCCCCCAGTCCTTGGTCAGCCCGTCGTGACACAGACAACAGATGACCTGTTTGAAGAGAGCCTGAGCCAGTACCTGTGCTGCCAGCCAGACAAGCCACCGCCCCCACCACCACCCACCCTCGTGGACTCACCCCCATGTTCACCCCCACGGTTTGACCCCATGCTGCTGTCTGTGCCGTCCAAGGAAGAGCCACTGGGAGGGACTGAGGATGATGACGAGGCCTTGGGGAGGACTTGCAGCCGGCCTGCGGAGACACAGACGGAATCACTGGACCCCACACTGTCACATATTGAGACGCAGACCAATACAGAGGACTTCTTGTCATTTGAGCAGCTGTTGCATGCCAACATGTGCACCCAGACGTGCGAGGACACCTCACTCTTCTCTGAGCTTGGTTTCTCGGACATCCAGACTCAGACACAAGATGAAGCCACAAGGACGTCTCTCTGGCGAGATGAAGACACTTCACCTTCAATGCCTTGGTGTCCCATGCTGGTGTCCACGGAGACACAGACGGCTGGACACAGCCCTTGGATGTCAGAGACGAGTCACATGGAGACACAGACTGATGTCGATGAATTGCGGAGGCTGATTGCAGAACTGACTAAGCATGACATTGAAGGGGAGTGAAGTGCGTTAATGTCTGCCTACAACTCCATCTTGAAAAGAAGCCTTTAAAGATTCAGCTGGCAGTCTCTTCCCCATTACATGCCTTGTAGCAGCACAGGTGTGTTCATGTACTTGAGAGGTGTGCCAAGTTTAGGTTTACTGACTGGCATGGCCTAATCATGCATGAAGTATTATATCCTCGCCTTTTAACGTGATCTTTTCTTTTGAGCAATCAAACAACAGTAGTTTATAATGCAATCCAGTTGGCTCTGTTTCAATAAAGTCTGTCGATATCTCAAGGGTTGCATTTTGCTTAACAGTTGTGACATTAAATTTTCTCTATTTTTCACTTGATTTGATGATTAAATTTCTCTTGATTATTCAGCCTTACATCAAGTGCTCATTTATTGAGTATTAGGGACAACTTAATACTTGTGTGTTGTTACATTGATCTGTTTCAAGAATCAGGTGGTGCTTAAGCCACTTTTGACGTTGGTCAAATATATTTACTTTGATATGCTTTCCATGTAATCGTCAGACTGTTTTCCTCTGATCTCATGTTAAAATTTGGTCTCATTGCCTGATGTGTGTAAATTTATATTTGTCAGCCGTATTTTATCCCACCTTGCTCCATGTTTATTACTCCATCTGCTAGGATTGAGCCCTTAAGGAGCTTAACATGAACGACATTCCTAGGACTAGCAGAAGATGAATTCATATTCTCTCTGTGCATAAGTGTTACTGCATTGCTTTACTCTCTCTCACTGAAAATATGCAGTTGCCTTGGATTTGCTTTGCAAACTATGAATGGATATGTTCTGTGTTGATCCATTAGCCTGAGAAATTCATGTCGATCCAGTGAAAGCATGGAAATCATACTAGTCAGCTTTTCGTTTAAAGCCAGTGTCCAATATTGAGTTTTTTAAATTGATATTTTATTATTTGCCTGTAGCCACATTTACAAATGGTGTTAGGCAATGTACATATTTGTTTTTGGGTTAGCTTTTTTATTATTTAATACAAATTTTGTATTGTTTTTGGCAGTAGTTATTTTTGTTTACTTTTATGCAGTGGTAAGTACTGCCTTTTTTGCTAAGGATTTGCAATTTAAGATGTGTAGCTTAACATCTTTATTTTTTCTATTATTAAAGAAGTGGAGCTCAAAGAAATTGTTATATTTGGTCAAAAATGAATTAACCTGTGTCTAACACAGGGTCTATTTTGCGTGTTCTCTGTGAATAACTTTTTTGCATTTTGCCTGTAGTTACAGTTGGGTAAAAATTTACTAATTAAGTGAATCCAATAAAGTTTAGGACTGTTGTATTGAATTTGCTTTGTCTCAAAAAGTAATTCTTCTTCCGAGGTGTTTGCAGGAAAGTAATCCTCATCGAAATCCTAAGCCTTCCATCAGTCTGTTTAGTCTAAATTTCACCATTGCTCTGACTCTCACTGTTTCACAAGGTTACCTATAGCAAATCCTCCCTCCTCTTCTGGCACAATTTTCTGCTCACCCAATTTTCTGCTCACCCACACTTGGAATGTGGTTTGCTTAGGGTCTTCCATGAAATGTGAATCATTGTGCCACTTGCAAAGAATTTTTTCTAAGAGTACTGATGCTGAAAATATTTCACATACAGCCAGTCCCAGAGTTACGTAAGCCTCGACTTACGTAAATCTAAACTTACATAAGTGGCAATCTTATAAAAAAAACAAGAGATATACGGAATGCAAAGAATGTTTGCCTACGTTCAAGGAGTGCATGGGCTGGAATGTTAGTAAAAGGTGATGGCTGAGATGGAATAAAGACCGGGAAATAGTCCTGGTCAGCAGTCATTAAGTAGCATTACACTGTACTTTCACAAATTGGGTGTAAATTGTCTGTACGATATTCCACAGAGGAAAAATCCTTCACCTTGACCAGGATTCAAACCCAGATCCCTAGATTTCATGCAGAGTACTTTAGCCAGTTACGCTACAGAGGCATCCTCTTCCAATCTGTTGATTTTTGAGGGATTTATAGGAACAAGTTGTTCTGCACTGCTAGACATTGCAACACACTCATTGCACACAACTTTTTCCTCATATTTATCCTCAAAAATTTGTAAATTGTTTTATTCGTATTGATGATATTACGCATTTTCATTTGAAATTCACAAGGGGCAACTTAATGGTGATTTTAACATTTTTGATTAACACATTAGGGAAATGCAAAAAGAGTTCTCGAATATTTTAGTGAAGTGAATGAAATGTGACCGAGAATCGTACCCTGCATTTCTCCGCATCAACCATAATCTCCGGAGTAATACTCGACTTAGTAAAATTCAAATAACGAATTCGGAGTGTCAGAACCAGAGAGTTGTGAGAGGTCAGAACTCATCTCTTACGTAACTCAGGGACAGTCGGTATATGTACTGCTGCAATCTTTTCAATTGAATTATTTTACCTGGCGCATGTAGTATTTGGAGCATATGTATAAATGAGTGCTTCTCTAAGTTAGACGAAATGTGTATGGAAATGAAACTTGTCCATTACTGAAAGAGCCATTTCACATTGGATATGGGGTGCCTCAAAAGTCTTAATATAAATAAGAAAAATATGGGGAGATATTATTCGATAATGAATATGTTGCATAGGTTAGGCCTGGTTAAAGGAGTGCACAAGAGTCAAATAACTTATTCTTGGGTTGCCAGATGACTGGATCCCCCTCGTACATGTCCTAGTTTTTGAACCACAGTCTGATGTCAGTGGAGCATCCAGGTTTTTTCGTGATCAAGAGTTTTTGTCCCATGTGAAGTTTCCCATCTGTATAGGGCAGCCTCTAGAAAAATGTATGGTCACACCCAAGGTTCTTTTAGGACACAGGTTACCTCAAAAGATTTAAGCATTGCGATTTATCAATCCACACCACTATTGGCTGGCTTTCTGCATGACGTCAATGTCTTAGCTACAGCCATTCAATTTACTTGAAGAAGGATAAGTAAACAGTGACTGAGCTATGGTTTTGCTATCAGGTGAACCAAAAACTTAATTGAGAATCTTAATTGCTTAAAGACTAGAGATATCAGGGCATTGGCGGCCCCAAGGGGCAGGAGGGGCAATTTCCCCTCCCCCCAAACCCAGTATATTTCTTTGTCATAGTCCTAAAAATTATGTCTAAATTATTTTGTTTATTTTTTGTTATTGAAGATTTGGTTATTTGAATTTAAAATCCAGTTAATAAAACTGGTTTTAAAACCACAAGCTAAATGCAAAATGTAAATCAAAATAATTTTGGAATTAGTCGAAACTTGGTGGTAATCTAAAAGGAAAATATGCATTTAGTAAAAACTTGCTCTTCTTAAAAGGCAAACTTTTGCTTCCAAACCACTTATAACGCATAATTTTGCACATAGTTTGTTATGAATTTCTGGGACGAGATCCACAAACCCTTAAGGGTTACAGCTGTATTACAGGTGTAATACATGTTTTGTGCTATCTGGGTTCTTTTACTGGGGGTTATTCCATACCCCAAGAGCCGCTGGTGCCCCCCAGACCTCTGGTCAGAAGCTGCTCCTGGTACCAGGGTCTAGCACTTGTTGTGTTGTTGCATCCTGCAATAATTTGGTGGAAAAAACAAAAGAAGCAAACTGGGAGTAAAGGATAGAACACTGCAGCTTCTACTTAGATATTTATTTAACACGACCATGGTTTCGTAGCAGTGCTACATCATCAGGTGTTGTACCACCACCTGATGATGTAGCAGTGCTACAAAACCATGGTCGTGTTAAATAAATATCTAAGTGGAAGCTGCAGTGTTCAATTCTTTACTCCCAGCATGATTGACTTCCACAAAGTATTGCCTGAGACTGTGTTGAAAGAAGCAAAGCCAATTTCATTCTCCAGGCACATGCTGTATAAAATATAGCCATATGAGAAGAGCAAGTTAGTTGGATATTGCATAAATTGTAAAAGCATTACAATTTATAGTGAGTTTCAAAATATATTTTTCAAATTATTTTGATGTGCCCCAAATATTTTCTCATGACATTTCTTTTTTATGGTATTTTTCGCAGAAGTTATTATTTCAGTATATTAGAATGAAAATGCTTACAACCTTTAAAATGCTAGGTTTACGAAAGAAAGAAATTGGTGTTATTTGTGTAATATGCGAGTGGAAAAATCCAGAAGGAAGGACATGTGGAATCCTAACCAAAGTTATATCTGTTCAGATCACTTAAAGCCCTGTGACTATTTGTGGGATTTAACCCTCTGACTGATTTTCCCATATCCCAGATACAGGCAAATAAAAATTTCTTGGGCATTCCTGTTCAAAGAATTTTAATTAAGAGTGCAGTTCCAAGCTTAAATTTGCCAGTGACATATAGTAGTCGCTGAAAAAATGTAGCACTAAGAAGAGATACACAGATAAAATTCACTTTCAGATATATTATTCAAATCAGAGCATGAGAGAAAAATAAGCTATTATGCTGAGGCCAGACTAAAATTCCATACTCTGTCATTTACAGATTCATTTTATATTTTTTTTCAATATTGTAAATTTCACAAAAGCACCTAAATGAATAGGCCTTTTCACCCCCTTAGATAATTCATCTGTTACTGCATTCAGAGCATGTACGTTTCAACCTGCAATATACTTTTATCGCATGGTTCTAACTTTTAAAGAATATTAAAAAGAATTAATTAAAAAATATGATTTATAAACATTGAAAATATTAATGCACCATGCAACGAATGAATTCCTAGTGTCTAGTTACTCTAATTCCTTGTATTTTTGAGGATCGATGAAATAATTTTTCATTCAAGAGAGCAGTCTGCAAATACCATGGTGCATTTCATTTTTGTTTCATTTTTGAAGTTACCAAACTTGTTTCCTATCATCTGGAGGCATTTGATTATAGAGGCTTCCACTTGATGAGTTTATAATACCTACCAACATTATAAAAAAACAGCTCTAACACACTACGCACAGTTAAAATCTTTTCCCTTACATTTCAAAGCACCCTCTCGATTTTTATTCAGAGGGTCGTTTAAGTCGAGTTCATATGGTAATCATTATAACAAATATTGAAATTATTGAAAGAATGGTATTACTAAAGATACATCACAGAACTGATTAAGAATACAATAGTATTTATCATCTGCACTTCTACACGGGAAAGTATGGGAAGGCATCAGCGATGTCACAACAGCAGCCGTGGTGCTAGCTTCCATTTCGGTAATTTGTAAACAACTGCACATATATTCTGAACCTTGGGTCACATCGTCCACATTGTGACATTGGCAATGTGTGTCAAAAGATGTTCATAGCTTCTCAAATGGCAGAGTTCTTCCTTTATGCAACCCAATGCTTATAAAGAGAGATGACTTCTTTGGTTCAGCCACAATGGACCAAGGACAGAAATGGGCTAACAGTCATGAGCATAAAATTGTATTGTTTTATGAGAAACATTTTAAAATACATAAGTATAGTATATGTGTAGTGAATGATGACTAGAAGAACATTCCACGGAATCATCTCAGAAATTGGTCAGTTCTTGAACTTTGTACCAAACGAAAAAGGATTGGTTCCAAAATTCTTTGCACGAAAACTAAATTATTTTTTTTTAATTTTAACCCATTAACTTTCCCACAAAGCAATTATATTCACTCATAAATATTTTTATGATTTTCAACTCAAGTAAGTGATGGAAGACCACCCCAGATGGCACATCAAATAATTGTATCTATTTAGTTATACATAGTACAAAATTACGCCGGTCGGGCCTCGGTGGCGGCGAGGTTAAGCCTGTCAAACCATAGGTCGTGGGTTCAAATCCCGCCTGGGTAGGAAATTTACACCTCCCAGGGCATGGTTGTGTGTGTTCGTCCAACGAGTTGTATGGAAGAGAGGACTATTAAGTCCTAATATCGCTCGACGCAAGACCCAAAAAAAAAATATATCCAAATAAAATCCTGTCGATTTCGGTAACAATAATGCAT
Organism: Pyrrhosoma nymphula; assembly: GCA_963573305.1. NCBI lineage: Eukaryota > Metazoa > Arthropoda > Insecta > Odonata > Coenagrionidae > Pyrrhosoma > Pyrrhosoma nymphula. The sequence continues at coordinate 108,818,164 of OY754335.1, forward strand.
GTTTGTTGTCAGTTCGGTAGGCTGTTGGTTCCCTGTTCCTTGTCCAAGAGGAAACATGCAGGCGTTGGTTGGTAGAATGCAAATTCAAACACCTTGTCTGTTTCATGTTTGTGAGAAGAGGGTTACTTGTCTGTTCTCTCCCTGTTGTGGGTAGTGGCACACTCTGTTCCTTGCTTGTTGGACCACAGCCAGTGAACAGTTAGGGGACTATGCACTGCCTGTTCGAATACAGTCAGTTAACAGGTAGGAGTCTGCGTGCTGCCTGTTCGCTGTTGCTGATTTGTTATCAGAGTTATTTTCTGGTTATATTCTGTTCCCTCTTTGTTAGCTGTTGGTGTATATTCTGTTTGCAGCCTGTTCTTGAGGTGTTAGATAATGGTTCCCTGCCCTCTCAAAATAAAAAGTGATAATTTACATTTAAATGCTATACTATGAAAGTACTATAATGTGCTGGCATGCTGTAATATTTTACCTTGAATCTACCAAATGACATTGTACCTATCTCGCATGATTATCAACCCTAAGGCTCAACACGCATATTTTCACACCCAAAATCATAAATCCCACGTCAAGAAAGGGGGGCCACTTCTGAGGGTCAATCAGGGCTCACAAAGTTTTAATATTGAAATTCCCTGACAAAATGTTTCTCTAAAACAGTGTACAGCGATTTTTGACAATTTTTTTGCTTTAATGATGGCACGATGCGTAGTAAAATGCATTGCTATATTTGAAATGCAGATGCTATAAGTGCATTTCGAAAGAAAACAAAAGTCAGTTCCATTAATTGTCATTAGAGGGCCTATGCCCGAAAACATTCGAGTTTCTGTCGCACGCCGTGAAACTCATCTGAGCGATCTTGCACCGCGACCATTCGATATGGAATTCGATACGCCCGATGCATCTTCGAAGAGGGATGCGCGAGTGAGAGAGGAACCACGAGTGGAAACAGCGAGCAGAGAGACGGGTGTCGCCTCCGACAATGTCGCAAATGACAAACCATGGGGTATTTTTCTCCTCCAACGCTGGCCCGATAAGGGTCTCAAAGAAGCAAAGCATATCTCGACAACATCGTGTTCAAACTACCCCTCCCGGAGGTAGTTCCCCTTCCCTCCGGCAGGGAAGACTTTCGAACTGTTCCGGGGTTTCCTCAAAAGTACCCACCCCACACATTTCAGACCTGTTTTCAGCCAAGATATTTTAAAAAGTAGCCGGGAATGGCCAGGCACAGCCAAAGGGAGGAAGAAAGAACTGGCAATTAGTGGCCTGGTGTATATCGCATGGTGGCAGACACAAAAGAAGTGTATGGAACATGAGTCGAGCCACTTGTAGGAGGCACGACCGCTATGAGTTTCCCTGACAAAACATGAAAATCTCTGACATTTCCCTGACTCCCTGACAGCCAACCTCTTTTACCTGACATGTGACCACCCTGGTTAATGTAACTTTGACAACTAATTTTTAAATGGCAATTCCATGATAGTTAGAGGTAATATCATCCAATCACGATAACAGCTATCAGGCATTAATTAATGGAAACCTATATTGCCACATAGTATATGAATATAAATGCAATATTAGATACTAAGAATAAACAAGATTTTTTTCCAATTCCCTCACATTTGTTTACCTTTCAATCAAGACGGAACTAACTTGTGCAAAAGTTGAAAGGAGAAAATTGCTGAATGGACCGGGACACCAATAAACACACACAAATAATATAATATAAAACAAATGAATTAACACTGATACATAAATAAAAATTAGAAATAAAAAAACACCATTACATCGGGCCGCCATGTACGGGTCGGACAACCAACCAGTCCCTGCCTGTTTAGAGTCTGTTTACTGTTGTCTGTTCGTTCGTGGTTTGGAGAAGTGGACAACCTGCCTCCCTGTTGAGTGCCTGTTCGTTCCCAATCCAGTGAAACAGACAACCAACCGACCCCTGCCTGTTAAGAGTCTGTTTACTATCCTCACCAAAATGCTTGTTGCTCACCAAAATGCTTGTATCCTCACCAAAATGCACTTAAAAGGCTTCAAATTGACAGCAAACATATACAGTTGTTGCCAAAATCAACAGGGAAAGTTTGCAAGAAATTTTTAGGCATATTATGGGATTAGTCCTGATAAGGATGAACATCAATTTTAAGTCAACCCTTGCAATTTACATGATAAAACAAATTTAACACATTTTAAAAACCAAATTAAACGATTGTGGCAATACTTGGTGGAAATTAAAGATAATACCATGGAATTCATTATGAAAAAAAACAGTAAAAAATTCCACTATTTATTTTATTGCTGTCGACAGCATTAAAATAAATAGCAGAATTTTGTACTGTGTTTTTGTCATAATGAATTCTACATTTTATATAGTTCTACATTCTTTTATTCTACTAGGTCAATTCAGGGGCGGGGTGGGTGCTCAGGGGCCCGGGCCACTGCACGTCCAGAGGGGCTCGGAAACCTAGTACGTGGCCCGGGAGCCGGGGCCCGGAGCCTGAGCCGCAACACGGGCCCGGGCGGGAATCCCTGCCCGGGCCCGCTGTGGCCACGCTACCCCTGCATATAACCAACCAACTGTAAGAGAAAAGATAGACTGAACTAGAATTCATTGATGAAGGAAATTAACCACAGAAGGTGGTGGGACATTATCATAAAAGCAATAACAGATGCATTCCAAGCTATCAGAGAGCTTCCTTAGCTACGCACAATGCTTGCGAGATGCTATTGGAATTTGCCTTGATCGATAAGGACAGCCGGTAAAATTATGTTTTTCATTCCTTTTCCCTGGAAATCCCACAGAATTTCTTCAGAAGTGAGAAAATACTTTAGGATTCAGCAAACAAGTTTTATGCATAGTACAACACAACAGCTCTGGTTTCCATGACCCCAGTATCTGCAGTTCACTCGGCTCATAAATTAGAAAACATTTTCTGAAATAATCGACCCTAAAATCAGGGCTAAAATTAAGTAGACTCGATTTTGGATTATGATAAATGTTAACTAGCAAAACTAAATGAAAGCAAATTCCATCAAACTTCAATTTAGTTTATGTACTTAGTATTAAAATATGATTACAAATCTTTCACAGCACACCATTTTTTAAATCGCAATAAGAATATTTTGTTTATTTTATGTATAATAGGCCAGCCCCGTTGGCGGCAGGTTAAAGTCCTCGCCTGCTAATCCAAGGGTCGCGGGTTCGACTCCTGCCTGGGTCTGTTTTTTGCATGCCCAGGGCATGGGTGTTTCTGTCAAGTTCTGGTGGTTTGGCCCCTGAGAAACCGGACGACAAGCCAATGGCTTATCGGGATCGCAGGGGCATGTGGACCACCAGAATCATCCGAGGGCCAAAAAAAAAGTTGTATTTTGCTTGTTTTAAAACAAATAAAAGTACAGCTTACTCCTACAGTGCCTTAATTTTCACAAATAGATAAAAACATTTCTGGGAAGAGGGGTGGGGGTCACGATCCTCATGGCGACGTCACTGCTACCAGTAATCATTCTTTGGTCATACCAAATCTCTATATACTACCAACCTACAATTATTTAATGTATGGTATTCCAGGTAATTGTAAATTTTGATTATTCAGTAGCTCAGAATCCTATGGTTACATTGCACTGTCTATATGGCACACACACTATCATATAATTCAGTATTTGGTTTCACAAAATAACTTGTTACTTACCCCAAAGAACTAGCCCCCTCACATTTTTAACATGTTTCTCGGAATTACTATGTCTGAAGTCTTAAGCACCATGATAAACCACTGAAACATAAGGGCCAGCAGTACATGTCATACACTCTGCTTCCGATTCTCCTCAACCGGGACAGAAAGATGGGAATCTTGATGGAAATAAATGATTTCTGCTTTGCTTTTACATTATCAGGGATCTTTGAATACAACATCTTGCTTTCAAAACATGAAATTTCCGCAGTACCGCCATGTTGCCCAAGAGAGCTTAGCTAATACAGTAGAAACTCGATACTACGAATTCAGTGGGACCGAAAAAAACTGTACTTCGTATTATCGAGTTTCGTAACATCGAACCTTTATAAGAAATCATGAAAAAAGTTATTTTCCCCCTAAATTTGTGGGCTTTGGCAACATTTTAAAACCTAATTTGGTCCTTAAGTCAAAGCATTCTTAAAACAATTCCTTTATATCATAAACTTTAACTCATAAAGATTCGTAGAATAACCTCGTAGTTTCTCAATGCAAATATTTTAAGTCGGCGAGTCAACTTTAAATTCATGATCGCAACGTGTTACACTCATTGTGAAGAATCTGAGATTGGCAAAATCAAGTAATTTAACTTCTGAGACTCACGTCTAGGTAGCTGACTCACACTTGTACAACTACAGCTCACGGGAGTCCGTAGAGACCTGCAGATGGTTGGCAAATACGAACTACCCTCGCCCGGCTATGTGCGAGAGATAGAGAGACACTCTCTTCCCTCTCCCCCTTCCAAGCGGTGGAAAGGACAAAATGGGAAGAGGCTCTTGAGCTGATCCTTCAGTGGGTGGATGAGCTACCATCTTACAAATTGCAGAAACCACTGTTTTCCTGAGGCCAACTACACGAACCTTTTTCCAAAGGATATCCCTTCCCTTCTCTCGCAAGTTCAGCGCACGAGGGGGCACCCGGCTGGAGGATGGGCACATGAACAGGCATCTATGCCACTCAGGCGGGAGCGAACACAGGCATGGTCAATTAACACATGGGCTGGAGTCGCCCCGGTTTCCTGACCGTCTGCATGTCTCTAAGTCTGATCCCTCCACCCCAAGCATGACATGGCCGGTCTGCAGCGATTTATGGTCGCCCGTCGGCAGTTCAGGAGTCCCCTATCTCAATGCTTACTCAGCCCTCTCTCGAAGAAAACGAGGCAAGATCACTGACCACCCCAATGCCCGAACTGATGATGCTTACCCCCTCTACGCTTTCATTGGCACGCTTACCAATGAATTCTTCTGATTTTGAAGCATAGTCTAAAAACTTGGCTTGGTTTTTCATTATATCGTGAACTGTGAAGACGCCAACACCAGAACCCACCGCTATATTAGCCACTGGGTCTCCCTTTGATGCCCTTTCAATACTCTTCAGCTTGTCCGAAATGTCTAACACGACACGCTTTCTATTTTTTGAAGAATTGGACATTTGCAACCAGTTGTATTACATAAGAAAACTTGGCAAATATAAAACACCCGCAGAAGCCCAAGTCGCACGAACACAAAGCAGTGATTCAAGGGGCTCCAGGTAATTGATTGACGACAAGTGGGGCGTGATTCGACATATTTTCCATATCACCGTCAATTTGTGATATACTAAGCTTTCAGTTCGAAAGAGCAAGATTCTTATGTCAGGTGGAGTATTAATGTGGAGGTCGTGCAGAATGATACCAAGGAAAATAGTACTGCCGCTAACAGTTATCTATATCAATCCTTTAGTTTAAGAGGATGACGATTAACCTCCCTCCCAGGAAATGCCTTTGCTTTCAATGATGGCAGTTTGCCTATCCAGTTCTTAGCAATGATTCATCGCTCATTGAAGTAGGTCCGTGAACGAATCATTAACTCATTCCAAAGTCTCTTTGCACTTTGATTAATTGTGCTTAAGAGTTCTGTTCTGCAAAAATTACTCAAGTAACCATGTCATCAATCATCATTGTATTGTCTATGAATACCTAAACTTTCATAGCTCCATATTGCTAAATGAGAAAGTAAATCGTGATTCTATGTGTCTATGCACGAGATACACTCAAGTATGAAGGTTGAAGCCATTGCTGGATTGACAATTTTTCCAGAGTCAAATGCGGACCGTAGACTTAATGTCCAACCATGCTATCAATTAAAATTGTATTGTCTATGAATACCTAAAATTTTATAGCTCTATATTGCTAAATTATAAAGTAAATCGTGGTTCTTTGTACCTGTGTTCTCAGTTTATTTATACCCAAAATTTGAATTCCTGCCGCGATGGAGGCTCAAGATGGCAGATTACATTAGACAAGTGAGTGTCATGACCTGTCCTTTATGGACCTTGGGCAGCAAGTATAACACGTGGCACCGCTCGTGATTTTTAACCAAAGGGAATTGTTTAACTTATGGAAATACTGCCAACAGTTAGAAGTGTTAGAGATAAGAATGCACTATCTATCATGCATTTCATGCATCACATTCATCAACACTGATTTGCTAGGTGTCTGCATCTGCAAAAAGAGTTTTGCTGATGCAGTATTTCGCCATGGTTTGTAAAAACAAATTCTAATTTTACCTAGGAACTGTGGCTGAGGTTCGTAACATCGTCAATTTCGTATTTCTGAAACTTCGTACTATCGAATAGTGCCATGTATTTATTATAGGCTTTCGTTCGGGACTGACATTTTTGCTTCATATAACTGAAACTTCGTATTAACATGCTTCGTACTATCGAGTTTCTACTGTAGTCACAAAGTTTACCAAAGAGGCATCTGTGTTGCATGAGTAACATCTACAGCTATAAATTTGTACTGATAAAACGAGTAATACATCACATGTTCTTCAGGCATATGATAAATCTCTGTTGCGGAAGTTGCTGCGATAAATATTTTTGACTCCATGATGAGATTGATTAAATTTTCTATTAGAATAACCAATATGAGTGTTCACAGCGGTGGAAAGTTGTCAATCTCCGCAGTAAGTATAAATTGATTATTATCGATTTTCTCGCTGGTCACGAATTGAATTTGGTTAGAACCAAGAAATTCCAGACAAATTTATAATCTTTAAAAAGTTTGCGGAGTCAATTTTGAACTAAAGTTGAGGACATGTCCGCAAAAATGAGGACATATGGCAACCCTACCTGTGCATAGTTATTGAATTAGTTGAAAATAGGTAAATATTTATAAATGTAAGCTTTTAGCCAGAGACTAATTAAAAATCCTTTCATTACCCATATTTGATAACTTCACTGAAAATTAACACAGAAAAACTATCGAGGAAGTGATTATCGAAATTCTCTTGTTGTCTAGCACTCATCAAGTCTACTCCTAATCTGAAGGGCACTGTCTAGGGCAGTCTGAAATTAATGGTCAGGTCAATGGTTAGCAATCACTGCACAACACAGCAGTGCACTGGAGCGAATAGAAATGTTTTGTATTAAATGGGATTGCAATCACATTTTGTCATCTTTCTAGTTATAATTTTACTTTAGCAAACTAGTACGATAATTTTTTATAAGTTTTAAGAGTTTTTTAAAACAAACTCCGTCATAAACACACTATTTAACACCTTTATGCATACATTCATAATAGGGTAAAATAAGTTACACCTCAGTTGTTTATAGGGATGCTAGATTGTCTTACATTGAAATTCCACTTGCGTCATGCTGGACGGAACCAATTATGTAATATGTAAGGTTAGGCATACCTTGGTGGGAGAAAGAAAGCTGATACAAGAGGAGAAACAAGTCAATATGCAAACCCCACTGCCATACACCAAACACAAAAAACACTCTAAAGTATTATGATACTGGTCCGATTAAAAACCCTGACGAGTGATGTGCCAGTAGGAAATTTGAAAGTACATAAATACTACAGAGAGTAAAATGACGCATGCGTACAAAACATTATAGAAAGAATAAAAGTAATTGGCCGGTACGAAATTTTTTTGCAAAAGTAAAGTTCTGCACTGGTCCAAAACTTTACTGGGAAAGTAAAGTACTGTGCCGTGTCAGTATAAAACTTAATGTTTAGTTCCATATGGGATCACATTCCTGACTTACGAATAGTTGGGATTAAGGATTGAAATTAATCGTAAAATATGTAGTTAACTATTTAACTTAACCGTTACTTTTTAGAAGAGTTGACTTTTAACTTTTAAACGTTGAAATTATACATAAACTACATACTAAACTAACTTCAATTTATTTTTTTCATTAATTTTTGGCAAATTTCGACCTGTTCGATTTCTTAAATTTGAAGTTTGTATGTATTTATTTATCCCAATTGCGAAAAATAGCTTTTAAAAGTTACTTTTTAAGAGTTTCTCAAAAGTGACCGAAAAAGTAACTTTTAAAGTAAAAGTTACTTTTTTATCTTTGACTTTAATCAGTTACTTTTTTAGAAAAGTAACTTTTAACTTTAACTGGTTACTTTTTACAGAGATTAACTTTTACATTAATCAGCTAATTTTTTGTGGTAACTTTCTCAACTATGTTACGATCCAAGTGCAGAAACCTTCATCTGACCTAATTGAGTCTATTACATGCTATGCATGTGCATGGTGGTGTCCAGGCAAAAGCTTGTCCTTACACTACTGATGAGGCAGCTAAAACCAGGCTCCATTCTTTTGGCTGCCCTGATGAACCTCCCTTACCATCGCCTCCCCCAAAAGCACACCAAACCCTCAACTCTGTCGCAGGTTTATGCACTCCGGGGCCATAAGGTTTACCACAAGCTATACCATTCTCACCCACCCTATCTCCTTCATGCTTTCTGTCTTCCACCACTAAATGAACCCTTTGGCACAGCCACATGCACTTTGCATCTCCTGAATCATTAGCATGTGAAGGGCCCCAAGCGTAAATATTGTACTGTGTACCAGATCTGCTCCACTGCTGTGATTGACGAAGCAAGAATTTTATACAAAACAACTAGTGGAACTCAACAATATTTTACCTCAATTTTATTTCCTATTTACAATGCAGTGCAGCATGTGATGCAGGTATAAATTAACATTTACTCCTGACTTATTTGGTGATGGAAAACAAACTCCATGTTTTAAGGCTTCCTCCCTGATAAGTTTCAGCATCCCAGGCTACTCTCTCAGCTATCTCAGAAGAGTAATGTATGAGTACAAAGGAAGAGTTTTCATTAAAAGATTTTCAAATATGTTTATGTAAAAAAATCAACAAATCCATAGAGGTAAGCTGGGCCAGTTTTTAATCACTAAGGATCTTTGAAGATATGACAAGTTGCAATACAGCATAAAAAGGTTATTATGGCACAAATCCATTTGCTACAAGTGATCTTGTTTTAGTCACGCATATATTGGTCCTGAGTTTGTAATAATTTCCATGAGCATGCATAGAAAAATTGCATTATTCTACACAATATATATTTGCAAAGAGTCTATGAAAAAAAGAAATTATTCACTCCTGAGACAATTAACAACAGAATATTGGTAATGGAAACCACTGGCATGTATGTGAATCAGAACAAACAGAAAAAATACCTAATACCCTGTAATTGTTGACAGACTAGGTGTTATAGATTGGCCTTGATGAGTCCAAACTATTGAAAATTAAGTATATTATATATTTATGCACAGGGCAGAGTTATAAAAACAAGTTTAATTCCCCTATAAACATTTATATCACAGACAAACCTTCAAAATCGCTGCAGGGGAAAAACAATGTGGAACTAACAATATAGTTTTAAATCAATTGTTTCTGCAGAGAGCTAAAACTCCTCCATCCTTCTCCAGGTCAGTGGTAACAGCTACGAGTGCAGTGCACAGCTGGAGTACTAAAAACATTTTATATTCACATTAACAAATTAATATACATATATATATGTGTGTGTTTGTGGCTTTCAGTGTGTGTGTGAGTCTTTGAATATTTGTGTGTTTGCTTATATGCGCACATATTAATTCCAATGATAGGTTTATTTTTTACAAACTTGGTAAGTAAATTTAAAAATTCTCCACTTCCTTAATAAATAATCTACTCTGTGAAATCCACCATAATATGCAAGTCGCCACACGTGTGATTCCCGCCTGAGAGAGAGAGCAGATGGGTGTCACGGTCAATTGCCCACATTCGCCCACAGCAGACACACCACTCCATAGGTGTCCCTTTCTCAGGGCTTGTCCTCCTCTGCTTTGTGCCCTCCCGAGGGGCTCTCCTGGATCCGATGCATGCTCTCCAGCGTTGCAGCCAGCACACGCAAGTTGTCCACACCCCCAAGCAATTGCCTATTGTTCAAAGAAACCAGGATGAATACATGTTTCATGCATTTGTTTAATAGTAATAGCCTATTTATCCAAAGACACTACTACTAACTAACGAAGCTATCACTACAAATCAATAATTCGCGTTTTCCACTCTACTATGCTAAAGCTTCATTTGCGCCTCTATTAACGTCGTCTGCTCTTCATTCATTAAATCTCAGGCTTCATTTAAAGATTCGATATTGAATTAAAATTTGGGATAGTTTTGGTTATCGTTTATCCTCTGCTTTCGATCAAGCAAGGAGATTATCATCCGAGCATTGCAGTTCCAGGTCAGGCCACGCACCAGGCCGGAATCAGCTATCTTTCTCTCCTTTCCCCATCATTAAAGGGGGTTACTCCATTCATCCTCTCACAAAAACATCTCCAAGACCCATGGTCTCGGAGTGTCGTGCGTCACTTGGGAGGTTGATCTACCTCGGAGTGAAGGCCAAGGGATTTACGGCAAATAGTCACATCTTATCTTCCTCCTCCCTTACCTCGACCGGGTGCGTCAGCGGAGAGGGAGGACATGCCATTGGAGAGTGGGGGGCTTTTACTTAAAAGGGCCCAAGAGTTGGCATGGGGGGCCTGCAGAGTCAGCGTGGGACATCGCATTGTCAGTCAGTGTTGAGGGGGTGGGGCGGAGGGGGCACACCAAGGGGTCTGATCTCCTGGAAGGCCGGCACTGGGGCTTCGGTGTGAAGGTGATGGCACGTGCCCACCCGTAGAGAGGGGAGGGGAGACACGGAGGGTCACTTGAGGAGAAAATATGAACAGTACAGGAGAAGGGAAGTGATTGATAGGTTCGCCGAAAGTGGGAAAGGTGATGGAGACGAGTAAGCCGAGGTTTTGGAGCAATGGAGAAGGAAAGCTGGGTGAATTTTCCGTGCTTATCGTGACATAATTTTAAAATTTCCATTTATATTCATTCACCTTTAAAATAATATTTTCACAAAATTTATTACATTAATTATCTTGATCACGTGGCCTTACATTAATTAATTTTATCTTTAAAAATAAATTATACATTTTCTGCCAAATGCAATGTCATTTGAAAATATATTGGTTTTATGAGTGTGAATTATGAAAAATTGAATTATTATTTGACTTACCAATCTAAAAAATAATTCAATCGCGTCTCGTGTAATTATTTGAAATAAATTGTGTTCATGCTGCCCTTACAAGGACCACATACTATCTCGGGCCCAGGGGCCTCTTGATCCCAAAAGATGGCCCTGGTCGCAGGGTCAATCGTTTGACCAAGTTTCACTTCAACTCCAAACCGCAGTATTTTCACACTGACAACTGTACGTTGCTCTCTCTCACTCGATATATATTCCCTCCAAGTGAAAGCGTTTATCGAGCCCAACCCTCAGCTAGGACCACTGCTCAACGATAATCGTCAGATTCACAAGCAATATGAGAAATAAATGGAAAGAATGTAATTTTTTTAGTGTTGGGGAATAACTCATGAAATCAAGTGTAATTTAATTTCAATATCTTCCTTAAACAAGAGAGCACCTTTTAAAACCTAGTCTTTTAAGAGTGGATTTTCATTATCAATCCAATGAAAATGCAGCTGACACTCACTGAAAAGTAGTCGATATAGTTATTTTTTTATCTTTTCGACCTTCTCAACATTGATCTCTTCTGAACACTGGGAAGAATTTTAGAGATCCAATAAGGAAACATGAAGAAAAGTCAACAGTAAACAGAGTAAAATGGCTAGAATCAGCTAATAGTATGGCATTCATAGAAGACCGCCCAGTAAGATTCCCACCAGGACGAAATAAAACTGACATTTGGACTATCTAAAAATCTCATGGAACAATCCCAAGGGGCCCACAGGCACCCAAATTGAAGGTTTAAACATGAAACTCATCGCTAAATCATGCTTTCACGGTTCTGTGGCCACCATATTTAAATCTACATAAGTACTTACATCTCCTTCCACCTGCATGGAGATCATTGATAACCATCAGTCACAACCATCACCAAAATTGTAATTACCACAAAGTTCCAACAGATAGCACACATTGTTTCAGCATCTTTCAAAAAAATGCACATATTTTCCTCTCTCTGCATGCTTCTAGTGGCCGGCACACCATACCCATACACTACCGGTAAACTAAACTTAGCTCATCATAAGGTTCACCCTACGATTGACTATCATTACTGCAAGCAATAATCATGAAAGAATTCAAGAACAACTATGACACACATTACAATTAAAGACTAAACTATTTTCATAAAAACAAGTAGCTATGTAGTGAAAAAGGTTGAAAAAACCCCATTCTCTAAAAAAGCTTTTGAAATAAAGCACATATCGGTTTTCTGAGTTTAAAATAAGGAGCCAAGAGCAATTGATAGCATTTCTATTTCTGAGGCTGGCATTAAACCAGCAGTCTGATCAAATACATAGACAGTAGTGAGCACTTGCTTCGCTCTTCATGGTCGCACAGCCATTAGACAGTGTCGTTCAATCATCACAGTTCATCAACAAGGCAATGTCTATACATTTCCATTGAAAACGAGAATTGAGTACTTTTATTACAGCCTACAGTGGTTCACAACACGTGCATTGGTATGGTGAATCCCTGTTGGTCCACCCGAAATTTCATAGCCTTGAAGATCAAGGCCGACGGCTGTGCCCAAGGGAGCAAAGCATACAAGGCAGCCTCACCTGAGAGAGTGTTCAGCCGAGTTTGCAGCCGCCAGGATCTCGCTGGCCACCTGCTGTGGCACCTGCGTCTGTGGCTGATGCGGTGCCGTCCCTGGCACGCTCGTGGAGGGATCTTCAGCCATGCTTGCACCAGCGCCACCCCCCCTGAAGCACCCCTGCAATCGATCCTTCTCTCGCCTCAATTCTGTCATCTCCACCTGAAACCACCAAATGCCCATCAAAGCATGCTAGGTGTGTAAGCTCACTGACAACATCCAAGCATGCGAACAAATGGAAAAGTTTCTCCGAATTAAGGCATGTAGTTTGAGTGAGATTTCACTGATTATTGAAGTGAAACTTCTTTAGGCCCGGTAGGGCAAGTAGATTACTAGTACGCCAGAGGGAAAGAAAAAACACTGGGAGGGAAATGGGTTCAATTGGAAATGGGGAAGCACTGGCATGAGTAGCGTTGGCTGCCACACTCCTCATACCCGCGCAGTGGTAGCGTTAGTCAGAGTGCGCATGGGAACGAAACGAGTGAAACACTGGGAGGGGAAGCGCTCTCAAATGCCTCGGTCGACGCCCTGCCTCATGAGTAAATGTGAAATTGCATGCGGAGTGGGTGCTTCAGCTGGCATGTTAGTTGTTTACCGTAGCTTTACGCCAATAACATCTATCAGAAATCATCCCATACGTATTTAATACTCTTGTGTATTTATTATCGTGTTGAACGTTGATTATTGACAAGTGTTGTGACTGAATTTCTTCAGGTGAGTCCTTTATGATGAATATTAGATATATGTGAATGATAACAATATGAGAAGGTGAGGTAGAATGGGCAATGAATGAACACATTGCATAGATTATCAAATTCTTTCAAAATCGCCTACAATATCCAGAGGATAGTTATATTGTAGGCTTCTAAATTACAACATAACCTTCATACTACATAGTCAAAAATTTGAAGATGAAAAGTGTGGACATCAGCGAGGGTCGTGGTTTAGGTTAGGAATTGAGGTGAAGATCAGTGCTGACAAATATCTTGGGTACCCACCAACAGATTTGTATATTTCAAATTGCTAATTAAACCCAAATTCATTTGCATCAATTTTCGAGCACTAGTTCCTCAATTGTCATAAACCATATGTTTTTCATACCAGCAATCAATGGCAAATGGACTCGGCTTTGCTTATAAATGTGTTCAACCTAGCTATTATGCATATTTATCAAGGTGCCCAATTTTAATTGAATTGCAAGGCAATTCTTCATTATGTTGAAAATGAGCAAGATACAACTTTTAATTTCCCTCAACATATGTCCCTATGTGTAAATTTCACCCTCATGTGTAGTTTCTACGCACTCCTTTTTTTATTATTACTGACTATGAGATTAAAACCTCTCTATCATGAACCACCATTACAAAAACCTCGATACTATGAAGTCATGTCCCTGACCCAGGACCTCAGCATAAACACTGCATGTAAAAATAACTCCCGGCAATGAACCTTAAAAATTATGAAACTTCTGTCGTACAAAGTCCATGCATCGGCCCAAGCAAGGAAGTGGACCTCTTCTCAACTAAATGTTTTGCAAAAATCGGCTACCTTTGAGTTTCATAGCCGCATCATTATCCACAGTGTGCCGATGAGTGGCATTTCTACAGCAATTGCAAAATTCCTCTTTCTCAGAGTTTTCACCTCTGAAAGCACAGCAAAATTTGTGAAAACAACGCTCAATAAAAAGTGATTTATGACTAAACTAGGCAAACATTGAGCTGGCACATAACATTAATAATAAAATAACAATGAAACAGTTTACTACAGAGAATATATTTTGAATCAATCTTCAATGCATACAAACACTGCATGCAAACAACTTTGCACTTTTATCTGTACTTTTACGGGATTTACAATTGTGTTCAACGTTGAAACTGGCATATCAAGTTCTTTAGCCAGAGACACAGGTGCCCGTAAATGAGTCAACTCTTCGGAAAATTTTTTCTTCTAACAACAATGATTTTCTCACATGCTTGTTTGCCATTTTTAAATGTTTCCTCACAATTGTCTTAAGTAATTCTATGATACGGAGTAAGGTGGCAAGGCTACCACAGGTGGTGCTGCCTCCTGGTGGAGGTAGAAGGAACATCGTCCTTGGTGGAATGCTGACGAGACTGCAGCGTAGGAGGGAGTATGAGTTGGCGAGGAGCGAGCAGACAGAGAAGACGTAGTAGGCTCATTGTGTATCCATTTGCCATTAAAGTGCATGTTAATCGATAAAACATGTTTCATTGGTGTATCCTTCCCCTTCCCCTTTGCGGACCTTAGAGAGAGGCCAGTCCCTTTTTCTCTCACCTAACTATAGTAATACAAAAGGTGAATTTACTGAAAGTGGGAGATGAACATTACAACTGCGTGAATTACAAGAAATAAAGAAGAAAGATCGCTGTGAAGTATGAGCATGGGAGTTAACAGCAATTTTAACCTTTTTGCCATTATGACAGCAAAGCAGTTGTGGTATTTGGCCTAATAACATAAAATTAAAAATCTTTACGATATCCACTAAATTTTAAATGGATATGTAATAAGCAAAGATTTTGTTCCATTTGAAAACAATTTGGAACGCAACCGTTAAAATATTGGGCAAATATATTTTTCGGCAATGCTAATGATGTACCACCCGATTTAAAAAAATCAAATAAATCATTATTCATAAATCATGTTTAAGCATACATATTATCCACCACTGGGTCGTCAGTTGATTGGTGTAAAGTGCACCAGCCGCCATCTTACTTCTCGTCAATTGTCATGAATCGTGGAATATTTCAAATTTTGAAAGTGCAAACAGGAACCTTTTAGTTCCAAGATTCTTTTTGGAACCTTTTCTTTCCACGGAACATTTTGGAACTTGTTGGTTCCAAGAATCTTGGAATTAAACTTGCCAAAAATTACACAAAAAACACAGGTGAACATGCATAAGCACACTCCAGATTTATATATTTCGTATTTGGGTTCCAAAATTAACAATATGATTAAAATTATGGGCATATAAACACTTCTCAATGAATTGGATGGAAATTTAACATACACCTTTAACTTATTTTCATGGATGCAATGAAAGTGATCAAAATTGCACCAATCATTTCCTCCATAAAACTTACATCGCCTAATTTATTTGCCCTGCGCTGTGAAGTAATGCCCTGATCTAGGCTTGTGCGATGACCGATTTTGGTCATCGATTTTCGATGAAAAAATTTTATCAAAATTTTTTGATGACGATGACTGTCATCGATCATCGTATAGAGTGTACACGATGATCGATGACTATCGATGAATATCGATGATCGATGAATGTCGATGATCGATGAATGCGATGATCGATGAATTAGGATGATCGATGACTCTCGATGTACTGTGCATTAGTGATGAGCGATATATCGCTGTGATTGAATCACCAATACTGAAAAGTAGCAATCACAGCCTGTGACTAAATAATCGAAATCACTTTGACTGTGAATTCGGTGAATTTAGCCGATTTAGCTCAGGCTGCTGCCGCTGCTACCAAGTGCACCAGTGCAACCAACGAATACAATGCTACCACTGATACTGCGTATTAACTGTGATTGAACGTGATCGCTACTTCTGTATCGTCTACCACTAACTTGAGGAAAAACATGAATTCCAAACATCCCACTGTTGCCCTGCCATCGTCCTCAAGGCGCAATAGCTGCTTGGGTGCTTATACTAAATACATACATTTAGATCTAAGGCGATCAAATGAATTGAAAAAAGACGAAAAATTAGTGATACTTGGATATCGATCATCCTCATCGATGGTTCTCATCGACATCAATGATTCGCATCGACTCATCGGGATCGATGATTCGCATCGACTCATCGGCATCGATGATTCTCATCGACATCGATGGTCGATGACATTCATCGTCATCGATTACAGTCATCGCACCGCGATGACTAAAATAATCGTCGATGACTTCGATTAATCGACTCATCGCACAAGCCTACCCTGATCCATGTTAGCTTAGGATTCTCCTGTGGATATGGAACACACGACACCATGTACACTACAAACTTCCATGCAACAAACTCTTCGTATTTACAATCCCCATGACTTTGTTATGAGGACTTTAATGGTATATCACCTCTTACTTCTTAAAACAGCCTAGAATTAGAATAACATTTGAATATGGCCACCTTAATAACTAACAAAAAATGCCTTTAACTAACTTAACATAGCGAGTGGGGTGATTTGACTGTCTTGTTTTCCCACCGACATACTGATTCCTAGGTCAAGAATTTTCAAATATAGAAAAGTGCGTGCATTAACCAAATTAAAACTGCTATGAATAAAAAATTAGTCAATGCATGAGCTTCAAAATCAGAGTCTGGTGGAAAAATAAATTGCAATTTTTAACTTTGGCTAAACCATGGAGTTCTCAAATGTAAACCTGAAACCGTTGAATCTAAGTGCACAAATATTGGATTCAATGTGAATTCCAATGCAGCAATTCAGCTTACATCTGGACAAGCAGTAAACAATGACAAGGGGGTCCAAACTCACCATGAGAGCCTTGATTTCTTGTTTCAGCTTGGAGACTGTGGTTTCTGCACTGACTGCCCTCCTCTGTTGGCACACAAATATGAACACAATTAGCGACAACAGACACATAAATGACTTTTTTCTAGAGTAAATTTTAAAACAATTTCACCTTCAGCATCATTCGAGAAAATCTCCACCGCTAACGAATCTGAAAAATATTCTGTCCACATGTGTATGTGCAACAACATTCTGCCAGAAGAAAAAAAAGACTAATTACTAACTTACATTTTGCCCTTCTTGTAGGGATAACAGAAAAGTATGTTATGGCAGGGAAAACAATCACTGATGTTAATTATGAAGAACAGATAGCTTCGTTACTGATAAATGTACCATGATTAACATAACTATACTTCATTTCCTAGTGATCAAACACAGCTATATAGTCCATTGTAAATATGTAATTATGTAATTTGATATTAATTCTTAGTCATAACAGAGGAAAATAATAACTGTCTATAAATCACCACTGTTCATGTTAACTAGGCCAATGACCATTTTTATGCAAGGGGATATGAATGGAGATGTTGGCTAATTGTATGAGAGGTCAGTATCCCATATTTCATATGCAGTGAACGACCTTAGCACACTTTGCTGCAGGTTCTGAAACAGAGTCAATCAAGGATTCAGGGTTTCCTAGCCTCTTGGCAGCATCCTTCGGAGTGACCATACCGGCTACTTCGAGATTTCTCCTCGTGGAGAAACATGCTCCCCAACTCTCTAAGCTCGCTCTCTCTCTCCCCCTCCCTCCCTCCTCCCCCCTCCCCTAGGGTTGAGATTTGGAATGAAGATTAATCATAAGAAAACAAAAGTAATGAGATGTTCTAGGACAAAGAAAGTGAGGCTGGTCATTGACGTAGGAGAGCAGAAACTGGAGAACACAGCAATTTAACCCTTCAAGCCCGGAGGAGATTTAAATGAATCCCATCTCGTAGATCAGAGGAGATTTAAACGGAATTGCCTGTTTTCCGCTGATTTAAATGAGATCGCCATGACATAGTCACTACATCGCTCAATGCTATGTTCATGCCCAACGTAGTGACCACATCGCTCGTCGTTGAAGGGTTAATTACTTGGGTAGTATGTTGGAGGTAAATGGGCATAGCAGCAAAGACATTAGAAGGAGAATAGCAATAGCAAAAGAAGTATTCGGCCACTGGAGGGAACTGATGACAGGGACTTTATAAAAGGATGTAAAGAAAAGGTTGGTGCAGAGTCTAATGTGAAGTTTGGCATTGCACGGAGCAGAAACATAGACTCTGAGAAAAGAGGAGAAGAATAGGATGCAGGTGTTTTGAGATATATGTGTGGAAAAGGATGGAGAAAGTGCAGTGGACAGAAAAAAAGATAGATGAGGAAGTTCTTGGTAGTGATGGGTCGAATCAAAATTTATCAAATCCGAACCCTGAATCCGAATCTCTTTTTTTTTATCGAATCCCACACATCGAATCTCAAATCCGAATCCTTATTTCAGAAAACTATGAATCCCAGTTACTTTTCAATACTAATTGCAATTATAAAACAAATTCAGTTGTTGTTCAGAAGTTGTTCCACAATTCTGTTCCCTCAAATTCAATATTAATTCATTAGCTAAAAAATAGAAACAAATTTGAGCAGTTGTTTCAGTTTTACTTTATTTTTATCTGTTCTTCAATAAAGTGCAATTTAATCACAAGCTATAAACTTTACCTCAACAAATGCAACATTCTCACTTTTTCAGGATCTAATCCGTTCCTTTTTTGTCTGCCATATTTCCAGCAGTACTAAATGCTCTTTATGAAAATACAGTTGCAGTTCTTGCACTATGAGTTTCTTAGCCTCTTGAGAATCTTTCTTGCTTCTAAACATTTTGTCTTTAAATCAGGGTCCAATATTACTGCAACAGTTCAAAAGCTGTTCTTTTCTAAGCCAAAAAATCTGAAATTCATCTCATTAATGATAACATTTTTCATCCCTTGAAATCTGGATCCTACATTACCTAGTTCTTCCATAAATTTTAAATATATGTACTATTTATTAAAGGAATCATTTCTGATATTGAGGTGTTAAAGTAACAGTAGCCTGATAAAAAGGCTTCAAAATATATTGAACATTTTGTAAGTAAGTTCACTTAGCACTGCTAAGTTCGGCTGGTAAATTAATCTCTCCAATAACTAGAAATAGAGCTGGTTTCTGTTCCAGAAGATGAGTATAACGATAAATTCTTGTGTATCAAAGTCGAAAACAAATTCATGTACTTCCTTCAACTGCTACTAAGAATTATGAATGATTTCCTGGGATTTGCATCACTTGGAAAATTTAAATCACAAGTCTTGATTACTGGTACCGCTTGGTTGAGTGTAAAAGGTAAAGATGCAGGATTTTCATCTTCCGGTTTATCTACTTGCACTAATTTGCAGGCTTTCACTACTTCACGGGCAGATAATGCATGTTTCTTTACGTGCTTCTACAATTCACCAGTGGCTTTGGAAACACAGCCACGGGAAATAGCGCAGCCACAAATATCACAAATCGCGAATTTATCATCGGAATTATTTTACCAAGAAGTAATACCATGTGCGAACTATGCTGCGATATTTTACAGTATAATTTTCACCTTTGAGACTTCCCTATCAACGCTGTCGACTCTTCTGTCAGTGCTTTTCATTTGAGCACGGCAATAGACGATTATCAAACCCAGGTGCCATCGATCGCTGACTCACCTCGTAGCAGAGAGCCACCGGCAGCCGGCGATTCAGCTAAATCGAAAGCACTGCCGTGTGGTGATCACCATCTACCACTGGCTATAGCCGCAAATCGAAATCACCCTTTATATCATACACTTCGACCACAGTTTCGCGACCACGATTGTGCATCAACGTGACTGGGTTGGTACGAAGTTTTCTGAGGGTTTGATTATTGGAGCAGCTTTCGGGCATTCCTCCGCATGATATCTATTGTTGACAAAAGTGATTGAGTTGTGACCGCAGTATATAGAGGGTGTTTTCAATTTGAGGCGATAGATGGCGATTGCCATGCCGTGGTGCTTTCGATTTAGCTGAATCACTGTCTACCGCCAGCTGCCGGTGACTCTCTGTTCCAGGGTGAGTCGGCGATCGACGGCACCTGCGTTCGGTAATCAGTTATCGCCATACTAAAAAAAAACACTGAAAGGGTGCTTTTACACCTAAGAAGAGAAGTGGCTGAAAGCCACATAAAAACACTGGTTCCCATCAGATCACCAAAGTTATGCAATGTTGGGCCCAGACAGGTGTTGGAGGGGTGACCCTACTCCATACCTCTACCGGGGTGGATGGAGAGTTGGAGGTTGGAGGGAGGTGACCCTCTTCCATAATTGTACTGGGAAGGTTGGGGGTGGCCCCTCCTCCATACCTCTACCGTGGTACTCTTGTCCCCTGTCTGAAAGTGGCAAGCAGGTTAAATGTGGGACGGCACAATGAGCCAAGAGGCGTATGAGCCAGGAGGACTCCAGAAGACCCTCCCCTATCCATACAATCTACTTTCAATTTAAGGCACGAAGGGGTCTGCAGTTTTACTGTCCCATCTCACTGAGTACATACTGCACTAGCATGGCTCTCCACCTAGCACCCAAGAAGAGTTCGGTGCTCTACTCAAGGATCCCTGCCACTGCCATGAGTTGATCCCAGGTTGTCAGCATGGAAAGCCTGGCTCTGGCCACCACATCAACTCAACTCCAAATGCATAACATTATTTTTTGAGTAAGGCAATACGAAAATAACACCCTAATTGTGGGCAGAGAAAAAAAACATTGAATACAGAACCAGCCAGGTGTCAACGCTTTCACCAAAGATGGTGAAATTCACCATGAAAAAAATCATACTAGGTTAGGTGTAACTGGCTAACACACCCGACCGGCAATTGGGAGATCCAGGTTCGAATCCCGGTCAAGTCAAATGATTTTTTCATGGCGAATTTCACCATCTTTGGTGAATATCTTCGCACCCATGCACGTGACTGCATACCACATCATTTGTGCAACTGCAATGATTGGAAATGCTCTCACCGTTGTCCGCTTGAGGTTGTCCTCCACTTGCTCGATCGACTTGGCAAGCGTGGCAGTCTCCTCGCTCTCCCGACGGCGCATATTGTACAGCTCATGCTCCAGAGACTGCACCCTGCAAAGCATACACAGAAAGTAAGTACCGGCACAAAAGAACTTTATTTCAACTTTTGTCTTGTCTTTCAGTTTCCTTTGAATCCAGAATGAACCACATACTTTATGTCGTCTTCAAAGAGCCACAGACTAATTTGGGAATTCAAAGACCGACTGACCATGCCTCCAATGGAGTAAAGACGATTGGCACCCAAAATGATAGATATGTATGTACTTGCATTTTTATAGTTTGAAGAACTCTAAAAATTTTGATAAAATATGATAAACTAGAACTATAGATTCATGATTGAAATTTTATCCCCAATTTCTCATTTGAAAAGTCTAAATTTTGTACCAGTTAGATAATTATTACAGGTATTGTTTCAGTACAAATTCATTCCAAAACCCTCCTCAAAATCATATAATTTAGGAAATATTTTTGGATGCGTCAGCATTAAAAAATATCCTACTACGTGTTGAAGAGCACGTAACAGGTAGGTCATCAGAACTGAATATGTGATACATACGCATATTCCTGCTCAAGGCCATCACCCTCCCTGTTTGAACAAGGAGCTCAGTCCCTCAAACTCAGGACAGCATTCTACTTGAAATGAACTGTGCATCACCATTAAAAATTTGGTCTAGTCATTTATGAAAAATATTAGGGAGAAATCTAGTAACACGTCCTGAAATAGTAAATTTGGTTAAATAATGGTAATCAGAGCAGAAGAGAGAACTTGCTAATGTCAGCTACAAGTAAACTAGTGAAAAAAGCTATCACTATCAGCAGATTAACTGACTGACAATTCACGCACATCACTGACAGTGACAGAATATGAAGAAAAGGTAATTAATATGGTGAAAACTCACCTAAGAGATTCATCAGAAAGCTGCCTTCTACAAATATCCAATTCCCAGCGGAGGCGTTCATTTTCCTGGGTTAACTGTGGGCCCAAAAAAGAAGGATGAATATACTTTCAGTACGAAATTCAAGTGAAAATCCTTCACTGCTTACAACAGCTGATTAGAAAGTTGGATAGTCTCAACCCTTTCGCAATGAATGACGTTTTACCACGGCGTAAATTTTTCTACGAAAATGAACGAATGACGTTTGAAAACAGTGTTGCCGCTAAGCTAGCCTTAAGCAGGCCTAAAAGGTGTGTGTCATTTAGGACTTCTTCTCGGGATGCCATAGGTACCCTTTCTCAGTCTGTGGGAGAGGATCATCTCGACCCTTCGTTGCAGTGCAAGCCTCACTCACAGCAGGTGTCCGCAGTCAGTTGCTTGTTGGTGCAGTGGCACAACAAATAAAGAAGTTTTTGTGTGATTAGCAAATTGAGGGTTATAAGTACCTTATGTTTACCTCTAAAACTACTAATTTTAAACTGAGCTCTACCGTTATTTTAAACGTAGTTTGAGTGTAAAGGAATCTCAGAACTAATTTTTTGTTAGTTATTTAGCTGGTTAAGGAGTGATTTTTTTCTATGGTTTTAAGTTAGTTAGGGAGTTTTAAGTTTTAAGGTAAACAACTGAATATTATTCTTTTATATGAGTAGACAACCATATTTTTAGTGAGTTTAAATGTTTATTTTTCCCTGTAATTATTCATACTTATTTGATCTTGACAGCTGACTATTTCAGTTCTCTTTTCGTTGGTCAATAGTTTCCACCTAAAGATTACAGTGATTCCTGACAGTGTTTTGAATCCTGAGGCACACAAATGTTGAAGTTATAACATTCGCTTCGAAGAATTTCATACCACTAAAATTGGGTGATTTTAGGAATAAGAAAAGTATGAATAAGAATAATAAAAAAGAAGGCTGGGAAATGTTTACATAATCAACATATTCGTACGTGATGAATGAGATCTGTGCATAAATTTCTAAAAACAAGAGTTCCGTAGACCGTACATCTCATGAATTAACAAGGTGAAAATTTCTAAGTACCGATTCTTTGATTCACACACTGATGATTCCAATATCTTGAATAAAGACATTTTAAATTTATAATACTTTTTTTGCGTTAATACTCATCAAAATCATTTCTGAGTGTGAAATACAATGACGAAATTATTTATTTAACCATTGATACGATTTTTGTCGCTAGAGAGCTTAATATTAACAGTAGAATTTCATTTAAAAGCTGTAAAGGCATTGTAAAACCAAAATAATTAATTTCCATATAAATTACTACCGAGGCTGTAGCAACAATGTTTTTAGCAAAACCATCGCATAAAATAATAGTTGACCTCGACCGCATGCCGTGATGGGCACCCCAAGCAGAAAAAGGAGGAGATTATCTCCGCCCAGTGGCCGAGAATAAGGTTCAACACCCCTCTGGCCCCCATCCCAAGTTAGGGAAATAGGTACCTGAGAAGATCCTAGCGTAGTGAAAGCTCCGTACTGGCAAAGCAAAGAAATTTTCCCCGTCCCCGTCGCGAAAGGGTTAAGTGAGCAAATTTCCGAAAGTTTGTGAACACAATCAAGCAGATGACAGAAACAGGAAATCAAAATTTCCATGGACTTCCATTAAAATTCTGGGCTCTAACTTAGAAATGCTTGAAGTTTGCAATACAGTCTTTTTTATTTCATGAATTACTGAAAAACATTCTTTCTGCCAATCTTTGGTGTTATCAATTTTTACATAAAACCATAAACTTTCAAAGACAATTAAGGGATATGGATGTGAATGGTGAAACTCATGTTGAACCTCCGCAGAAACTTTCACAGGCTGATTTGTGGCCTGCTATCATCTCATCTTCATAACTAATGGTACTAACTGACAATCTCCATTCAATTAGTATGCTCTTATATGCTTATCACTCATTATAGCCCTTATTTTGGTGACATTACCAAACATTCATGGAATTCAGTGAGCTGTGTGGCTGCACGGATGATGCATTTAACTAATAAAGAATTTACAAAACCACTTAGACCCTTTTTTATAATTTATTTAATTATATAAATTGCCCACATACAGCATGATTGCCAATTTACAGTGGCACAATGTAACAACACAAAAACAAGAATAAGATATACGAATGCACTCAAACAAAAACAATCAGCTCAGTAACAATGTATGAAAATAAACACAAAAAGAAAGAAGCAATTAAAAATTGCCAGTGAGATACGAAAGAGCACGGCTGTTAAAGGTGTAGGAAGAAAGCGAAAACGGGTCAATATTGTCTGGAAGTGAGTTTATCAGGGAAGAGAGGCAGAAGAGGAGGGAGTACTTGGTCAACGATAATCTGGGAATGGGCATGTGGAGTAACGAATGTGTGTGAGTAGGTCTACATGGAACTTTCATGTTGATACTGCCAATTAGTTCTGGACAGTCAATGGCAGAGTTGAGGATGCTGTGGATGAGTTTCAGGTCAGATATTTGAGAAATTGTTTAGGGAGATTAAGAATAGATAGTATAGGCATAATAGTGTCAGTTGGCATATTTCAAAAATGCGATACTCTGTATTTAAATATCTTGCAGAAGAAAGAAGTAACAGGCTCAAGGGTCTGAATGTTAGAAGGACCAGATGGGAGAGCAATACGTGATTATTGGGATGACAATAGTAAAAAATATGACCATAAGGCTAGTGGATCTGCAATTTGTGTGAAGCGGTAGAGCAGGCCAAGCAGAGACATTGCTTTATTTTTAACTGTAAGGATATGGTCAGAGTAGTCAAAACGCCGAGGTCTTTAATGGAGGAGACACGATTGAGATTTTATGAGTTTATATTGCAACTGAAATCAATGGGGGATTTTTTAGGGAAATAGATATAAATTTGCATTTTCTTGGGTTTAATTTGAGTTTCCAGGTATTGCACCACTGAGACCGTGTTTAAGGTATCCTGAAGATCACAACAGTCCGTGAAATTGTGGATTTGCTTAAAAATTTTGCAGTCATCTGCGTAAAGAAGGGTATAAGCTTGTGAGGAGGGAACTAAGGAGGCCAGATTATCTATGAAAAGATTAAAAAGATATGGTCCGAGAACACTTCCCTGGGGGAACCCCAGACGTTAACCCATCTCCATAGCAGGTTAATTTCAAATGAAAATAAAAAATGGCTAGTGGATGTGGATAGGTTTCAAATGATACTTAGGTTGATTTAATTCAATGCAAAACTCTTACGGCATGCTAATCTAGGTTTCACGGTTTACAGCATATAATGAGGCATATAATGATACACCTTCACTCATACTAAATGATTTGTTGTGTGCACTTGAGAATTCTCCTAGTTAGTATTCCAAAGCAAGTACTCAACACATTTCACCTTAACGCATGATCAACAGTCATATTAAAATAAGAACCCCCACACAGTTAAGTGCAGTGAACAGAATGGAGCTTGGTATCATAAAGTTCAGAGGAAAAGTAAACAGCAGGATCAAAATCCGCCTCATTTTTCACCATCTTATAGTATTTATTTACAGTCAATAGCAAAGTATGAACCAGATCAAGTCAAATTTTATTTTGCCATTTCAGGAATAAATAAAAAAGCTTCTAGTTCGGAGTCATTTATGGAAGAAAGATTTCACTCTCTTGATTTGATTTGGCATCAGGAGAAAGAGTGAAATTGCATTCACTGATTCAACCAACGGAGAACTGCATTCAGTTCACAACACTATTTTTGGGTTGCATATGAGCTGCAATGAAAGTGTTAAGGAAATTTGAGGTGGTAGGTAACATTGCCTACAATGATCATTCTATGCCGACAATTTTCTCATCTGCTCCTTCCTCAGTGTTTTGGTTTCAGCATCTTACAATGCCACACTCAAACACATCATGATAATGCTCCTTTCTTTTAAATTCCTATCTATATGAGTTGATGAGGGTGCCAAAAGGTTCATAATTGCATTCTTGTATGTATAATTGTGATGCAGAATTTATATCATAATGAGGGCATGGTTTTCAGAAAAGAAACAAATCATCATGAACATTTTGCAGTCAAAACTATATTTTAACCATCACATGAAGTTTAATGTGAGCATAATTAAGGAATAACTGTAGGGCATGTCTTCGAAACGTTTATTTCGAAAATGTCTCATTGCCATAGCAAACTTAAACATAAATCATTAATTGTCTGTCATAGCCCGCACATTACAGCACTCCTTGAATCGCGAGTCAAGCGGACCACAAAAAGGAGGCCAGAAACAAACGATCTCGAGAGAGAGAGGAAAGGTTGCTTACCCTCTGGGGATCGGCGTCCGGGGGTGTGTGGGGGGAGACGGCCGGAACCTCGACGTCCGGGGGGTTGGAGAGGCGGCCGCCTAGGATGGGGCCATCCGACAGGAAATCAGGCAGGCTCTTGGATGTGGCCACTTCCGACGGGCCTTGCGGGATGACTCCCGGAGGCGAGGCCGCCCCGGGCCGTAGGTCGAGCGACCTGTTCGCCGCGCCGTGGTGAATACTGCTGCTACTGTTCAGCCGCTGCCTGCTCGGGCTTTGATTACTGGTTATACTGATGGCGTCCGAACCGCCCAGGGCGAAGTCGGGCAAATTGTCCAGGTCAGGTAAGCCTTGGGTGGGGGGTTCGGCAAGGTAACACTGTTCCATTACCAAGTGGTCCTGCACGAAGTCGGGGAGTGCGGAAGTGAGCTCGGGGGTGCCGACCATTCTGGATGAACTTGCCCGTTGGGTGACGGAATGATCATCACACGACCCACCGTTTTCTGTCCTGCACTTAGAATCAGATACTGGGTGAGAGTAAACTTTGGGTCTTGCACCTGTCGAAGAGTACGTATTCCTCGAAACGTCGCGTTTCAGAAAGACTTTGAAAGAAAACGGATTTTCCGACCGTGATGAGTTATTTTCTGTGAAAATAGATCATGCAAGTACATTAGAATAATGCAACAAAAACATGAGTACTGCTGCAACGCACATCCATGCTAACAACCTTGTCCCTGTATGTCAACATTAGGTTTTTTATCGTAGCTGGGCTCAGATCCAAGTCCAATATCGGGTTGCACAGGTATATCCTCAGCATCGCTATCGTTTCCTTCGTCTTCATCCGAATGGCGGGATTTGCCCTTGCTGGGTTTGTAATATGAGAATGGCTTTTCTTCCCCACCGGACCCACCCTCCGCCATAATCATTCCGTAATCCGTATTTGGCATCTGCATTACGCTATTCAATTGTCAATCAACACTGGCATCGAACATAGACATTTTCACCCAACTGTCGATAGAGGTATTAAAACATGCCGTGGAGTGGCGCGGTAAGCTAAGTGACCTTTAATACTATTTTCGGTACGGAATGTTTTGCATTTGGAGTAACTTGAACATTGGAGGAAGGAATAACCTATTTGGCATAGGTACCTACATTCATTAATTTCTCACATTAGAGATAGGGATAATCCCCAAAGCAGAACATCAAGCGACGACGCGACATCGTTGCAGAACGAAAATGAGGGCTGCAGAAAGATAAGCAAGAATAATTACTAAATCACTCGCAGAAAGTTTTATCGTCTTAGCATCAACCGTTGCAGAAATATGAAATACATTCTGCTTTGGGGGATAATCAAATTGTCAATAATTGCTAAATATCTTTAGGAATAATTTCTATGACCCAGTGCTGCTCTCTGGTGGCCATTTTTTCGTTAGCATGTACTAAGGCGCCAAATTCAAATGCAGATTAGAATGCTGGTTGGAAAGTAGCTTATACACTCGAATGCTTTTAAATGCAGAGATATAAATCTAAATGGATATCGGAAAGCATCTGTGAGTAATTATGATTCGACGGAAATTTTTATTATAACTGTAGAGATATTGTCACAGGACAAAATTGAGCATAGGTAATTTGCAAATGAAAATTACTAATTGTTTGACAAGTTCAATGAAATACATCGGAGTGATTCATACAATAACTGCGGAAATACCACACAAGCAAAGCCACAACAATTGTGAAGACAACCTATGCTTCTGGACATTCTCTGTACAGTATCTTTATAAGATCACAGCTACTTCTTATTTGCTGCGTAACTGGTTCAGTGGAATACATTGAAATGTAAAGTAAACTATCATTGCAGAAATTATCGGGTCTGGGGGTCTAATTACTTTCAACGGAGGTCTAATTATTTTCAACTTGATAATTTTTAGCGGAGGTTACAAGAATTGGTGGAATACAATAAAAAACGCAGATATTATTGCAGCCAAACAAGAGCAAAGAGATTTAGCCCAAAAGCGTAAGCCAACTGGACATATTTTATACCATGCTTACCATTTTCTCCATCTGCTGATGTACAAGACATTACTGGTGACCTGTGCAGATGCTCAGCCTCTATCTTCACGCCACTGTCTGTTGCTTTTGGACCTAAATAAAATCAAGAGCCATGTGGTTTTAGAAAGATATTTAAGTGATTGCAAATATTCCATAGGTATTAGGGGTAAGGACCTAAATATAATACTATACTAAGTATATACACTGTTTTGAAGACTAAATATCATGTATGATAATACTATTGCTTTGGTAATGAATGAAGATAACCTAAAAATAGTACTCATATGTTTTAATCAACAAAATTTGATGAACTCTTATTTTTGTCAATTAATTACTACTGTGAATGATAGCAGTGAACGGGATGCCTGAGGAAACATAGACGTCCTCCACCCCAATGTTTATGGCAGTATGTTAAAGATGAGGGAATAAAATATAAATTTACTAACTTTCCTATTTAAATCAGGATGAAATACATTAAGCGCAAGAAAACTATTTTGGGAAGATAATCGGAAGGATAAAATACGAGAAGTGGGTACATTGTAATGCATTTTGGTGATAATTCACCCCCAGCTACACACCCTTGAGGTGCCTTACAAGATATTATGTGGACGGAGATGAGTAACGCAGACTTGTGAGGCTGCTTTTGTTACAAAAAATAGTAAAAACTAATATAAATTCTTACTGAACACTAATTTTTAACAGTCGTCTATATTGCGCATATCTAAGTATTTATTCGTCAATGAAATAAGTCCAGCATACGAAAAAATCTCCATTTCAAAAATAAGGACGGAATTAATCTTCATGGTAATATTTCGTAATTGACCTTTATATGTAATGCTCAACAAATCATTGTCAAGAGGGGAACGGCCTGCCACGATGGAAATACCGGTTCCCGATCAGTCACCAAAGTTAACCATCGTTGGGCTCGGCTCGGGTTTGGAGGGGTGATCCTCCGATTAGTCCGAGTGGTGTTTCCAATAATATCAATAGGTATATTATAGGTCAATAATATCACTAGGTTATAATATTATTGCGCGGCAAGAAAGCATTTTTGAATCGTGGCGGGAAGACGCCATATATTTTGACGAAGAAAAGATGACGGTTCGTGAGGAATTTCAAGGTTTTGTAGAGTTAACTGACATGGATGCAAAATATTTAGCATCTGTAAATAACAACTTTGTAGAAATGGTAGGCCTTGATACAGAAAAGTGAGGCGGACAAGGATAATAATAATTTCTATATATCTTACAACAGACGCCAATTACAAGATATGTATTAAATAGACGAACACACACAACTATGCCCTGGGAGGTGTAAATATCCTACCCAGGCAGGATTCGAACCCGCGACCTTTTGTTTGACAGGCGAGGACCCCGCCCTCACCGAGGCCAGCGATGAGATACGATGGGTGTTCCACTATGGCAGGAAAGGATGGTGGTATACAGAATATTCTTCGAGAAAAGCATACGAGAGCGTTATACTTTCACTGAGTTAGTCACAAACTGAACTTAGTTGTCAGTGACTTAAACCGAAAAGCAGTGATACGAAATGCGGTCTCCACAATAAAAGAAATACCTAATAAGAGTCTTCCAAGAATCGGCTCTTCGTCGAAAATGCATACCGAATACACCAATACTCTTTTAAACCCGTTGGTCTAAAAAATACAAAAGTATCGCCACATTCAAGGAAAAATATGAGGTAATCGTTATGGCGCTTGAAAAACTATTAACAGATGGTAATGATGCAAGGAGAAAAGCTGCTTTTCAAATGCATTGCGCTGCTACAAAATCAGAATTCATTGTGTTTGTCTCATAGCAAAATATTCGGCACTCCTTCATCCGGTGGTAAATGCTCTTCAGTCAAAAAGCATAGGCTTACTTCAATGTACAAATCATATTTAAAAAATGACGTCTCATAATAAAACACCGTGGAAATGCGGTGGTTGAAAGTGAAAGTGTTATAGCAGAGGCTGAAACAATCGCCGAGCATCTTGGAACACATTTCAATATGCCGCGAATTATAAATCAGCAGAAACATCGCGCGAATACACCAGCACATACTCCTAGCGAGTTTTGGAGAAGATCACAAATTATTCCGTACATATACCTAGATTAATTAATAATGTCTCTGGAACAGCGTTTTCCTTAGGAGAACTTGCCCGCATTCTCATTGCTTACTTTGCACCCTCACGTAATGCTTGATATGATATGTATGCGGATTTAAAAAATATATATAACTTATTGTAGAGACTACAATTTGAATGATTTCCTCGGCGATACTGAAATTTGGTACAACCAATGGAAAGGAAAAAATGTGGCAAATGCTGAACTGAAGGAGATATAACTAGCTACACTTGTTAAAGAAACCCAATTGTTCTACCCATCCATAAAACGGGCGCTACTTATCTCACTTGCACAACCCTGCACAACGTGCACTATCGAAAGATCCTTCAGCACCAAAGGCAGGGTAAAAATTGGTTACGGTCAACAATGACATAAAATCGGCTTGTCGGTCTCTGTATGATGAGTGTACGCATATAAAGAGGGTTCTGGAAGCTAAAAACATAAATTTGAGAAAGATATTTGGTCAAGATTTAGCCAGAACTCTCGTAGGCTAGTGCTGAAATAAGGTTTAGATAGGTTGGAATAGCATTGCAACTAATTACTTATATTGTTTTCAAATGTTCAAATAAAACCATCTATTAACAAAAAGCGTTATCTAATATTTGCCACCCCCCTTGAAGAAAATCCTGGCTACGCCACTGGTAGAGGATAATCTTAAGTGGTTAGATATAAGTCGTAATTGACTATTTAAGAGAGCAAAACTATTTCCAAAATAATTAATTTATCATGAAAAGAAGAAGATTTAAAAAAATATTTTGAAAAAAGAATATAAAGCTTCAATATCACTCTCATGTCCACTAAGTTTGAAACATTCGCGATTCCCACCATTACAGAAAGAGAACGTTCGGTTTTCACGCCAAAGATTATGCAACGTACTCGTACTCACATAACTCAAAACTCGCACATAGAAAAACAGTCATGTATATTTTTGAAACTCCGGCATCCAAATTGTACAGAAGGTGACGCAGATTATATATTAATTTTACATAATTAGTACACCAATATTTCAATTTCAACCTATTTATTCATATTTAAAGAGTTAAAATATTGTGCAATCCTCCACATTGAACACTACGTGGCAGGATTTAACGACCACGTGAACATTACAACAATAGGTAACAACCGGAATCACGCTAGTTTTTAGAACGTTCAAGATAAACGGAGGATACGTCAGTAGCGAAGCTTCTAGATGGATGACAATGCACCAGCGATTAGATATATAAGCCGACGCACGTTAAGAGTCGAGGCTGTCTAAAAAACCCATGTGCTGGACGTCCTAATGCTGGAGAGCGGACTCACATTGATACTGTACGATTTTCACGACCAAACGCGGTCTCAACTAAGCCCATGCGGTTAAAGAAGAAGTTTACCTAATGTAATTGGTGCGAAATAAAGACGGAGGGAGTTAATAATATTGTGAAACGTGAGAAGCGAGATCCGGAATTTCGAGCCTTGACGTCAACCCGGAGCTATTCGGGAGCAGCCGAGGTTATTACCACTAGAGAGACGCGGGAGTGGAAGGAACCAAACGTTGTGCGTGGTGTCGGGGATAAAGACGAGACCATAAAACTTACGACTTCTGATGCAAGGTATTTTGGAGGGATCAAGTATCCCGATATTGTAAATGATTTCATCTATGTTGTTTTATGCCCGTATTGAGTGTTTATATGTGTCTATGATGGGCAAGTGATTGATTCAGGAGTGAAAAGCATACGCAAGGAAGTTAATCTATGTTGGTGAGGAGTGGCATATGTGTATTATTTGAGTGAAGTGTTTATTAATTTGTTTGTGGGCAACAATAAAGTGTATTCACATGTGCAGTCAGGGCAACAAATAATAAATAAATCTATTAATAGCAAGCACGATTGTTATAAATATATTAAGAAGGGCTACCTAAAATCCCCTGTAGCGGAGCTGAACCAATGAAGAAGAAGATTAGAAAGAAAAGGTTAGTGACATTATTGTATAAAGGGTAATTTTACAATTATTTCGCTAAATTCAAAATGTAGAAACACTCAGGCATTTCATACGCATACTTACTGTTTTTCAAAACAGATTGGCGTTCATATTGCGTAGGAATGGCATCCATTTTTAAGAGAGCACGTGGTGCTTTGGATTTAAAATCCCTCTCCAAAAAATGGTCGCTGCAAACTCTCAAGTTTTTCAGATCCCGTCCCAGCAAATCCTCACGCAGAGCAAATTTCAACCAAGCACTAGCTCTGGAAGAAATACACGAAGTTAGAGATACAATTTGAGAGAATAATAAAAAACACAATTTTTAAGTACCTAGGTACCACGCAGGATTAAAAACGAGGGCATACCTTTGTTGTTCTTTCGGGAAAGTAAAAAAAGAAATTTGCTCATCAATGCGGCAACCAAAAAAGTTGGAGCACCATGCCACAACACAGTATTGCCCACGCTTCCGTTTTCCATGGCAAGCCAGTGGATCGGCCATCTTGTAATTCACTCGTGATCCTTCGCTGGCACGTCTTGTACGCTCAAGGTCAAGGATAAAACTGATTGCCTAGCGAACGGAGTCGTAGAGGCGCTGCATGCGTTAGCCCTCTAGCTACACCTAGTGGCAAGGAGAGTAGAGGTCCTCTACTCTCCTTGCCTAGTGGCATACCAAAAAAACATAGAGCTGCGGAGCCATATTTACTGCATAATTGGGAAAGTTACCAAAAAAATTATCTGATTAAAGTTAAGTTAAGCTCTGTAAAAAGTGACTAGTTAAAGTTAAAAGTTACTTTTATGAAAAAGCAACTGCTAAAAGTTAGTTAAAAAAGTAACTTTTGCGTTAAGAGTTACTTTTTCAGTTACTTTAAAGAAACTTTTATTTGGAACTTTTAAAAGCTATTTTTCGCAAATGGGATAAAATAAATACAAATTTCAAATTCAAGAAAATTTTTTAAAAAATCTATATTACCTACATATCTTTTATTAACACTGCACCTGTGGAGATTTATCACTGATGAGAATAGTTTTCAAATTTGGTGTGTTCCATTACGTGAAAGACAATTTACTTAATTACACAAAAATAGCTTTACATTTGCTATCAATTTTAACCCCTCCAGTTTCAATGTCCAGATCAGATGATTGAGTAATGTCTCCCTTCCGTAGGACTATATAGAGCTGGCTGATTGCTTTGGGCTTTCAGTCAATAAAATAAAATCCCTTAAATCTTCAGACCTTAGCCTAAGTTATTCAGTGTCAATAATTATGGATGTGAAGAAGAAATTTGAGGATGCAAAGAGTTGACACGCCGCAAATGTTCATAACAAAAGACCTAAAGTATTGAGTAAACATGAAGGCTTCAAGTTATTGAGTGAAGTATATCTAATTCTTGTAGACCTTGAGGGGAAGACATTTTTAAAAAATGCACGTTAGTGAAGAGGCTAGTCCGAATTATGCTTGTAAAACAACGCGGGCGAATTCATGTTCAACTTAAGTTGAGCGCTCATTTTCCATGAGTCAACTTATTTTGAGCAATTGTTGCATTTCCTTCAAACTATGGAAAGTAGAAAAGTAGGTATCTGTATCCCACCACTTGATCAGCGGCATAATTCGGGGGTGGCAAGGGGTGGCAGTTGCCACCCCAGAATTGATATTAGTAATATTATTGTAATTAGTAATATTATAGATAATTGTAATATTTATTATCACGATCTGGGATTTGACACCTTGTGTCATCTTCAACCAGAAGGTAGATGAATGTTGAATGATTGTTTTGTTTGATTGAAAATTCATTTTTCTATTTCTTATTTGTTTCTTCCATATATGTACTTGTTTGTATTATTATTATGATTCATAGCTGTATGTTATTTCAATATTTTAATCCTCATGATAGGTCATTTACTTATACATTGTATTTTGTTTAAACGGAGCTGCTGCTCCAGGACTATACATTTTTTTCAACATCAATATCAAGGTGACACGAAGTGTCGAAATCCGGGTCGTGATAATAAGTATTACAAGTGGAGTAAACTAGGGTATTTTAATTCTTCCGAAAAATAATTCTTTTCTAAAATGGTTAGCTGCTAGTGTTGGGCCACTTGGTATGGATTGACCAAAGAGCGAAATCATTTCAAAATTTTTTTATCAGTGATAAATAAGATGAAATGAAAATATAGAAAGGATGAAAACGCTGTATGAATTTATCTGCAGATAATGTTTGTAGAAATAAAAGTATCTACAATTGTTGCCTGGATGAGTTTCCTGGATGTTGACGCATTTCGTATTGGAGATGCGACTTTGAAGGTGGCGCGAATCGGCGTCACCGGGAAAGGGGTCGGAGGGATGGGGGAGGTGATGGGGAGGGAGGGTTTGGCTGCCAAGGGCCGGAGAAGCCACGCCCTCATCGCGTGGAAGAGAAGGAATGATGAGTACAGCTTCCCCTAGAAATCGCGGCGGTGTATCGAGTGAGCGTGCATCCAATTTAGGGAGAAAAAAAAAGAAAGGAAAAATAAACAGAAGAAGGACAGGAGAGCGATCGCCGCGCCTTCGGTGGTGTCGAAGAGAAATGCAATAACGACGATCTCGGAACGCAAATCCCTTCCCAGAATGCCTTTCCCTCCCTCGCGCGTCGCCTTTGACGGACGAGAGGAGAGAGGACTGCCAGGGCTACTAAACGCACTGACAGCAGGAACGACGGTGGCGTAGGGAGGGGGGGGAGATTCGCCCACCCCTCTCCTCAACAGGGCAAGGAGGATCCTTTTGTTTCCCGTGTTCCTGTCGCCCCCCGGGACACGGGAGGAATTCGAGGACGACAATCGCTCGCGTATCCACCCTACCGCCCCACGTCCGACGAAATCCTCCTCTCTCCCCCCCCCTCTCTGTAATGTGAACCTCTAAGGGTAGGGAGGGTTTCGCGTCGGAGATTTGCTGCACGGAAGTCGCCTCCGTCACCGGGAACATCAACACATTTTTTCTACATTGGAACGGTAAAGAATCTTTGCACTTGCCATCAACAGCATTAATCAATCAGGAGATGGGTTTTATGCAAACCTCCATATCTTTTTTAATGGAATTATTTTCAATATGAAAATAAATGTAGAAAAGACCAAAGTACTTAAGGTCTTAAGGTAATAAAGCATGAGGGACAACCGGAAGTGTATTTAAGG
The DNA here is from genome assembly GCA_963573305.1 of Pyrrhosoma nymphula. Taxonomy (NCBI): domain Eukaryota; kingdom Metazoa; phylum Arthropoda; class Insecta; order Odonata; family Coenagrionidae; genus Pyrrhosoma; species Pyrrhosoma nymphula. The sequence goes on from OY754335.1 coordinate 108,853,981, forward strand.
GGCAGGCGATTAGAGAATGTAGAGGAGTTTACCTACCAGGGAAGAAAAATAACAGACGATGGAAGGAGGAAAAGAGAATTATTAGGTAGAATTCACCAGGCAAAGAATGCTTTATATCAAAAAGGAAAACTCCTAACATCCAGAAACATCGGCTTAAAACTGAGAAAACGTCTTCTCCAAACGTATGTGTGGAGCATATTTTTATAGAGGCAGTGAGACCTGGACGCTGGGCAAGTCAGAAGAGAGGAGGGTAGAGGCATTCCAGATGTGGTGTTTCAGGAGGATGTTAAAGATTCCCTGGTTGGGCAAAGTCAGAAACGGGGAGATTCTCAGACGTGTGGGGGAGACTCCGTTTCTGCTGAAATTACATAAAAAGAGAAGAAATATCTGGATCGGGCACCACCTAAGGCACGAAACATTGCTGGCCACCATCTTATAAGGCACTGTGGAGGGAACCAACTGCCGGGGCAGGTCTAGGTTGGAGTTTATGGGACAACCAATGAAGGAGTTAGGCTGCTCAACTTTTGTGCAGTTGAAAAGAATGGCACAAGACAGAAACTGATGGAGAACTGCTGCGAACCAACCTTTGAGTTGATTACTTAAGAAGAAGAAGAAGATATCTTTTATCAGCTAACCACGTCCTTGCTTCACAATTCTTTTATTTTTTTTTGGAATTCCTCAACTTCCTAAGCTTGTGCTAATGGCTTTTAATAGACTCTTATTGTGGTTCCAAAAAGGAACCATATCATTTTGGGTAGAACATAGGTTTACACCGTAGTGGGGGTAAATTCAATGGAAGTTCCTTCGATAGGTCACAATAATTTAATTAACAACTATACAACAAAATGATATAACAAGGAATAACCTGGTGGCTTTGGAGCGTGCGTCGGTTAGAATGAACGTAGAACTCAGCCATATCGGGAAACTTCGAGAATAGTGAAACCACTTTGTCACGCGCCACCCTCTTGGATACGGGACAGTGCGTGCTGCGGAGATATTAGGCAAAGAACAGAGAGAACAGACGTCAAGCAGTTCTTCACAATTTTTAGGCGTGCAAGCAGAACAGTTGACGAAGGGATGCGTGTCCCTACGCTCAATGCATGGAGCTCCCATCCCAGAATTACTACTCGCTCACCCTATAAAGACATTGTCCCGTGGCGAATCGGGGCGACCTCTTGGATGCCCAGTAAAGAGAAAGGTCCAAAGAGTCAAGGAATCTCATGGAGTGACGGTCACTGACTTTAGAGTCACTCTCACCCAAATGATGAGCATATAATGGAAAAGAAAGAATAGCGAAATCTGGTGACTAAATGAGCAAATGCGGTAATAGAATTTTTATTCTTCATGACGCTTGTCTTTTCAACGAAACAAATTCACTTAAATGAATTCTCTTGAACGAAGCGTTCTCCAGTGATTTCATATTCAACGCACATATCTACTCCTAATTTTTATTTCACTTCATGATGCCCCCCCAAACGAAAAACGTGGATTCCGACTTGAATTAATCAGCTCTGTGAATACTTTCCGGCAAACTGAGACCCTCCGACGCCTGAGCGCCGGTTTCTGCTTCGTGCGCGAGTCAAAAGGAAAACTGAGCATGCGAGTGCTACATGGTCACCGTGCAAACCAAAGGTGAGCTCCTCCTGAGCCCGGCCCTGGGGCTCATCGGTGTTACTTAACACACCCTCGTGCAACAAGCAACATTTACCATAAACGCAAAAAGTATGAACCTGCCAGGAAAAGGACACAGCTGAAAGGGGGAAGTTATGAAGGGAGGTGGAAAAAGAGTTCAAACATGGGATCGAGTCAATTCATCACGTAGGCATCCCAACATGGAACGATACTATCGAGAGTCAATGTTTACGTATATCTTCGTCACCATGTACTTTGGAGGGTAGAATGTCGAATATGAAATGACGATGAGTGACTTGATGATACACGTTTTGAAAGGGTACGCGAAAACACTGTATTCACGTATCATGTGTAATGTCTTCTAAGTAATACCATAGAGCAGCGGTTCCCAAACTTTTTCTTTCCGCGACCCATTTTAGCTCATACATTTTAGCCGCGACCCCCTAAAAATAACAAACAATGTGTACATTCAAATGATATTGTTTTTAAAGTAATTACAATCCTCACTTGCATAGTTCACCATATTATTTGTATACATCTCGCGACCCCTTAACGAACGGCCCGCGACCCCCCTGGGGGTCGCGACCCCCAGTTTGGGAACCGCTGCCATAGAGTAAGTATACTTACTCTATGGTAATACGGAGAACGAAGTTATAGCACTGGGACCTGTTGCAACTATAACCTAAGTGAATTTATAACGCTTGGATTCATTCATAAATGTTAAGTATTCCACTTTCTCGGAGAGAAAAAACTGTAATTGAAGTTATGAAGGGAGCCACTTGGGAGTCGTTAGTAAAACAAGGAACCCACGAGAAGTACAAATATACATATATGTATATTTGTATATATAATATGTTAATATATTGCACCTCGTTCTCTTCCAGTGTAAACCCAATTAAAAAAATTTAATTCTTGGCTATTGGCCTGTAAAACTGACTCTTCCTTAATAATTTCCTTCATACTGCCCTATACTTACTTGCAAATCTCTTTTGCTTCAGTCATGCTCGCATGCATTACTTCGTACAAGCCCTTCTATTCTGTTCTTAAAGACTCCTAACGCTCCTTTTAAGATTCTCTTCTATCACAAATCCACGACATAGTCTACCCCATCCTCTCACACCATTCACTCCCTTCTTATCCATACATACATATGTGCTTCGTTATAGAACTCTCTCTCATTCTATCTCGACATGGTCGAACCAACGAAGCACGATTTTTTCATTTCCGGAACATTAATTTCAAATTCTTTCATGACCCCCTCGTTTCTAACCCCATCCATCTTACTTTTGCTGCAAACACTTCTCAGGTACCCCATTCCCACTGCATTTAGCCCACTCTTATTTTTATCAAGATATGCCCAGATTTCGCTGCCTTATTATAAATTCGGAAGGAGAACACTCTTGTGCACTGCAATTTTCACTTCCTTCAGAAAAACACTCATTCCTTGATATTCTCCACATCCTGCATACGACTTTACTTCCAGCATTCACACGGCTCCAAATCTCTTCCACTATTCTTTCACACACGTGCGTATTAAGTGCACAGCTTAATTGTTGGAGATCATCATCATTGTCATCATCTGAGTAATCTGCCGGTTAAAGGGAGGTTATGATGAAAGTCAGAGAAAATCCAACAGACTCTTACACGTGCAGTGCCCTATCTACCCCTAGTATTTCTTTATTCATCTCAGCGTAAGTCCTAACTTTCTTCATTCCGTCCATAAAACCTATTCTCTTTCTTGCCCTTCCCCGCTTACCCAACATCCTTCCCTCTATCACGGCCTTCAGCAAACCATCGCCCCTCATTTCCCTTCCAGCCACCTACCCTGCCTTCCCCTAATCTCATCCATAGGTTTCCTCACCTCACCAACTAGGTTAAGCACTTCATCATTTGTCTTTATTTCCGTCCAACGCACCTTCTCCATCCTCCTCCACACCCACATCTCGAACGCCTTCAGCCTATTTTCGTCTTCCTTTCTCAAGGTCCACGTTTCTGCCCCATACAAAGCCACACTCCATATCAAGCTCTTTACCAATCTCTTTCTTACATCCTTAATTTGAGTCCCCGTCATCAGCTACCTTCAATTATTGAACTCTTCCTTCGCTAGCGCTATTCTCCTCCTAATGTATTTGCTACTATGCCTCGTTTCTTCCAGCGTACTACCCAAGTAATTAAATTGTTCCACTTGCTCCTCTTAGTATCCTCCTACTTTTATGACTAGTCCCGCTTTCTTTGCCCAAGAGAATCTCATTGCTTTTGTTTTCTTATGATTAATCTTCATTCCGTATTTCTCACACTGCTTTATGAGTGATCAACCTTAATCGTGCGGATTAAAATTCCCGCTGCCGGCCTTGCCGGCTGGATTTAATTTTGAACACGCAGTAGAAACACTAGAGGTTAAAATACATCTACGAAGTACCGTGCAAGCCACCACTAGAGTGTGTGGCACGGGGTGATTCCACACCAGGTATGCAGCTCTCGTCCCAGCACAAATCGGGATCTCGCGCGTTCCCCTGGCCGCTAGGCGCAGACCAAAAAGCAGTCAGGAGAACAGTGCGCAGTGAAACTAGAAACTGGGAGAGTGCTACGTCCATCTAACATACCGGCTCACTAGGTTTGCTCTGGTCAGTCTTTCCAGGAATTGTATTCTTGAAAAGAATTTCCTCTTCGTACATTCCACACTCGTCACTCGAACCATATGATTGCAATCACACCAAGGGCAAGCTCTCACCATAAGCTGTTCAGGCCACGTGTGTCAGCCGCCTATCCATTTACTAGGTTTCAACGTAATGACCACACACAAATGATTATTATGGATTACATGTAAGTGACCTATTTTATTGCTATTATTTCAGCTTGATTTTTAAGCGATATCAGAGGCGCTTACCTACGAAAATATTTTTTTTAAATAGTACACCTGAATGGGATGAGTCATTTCCAATCAAGTTGGTTTGATGTGCTTCATTTTAAAAGAAACTGTCATCGATTATAGGAGAGTTCAAACAGAATGAATTGAGCGATAAACTGCTGTGGTTTAATTAATCATACGCATAGATTTTATTATACAGTCCTCATTGCTGCAAGTTGCTTTGGCTGAGTATTAAATATTTAAACCACATCAACGCGGCGACCAAAGGACAAAAGATTAGCGATTACCGAGTAACTACTCAAAAGTAGCGAATACCTGACATGGGAGACCAATTACGAGAAAGTACTTATAAAGCCCATATCTACTAGGCCGTAAAATACTAGTTTGTCAAGTTTTATTTACAGCAGACTTTGAATGTCAAAAGAAGGAATTGTTTTAATGAACATGTGAATCTATTTTATGGTACCATTATATGGCCCAACATTAATCTGTTGGGCACAGTCAAAAATTCTTCAACAGACTAAAGAATCCCCTCCACGGAAATCTTTAGTAAAAGGCGAAAGATTTTTTCGCTTGAAGAGAATTCAGTCAACGAAATTTTGAAAATCGAACCGAGCCTTTTTAAGAGTCGAAAAACCATACTGTGAGAGACAATTTTGGCTTACGATTAATAATCAGTGACTCATCAAAACGAAAAACTTAACTTCTAAATGAAAAGTATTTATTAAAAAGTATCTTATTTATTATTTCAAATAGCAATTGAATGCTGATTTTGGCTTACAAAAATAAAAGAACACCAGCAATATAAGATAACTTCATCTCCACCATCTATTGGCGAAAAGGAAAACTAAAAAAATTTCATTTCCTACTCTCTTTTATGGTGACTTTTCGACTTGGGACGTGAACCGGAGAGCCGGAGGGTTGAATTGGGACGGGAGGTTGGGAATATGGACGGGAGGTTGGGAATTGGGACGGGTAGGTACTACTGTCCGTTGCAAAATTCCGTCACCCGAGTTTGAATACTAATATCTCACAGATAACTCAGTCGATTTTAAAATGAAGTAAATCACATTAAAGCTTGTTTATTTGTGCGTTTATTGGTGGTGTACAAAATATTTTACCGTTTATATCGATTTCAGTGTGTGCTTAAAAACAGAATTTTAGCGCATTTTCCCGGGTACCGGACGGATGAATCGCATTTACGGCTTCGTAATAACAACACGGATCAAGATATCGAAATTTCCTTTTCAAATATTATAGCAAAGATCTGTTTTAATAATTATACGAAGTTTAATATTATTTAATGCATTATTATTTTAGTTATAGACGCAAATGTACGGATCCGTTATTTTCCGTTCCGCGCATCCCTGAAAATCGCCGCGCCGTTTAGACCTTCTTCAAGCTCTCGAGTTCATCATCATTAATCCACTAATAAAATCTTAAAGGAATTCGTTGGTTAATCAATATCGATTAACATTTATTTTGGAAAAAGAGCGCGTTCAACTGCCAGGTGCATGCACGGAAGAGAAAGGGAGAGGCGCCCAGTTGCCCAGTCAGAGTGTTGTCCGTAAGGCGAGCGAGGGAGTCTACTAGAAGCATTACCTGCGGGGGAAAACCAGTTGTCTTTTCTCTGTGCATGAGTCATTTGGACTCAGTAAATAGTGGTAGATAGGGTCATTTTTAAGAATGGCCATCAATGTCGTTTTAGATCTGTGTGGAAACATACCGTCGATATGCCTCCTCGTGCCAAAGTTTCGGAGACGGAGTTAAGGATGGTTTTAAGCGCTACTTGTTTCTTTCGTCGAGAAGCCGAGAAATGTGGTGACAAAAGATATCCCACATATCGTTATGTTTCTGAGTGTCTTGGCATAACTCTTGACGCTGTGAAGAAAATAGCGTCTAGGAATCGGAAAAACATCCCCAACGATGCAACGGGAAGCACACCATCGCCGAAGAGGCGGCAACTTCATCGAAGAGGTCGCAAGAAGATTGAGGTTGATCACTTCACTGTTGGAGTAATTCGAAGGACTATACACGATTTTGTCCTGAGAAAAGTATTTCCTACAGTGGAGAAGGTGCAAATGAAGCTGCAAGAGTCCCTGGACGACTTCCCAGAAATGTCTTCTGCGACTTTAAGAAGAATGATTTTGGGCGTGGGTTTTCGATTCAGGAAACTAAGCCGAAAGCCCGTGTTGATGGAATCAGTGAGAATTGCTGGAATACGGCACTAGTTCTTAAGAAAAATTCACCAACTTCGAGCAAAAGTATCCCCTGTCACACCCCCCTGAGGTGGCTTTCAGGGTATTATGTAGATGTATACAAGATATTCTACACGGACGAGACCTGGTGCGGACAAAATTATACTATGCATTATGCCTGGCAGGAGAATATGGTGCAGTTGCTGCAGAGTATTAATGACAGCTACGATCATAATCGAGGAAATATTCACTGTTCTTCCGCAAATATCAGCTGAGGTTACCGATCAGGCTCCATACCACACCATGTTGGACCCTGAGACGAAAAATCCTTCTATGAGCTGCAGAAAAGGTGATATTATTGCTTGGCTGACTAAAAGGGACATTGAAGTGCCTATGAAAGTACCAAGCTTAGAAAGCATGACGAAAGCCTTTCTTATAAATTACGCTAAACCACATTTCGGTAGTCCACAAAGGATTTTCGATATGTTAGTGAAGCAACAACGTCCTGATGTGGAATAGATTTGGCTTTCGGTCGCTCATTGTGAGCTCAATGCTATTGAGCTAATGTGAACGTATTTAAAAAACAGTATCGCTAAAATTAACATGGCTAACGCTAGTGAGAGGGGAAGCAGTGTGAATATTACATGTGAATTGTGGCAGGAGAAACTGGGATTAGTATCTTCGGAGCTGTGGAAAAAGTGTGTGCTACATGCAAGGCGTATTGAGGATTATTATTGGCAAAAGGATCATTTAATGTTATGTATTAGTATGTTATTACAAGCGAAGTAGTTTTCCCCCGCCGGTAAATACTTGCAGTAGGCAATTCCTTACATCAATTAGTCACAACACCGACCAGAGGAAACAACGTTCTAGATCTTTTGGCGACCAACATACCTGAAAGCGTTCTTAACGTAGTAACAGTGAACGAAATTAGCGATCACAGAGCAGTAAAAGCTAGATTCTATATTAGTACTGACAAAAAGGCACCCATAAAGAGGAGGGTATATTTATTTCACAAGGCGGATTTCGAAGGCTTAGAACAAGAACTATTGACCTCTAACAAAAAATTTAGTGATATTAGTGAAAACCGTTGTACTGACTATACATGGAATACTTTTCGTAACATCACACAACTAGCCATAACTAGCGCAATACCAAGTAAACTTAAAAAGGTCAATACTGAACCTAGGTGGTATAATGCGGACGTCCGGAAATCTCTCAAGCGACAACGAATCCGGCACGCAAAAATGAGGAACGCACGTCAGGGTCTCCCCGAAGAGGAGTATAAGAAGTTATGCGAAAAATACAAGAAAGCGAAAACAGCAGCTAAGGCGGCCTTTCAAAATGCATTGACGGAATTAAAAAATAAAATATTGGGCGAATATTTAGAGGATAACCCAAAGGCATTTTGATCATACGTGAGGGAGGTTCAAGGCTGCAAATCAAGAGTAACGTCACTAAAGAACAATGTAGGAGAAAGAGAAAAAGACAAATTAGATAAAGCAAATATCCTCAACGCCTTTTTTCAAAGCGTCTATACAAAATGCTCTTCAAACGACACCGCTACAATGCCTAGGCTATATAAGCACCCAATGCAGTCTATTAATATCACTAGTCGTGGAATAGAAAGTCATCTGAAATCCATTAATTCCAAGAAATCACGCGGTCCCAATCAAATTCCCGCCCGAGTTTATAAAGAATAAGCATCAGAAATAGCACCGTACCTGAAAATTATATTTGAAAAATCCCTAACACAACATCGTGTTCCTTACGATTGGAAAATCGCGAACGTTACACCAATATTTAAAAGTGGTGATAAGGAAAAGCCCAGTAACTATAGACCGATTTCCCTTACGTCTATCTTGTGCAAGATATTGGAACATATAATTTTCAGTTTGATTATGGGGTACTTTGATAGTCAAAACTTGTTTTCGTCAAATCAGCACGGATTCCGGAAAGGCAGGTCTTGCGAAACCCAGTTGGCCCTCTTCCTTCAAGACATTCTTTCCTCGGGAGAAAAGCTTGTCCAAGTAGACGCAATATTTCTAGATTTTAAAAAAGCTTTCAATAAGGTCCCTCATTCGAAGTTACTCGTTAAGTTGGAAGCTTACGGAATACACTACGACGTAATATGTTGGATAAGAGAGTTCTTAGCCGACCGCGAACAGAGGGTAGTTCTAGATGGCGTTATTTCAGATGTAGTGAAAGTTACATCTGGTGTACCTCAGGGAAGTGTCATCGGTCCCTTATTGTTCCTTTTGTATATTAATGAACTCACTACCGTTTTTACGAGAAAAATTGGCCTCTTCGCAGATGACGCAGTGTTGTACAGGGATCTAGGCAATGAGTCTGACAAGACTGCGTTACAAAAATACCTAGATGCTATAAATGAATGGTGCAATACTTCGCAGTTAGAATTGAATTTTAAAAAGTGCGTTGTTATGAAATTTTGGAAAAAGAATAACTCGGTCAACGATACGTACACAATTAATCAAACAGACTTGTCAGTCAGTTTGAACTCTGTCAGTTAGTCAGAATCAAACAGAATGTAGAGTCAGTTAAATACTAAGTTGTGACCCTTACTCAGAATCTGTCATGGGGGATTAACGTCCGGAAAATCTGCGGACAGGCTAGTCGCAAATTGGGATTCATCAAAAGAATATTAGGAAAATGCGACAAGAAAGTTAAAGAGCGATGTTATTTTTCACTCGTGAGACCTCACTTGGAGTATGCCGCTAGCATATGGGACCCTTACGAAGTAGGACTAAATTCTGAAATAGATCGAATACAACGGAGAACATCAAGATTTGTGAAAAGTTGTTACGATAAACGTAGTAGTGTTACCGAATTGTTGAAGGAATTAGGGTGGGAACCTCTAACTGATCGAAGGGAGAAATACAGGTTAAATCTGGAAAAGTATTTTCCGGGTTAAGGCCGTGTTGGTCCATTTGGGCGGACGACAGTTTCGGGCGCATTCCAGCTCCCGTTTTCAGGTCCAACAGGTTAAATCTTTTCCGCAAACTCGGATCAGACAGTTTTTTGCCGGACGTTCAATATATACTGCTACATCCAACGTACTACGGTAAAAGTGATCACAGGAATAAAATAAAGGAAATTGACTGCCGAACTGATAGATTCAAAATGTCATTTTTCCCACGTACAATACGGGATCATAATAGTTGCGATAGATCAATCATATGAAACTCCCACCCTCAATAGGTAAAGTAGAATTTTCACTTGTGCTTAATAACACCACATAATTACTAACTCTTCACACCCTTCGAATTGTCCGGCATTATTTTATTTTGTTCTTTGCATGAAGTAGCATCTCTTAGTATTCATAAATTAACAGTATCAGTAATATTAACCACTAGATGTGTCTATAGCATTTCTCTGCATGTTTGTATGTTCATTTGCGTATCACTCTCCCAATTTCCGGTTGGACTGCGCACTGTTCTCCTGACTGCTTTTGGCCTGCGCCTAGCGCCAGGGGGAGCGTGCGAGGTCCTGATTTGTTCTGGGACGAGTGCTGCATGCCTGCTGCGGAATCACCCCGTGCCACACACCCTAGTAGTGGCTTGCACGGTACATCGTAGATGTAGATTCCTCGCGCGCCTTACGAACAACCCTCTGACTGGACAACAGCGCGCCTCTCCCTTTCTCGTCCGTGCATGCTCCTGGCAGTTGAACGCGCTCTTTTTCCAAAATAAATGTTAATCGAAATTGATTAACCAACGAATTCCTTTAAGATTTTATAAGTGGATTCATGATGATGAACTCGAGAGCTTGAATAAGGTCCAAAAGGCGGTTTTCAGGGATGCGTGGAACGTAAAATAACGGATCCGTACATTTGCATCTATAACTAAAATAATAATTCATTAAATAATATGAAACTTCGTATCATTATTAAATCAGATCTTTGCTACAATATTTGAAAAGTAAATTCCGATATCTTGATCCGTGTTGTTATTACGAAGCCGTAAATGCGATGCATCCGTCCGGTACCCGGAAAATGCGCTAAAATTCTGTTTTTAAGCACACACTGAAATAAATATAAACGGTAAAATATTTTGTACACCATCAATAAACGAAGAAATAAACAAGCTTTAATGTGATGTACTTAATTTTAAATTCGATTGAGCCATCTATGAGATATTCGTCTTCAAACTCGGGTGACAGAATTTTGCAACGGACAGTATGTACTTAAGGGATATAAATAAAATAAGTAAATATATGTGAAATTTTCATATACCTACGTAATGAATTTGTGGGAGTGAAGCTGATTTCGAGCTTTCATCTACATCTAGATATAAGAAATACCCTGCAAGCCATCCTAAGGGTTTACGGCAGGGGGTGAGTAGTCACCAACATGCACTACACTATGCCCTAAAGTTTGTGTATATACGACCATTGATGCAGTAGCATACATCACTAATGCTTGTCAGGAGGTGAAGCATCACAAGCATGTAGTACACTATAGATATGTTATCAACATTTGAGGGACCGTTAGTATTTATGTATTTTGCAACTACATAAATGGACAGAGACTCGAGAGTCATGCGAAAAACATGCATGGTGTGCTGTAAGTGCTAGGTAGCAGATATGGATACAAGTATTAGGCAGTACTATTACTACTAAGAGCTACTTTACCTATCGGCAAACCTAGTCAAAAGTCTCATTGGTTGCTGTTATGATCTCTTATTATTCACGGGAAAATTGACAATTTATATCTGCCCGTTCTGCAATTAAGTTCCCTTATTTTAATCTCATGATCTGTTCTACCGTAATATGTCGTAGTGTAAAATATTATTAATGTCGTCAGAGAAGAAATCGGTTTGGAACTTACATAATAGATGAAGCCTAAATTTTAATCGACGGTCTGAAAGCAATTCCCTTCCCAGTTGCTGCAGAAGGTCAGTAACACTAGCGAGTTTATCATAACAGCCTTTATCGTATCTTTCCGATCTTCTCTACAAGAGTTCTAATCCGGTTTTTAAGCCTAACTCATAAGGTTCCCAAATAATAGCAGTGTATTCCAAGTGGGGTCTAGCAAGGGAGAATTAGCTAATTTCCCCAACTTTACCGTCGCACTTGCCAAATACTCTTTTAGCAAATCCCAATTTACAATTAACTTGGCCAGTAATTTACCGAATATTTTTACCCCACGAGAGATCATTAGTCAGTTTAACTCCGAGGTATTTAACCGATTCTACGGTCTCTAATTTCCTGTTGAATATGCAATAGCTGTTATAAGGAGAGTTTTCCCGTTTCAAAAAATTCGTTACGACGCATTTTTTCAAGTTTGATTCTTGCTGCCACGCATCGCATCACTTCTGTATTGCCTCGAGGTCCTTAGTTAGTGATCCCTTATTATTAAGGCTACAGATTTCCCTATACAATACTGCGTCGTCTGAAAATTATCGAAGTTTACTTTTAACAACTTCACCAATATCTTTAATGTACAAATGGAACAGAAGTGGGCCTAAAACACTTCCCTGTGGGACACCTGATGTGAAATTTACTTCATTAGAGATAATGCTGTCAAATGCAACCCTTTGTACGCTATTGCTCAAGAATCTCTAATCCAGGAAATTTCGTCTCTGCCTGAAGTCGTCGTTCCTCCGCGTGAAGTCCATCGGTGACATCAGTTTCACCAGCCATCTTGCTGGCTGACACCAGAGTAACGCATCGGCACTTCAGACCTGAAGACGCCAGCAGGATGGCTGGTGAAACTGTTATCGCCAATGGAGTTTACGCGGAGCAAACCCCGGAAGCAGCTACACTTCCAAACACACGATGATTAAATCTTCGAATCGACTATAACTAACATGTAATAAACTAGTTTTAAGCGTTAAAAAAGCCGGATGTTGGTATTTCGGAGGTGAAGCTGCGTGTTGTACGAGAACGCATGAAAACAAATGTGAGAAACGTATTCGGACGTCCCCCTTGTGACACTCGGTACGTACTTTAACGTTTGAAATTTACTTTGATTTCTGTTTTGATTTCGTTTTAATTTGGTGTAATTTTTGTAAATGTTTCAATTCATTTTAGCGTGGAAATGCTTTGTTGATTGTTGAAATGTTTTGGGTTGTTAACGAAAAAAAGGGTGGTTGGATTGGGGGAATGAAAGAGACTGGAAGCTGGAAGAGCTGTTCTGTAACAAATAGAAGCATTACCTAATAATAAAATGGAAAATAAGTTTGGTTTCGACGAGTAGACACAATCCGACGCTACAGTACGCACATTGGCGGCCTAGCTTCACCTCCGTCCCGAATCAGATGAGCAAGATCCACTATTTTGCGATGCGCATTGAATGAGCGATCGCGGACGGACTTGGGGAAGGATTTTAACGACAGGTGGTGGTGTTTTAAGCGATTCCCGTACCCCACCCCTCTGGGCCCTCTCCCTGCCCTTGCGAGAGGGAGGGGGGGAATGGGCGGACCATTCTCCTCTTTTCTGGAGATCGGCATCCAGAAAATTCACTCACCGACTCACCCCCGCACCCAACACCCCCCGTCCCCTGCCCCCCACACGGCAAGCTTGGAAGGGGTGGTGTCCATGGATGTTGGGGGGAGGGGTCGTGACGTTGATTGATTCCATTGGATGTCGCGGGGGGAGGGGACGGCGATGTCCTCCCAAACCTCGACTCCTTCCTGCCCCTTTTGCCCCACCCCTCTCTCTCTCTCTCCCCCCACCCCTAGAAAGAATTAACGAATACAAAGGAAATTAGCGCGCTTCCTTAAAGGTAGTTTGGGCGAAATATCACTTCACCTAGAATTTTATGAATTTTAACTAATTTTAAATAAAAACTCATCTTTTCAAAGAATTAAATATGCTTATTAACCCTTTGCCGAACGACTTATTGAACAATTTACCTGAAAATATAAACTGTTTTACATGGGATTGATTACGGCTATGCGCTCCATAGGGAGAATATAGAAAAAATAGGAATTTCTAGCACCAAGATGTCGTCAACAACTAACGGTACCTATCTAGTTTGTATGTTTCCTCATCTATTTTTGAAAATTAATGTATTGCTCACCACAGTAATTTTTACAGAATCGCAAAATAAACTTCTGTTTTGAAGGCGTTTTCTCCGTAGGGCGTGAAGAAATGGGTCAAGTTAGAGACTTGTGTAATTATATTTATATGATTACTGAGAATTTTTGCCATATATAACTACATTTTTGCACCAATAATATTACAATATTTACTCCACACTTCTTACAAACGCTGAAATAAAAAAAATTAAAAAATTCGAATGTAGTTTCTATTATGACTAGGGAACTATCTCACTCAAACTACCTTACGTAGTTGCAAATATTTTTGCTTAAGAACAGAGTTGCGTGAAATATTCCATACGTGTTCTCATTAGTGATATCTGTTGGTAAAAGTAAAAAAATGTATCACACCGATTTGTTATTTGGCAATTCAATGCTATTTTAACACATCCTTGTGGTACATTCTTTTCGTAATAATTTGATTACATGTGTACAGATTTTCATCTAAACGTGAAATAATATATTTCTGATAACTATAATCGCTGCTAAAAATATCAAGGTGTAACACCAAGTCCTATAATAAAAAACTATACATTTCAATATACCAAATTTAGTGTTTATTTCGGGCAACGGCCTGCCACGATGGAAACACCGGTTCCCGATCAGTCACTGAAGTTAAGCATCGTTGGGCTCGGCTCGAGTTTGGAGGGGTGATGCTCCGATTCGTCCGAGTGCTGTTGCCTCTGTCTGCGCGTGGCAAACAGTATGTGCGAAATGACCTTACCCGTCGAAGCACGTTAAACCAAAATACTACTTAGTGTTAATTTCGGATAACGCATCGCATAAACTCTAGTCATAACATGATTTATTAAGGAAAATATTTTAAATATAATTCTTGTTTCATTTCCATTTCGGAATGTGTGAAGAGTTTCACCGCACAAATTGATGCAATTGAGTGAAATTTGTTCAAGAATTTTTTCTGGCTCACATAAAAAAATGATTAAAATTTGCACTCAATGACTAACGATTTCCACTCCAGCCACCTTGGAAACTCCCAAGAGCGAACAGAGATTTATAACACAGCTGATAGAATCACTAGGTTGGCATAGCCGCTAGAGACTCGGAGACTACGTGATTAGCTAAAAAACTACTTGGAAAATTCATAGCGCGCGAGTTTCAATATGTCACGGAGGATATTTCAATCCCCCACTATATCTCTAGAACTGATAGAAGTGAGAAAATATCAGCTTTAGAGGTAGATACGAAAATACTTCATTCCTCTTACTTTGAGTGACGGCATCAGAGACAGAGCGAGACACTTGGACGCTGCATTAACGCGCAATTCTATTCCTCCCTTTCCCTCTCCCAACAACCATTCCCTGCTCCCTCTCTTCTTCATTGCTATCGTCATGGAAACCCCGGACCTCACGTCCCTGCAGAGGCTCGCTGGGCAGTGTGCAGATCCTCACGTCCCGTCTTCGAAGGGCGAGGAGAGTCATTTCATTCGCTAAGAATTTTTAATCTTCGAGAGCCTACACAATTTAATGGCGAATCTCAATAATCGAAAATAACAGTCGGCATTTTCCGAGGCCGTGACGTCAAAATGTCGTCAATGTCGACAATTTTAAGCATCCACCTCTTGAATGAGTTCGCATTTCTTTATTGGGCGATTTACGTCTGAGGTCATTCGTACGACTAAATTTGCCAATCGGTGAACCCTCAACTCCTGCCGCTGACTCTTGAGGGCACTACGAAAGAGGAAAATTAAGCTCAGGTGTGTGTAAGAGAAAAAGGCAAGGATTACATGGTGAATGAGGGAAGGATGAAAATTTGGCTACTACATCACCAAACTTTGATCGTTGGGCACCCAGAGGTCCACAGTTTAATATCCTTTATTGACTGATTGGTCATTGATCGAGGAAATATGATTGCCGAGAGTGGCAGCCCGGAGATGAATGAATTAGACCCTGTAGTGCAGTGAAACCTGTCTTCAGCGGAATCTCTTGAGGCAATCATATTTTCCGGCTTAGAGCAGCTTTCCGCTTAATTCATGGTCGGAAATGCTTTCTCTTTCTTTCTCGTCTTAGTTTCACGTTGCACTTAGTGAGAGGAAGACATGCTTTCGCTTCCCTCAAATCAGACCGAAAAGGTCTTTTTAAAACAGTAGACTGGTGCTTACACCCCGCACCACTCTTGACTCACCTCGCTTGGGCCGTCTGCTCATCCGGCTGCACTCCACTGCAGCAACACACCCTACTAGCAGAAATTGACTGCAGAACCGATAGATTTAAAATGTCATTTTTCCCACGTACAATAAGGGATCATAATAGTTGCGATAGATCAATCACTTGAAACTCCCACCCTCAATAGGTAGAGTAGAATTTTCACTTGTGCTTAATAACACCACATAATTACTAACTCTTCACACCGGTCGATTAGTCCGGCATTATTTTATTTTGTTCTTTGCATGAGGTAGCATCTCGTAGTTTTAATAATTAACAGTATCAGTAATATTAACCACTAGATGTGTCTATAGCATTTTTCTGCATGTTTGTATGTTCTTTTACGTATCACTCTCCCAGTTTCCGGTTGGACTGCGCACTGTTCTCCTGACTACCTTTGGCCTGCGCCTAGAGCTAGGGGGAGCGTGCGAGGTTCGGATTTGTTCTGGGACGAGTGCTGCATGCCTGGTGTGGAATCACCCCGTGCCACACACCCTAGTGGTGTCTTGCACGGTACATCGTAGATATAGATGTAGATAGATGTACTCTTGAATTGAAATTGAAAACAGTCTTTATTGTTCTGGGACTTTAAGTCCCCTGGAACATTGAAATATTATTACATGCCACAACAAATGGGGCCAATAGTGACAGCAATACATACAAATTTCACTCTTCATGGAACTCACCCCACCTCCATGCCAATACTTCACCGATCATATCCACCGAACGGCGACTAAAATTTTACATTTATTCGCTCCCTATATTGGATTATCTAGAGTTTTTCATTGCAGGACCGACTTCCGGTCTTTGTTCACGGATTCATTTACTTTTTGTACATACATAACGTCACTAATATCATTCATTCCTATGACCTCCCGCGATCCATGAAAAACAAAAAATATTTAGAGTATTTGTAATTAAACTTTATGCATAAACATCTTTTCTGTCCGACTTACCGTAACAGCGGATATAAATTCATATTCATCGAGTAAGTTGATGCCTCATTTGGAAAGGTCGTTTTCAAGGAACAAAGAGCTTAATCATGTTATTTCACAATTAAACGTATTAACTGCAAACCGTAAATTATTTTCAAAAAGAAACCAGCTAACACTAGGCTTAGGAGCTTGTACTGACAAGAAATCAATGTTACAGCAGGCATCACGAATGACGAGAAGACATTAAGTGAGGAAAACAAGAGCAAATTCACTAATTTTTTCGAAATATTTGGAATGAAGACACAAGGACTCATGAAAAGTTGTTATTTCGATGTCTCCGGAATATGGGGCAGTTACTAAGATGACATGTGGAAGTTGATGAGGACGAGTGTATACATATTTATTACTGAAAGAGAGCAATATTCAAGATAAGCCGAATGTCATTAGTGTTCGAAAGAATTGCATTTCAATTTTCAAACTTAAAAATATATGTATCGACACGCACCTAAGATGGGTCTGAATAACTTAAAAGAAATGGATTTTTGAAGTAAGATTGCTTACAGAATTTAAAATGCATAAAATTGGACCAATACGAACAAGTAATTGAATCAATATGAATCGCAGGAGAGTCATTGCATCACGAAGAACAGAAGAATGATATCGAGAATACGACTCACCATTAAAAACCATTTCCACTGACCTCTTCGTCAACGGAAGAAAAAGCCGAAGTTGCTTCCATTATGTTCTTCCGCGGATGAGTCGTAGAACTACAAATGAGTTACTGCTGTTATCCTTCGTCGCATTGACCGCGAATATCCAAAGTACTACTTGTAATAGGCACGATTAGCGACAGATACGAAGTCTGCGCCTTTTATATACTGTACCATCGGGAGGAGTGCATTATATTGTAAGGGAGCCTAATTTTAAGCGTATAGATAGAAAATAAGCTAAATATTTCATCAATCCAAATGGTATGCTATTCTCACTATGGTTGTAGTGGATTGAGGTGGAGTGGACTGATGACAAATTTATAACATAGTGCGCACATGTGGATATTGAAGTAGGTGATAGTTTATATTCCCATAGATTTTTTTTCCACCTTATTGCGGATAATTTATTATTCACTCTGAGTCCTCTGAGTAGTTTGATGTATCCTATGCAACAATTTCAGTACTTCATTCCTCCAATTTAATACCAAAGGCTGCTATCCGCTTTTATCATTACACTATTTTTTCCGCCAAAATATATATAAAATACAAAATAATTTACTTCACGCCTCTTAAGACTGTTTAAATTTTGAAATTCAATTATTTTGTTCGTATATGGTTTTTCACTGCGAATGGAAAAAAATCTTGCTGAAGGTAGCTAAACAGCTTTTGAGCGCACTCCGACTCGTTGCACGCTAATTTATGACGGTGAGATCTATTGAAAGAATGTCTAGCTTACGTCACGGGATACATCCCCCTTATTAACGGAGATATGCTGGTCGAGTTAAACTGTACTGAGTACGCTGTAGCGTGGGAAAGGATTCACATAACCTGGAGAGGTGAATCGTCACAATCAAAAGGTCAATTAATGACCCGCGAAGTGCTCACAATTCTTAAGAGTCGTCAGTTTTACGGGAGATCGGTGACGTATGTACTTTATTTTGGAATGTTTGTATTATATTTATGTTACTTTTCTTTGTGCATCCCCATAGCTTGATCCCATAGGTCCAAACAGGCCTCAGTATTTGTTTGTATAACAACAAATTATTTTCGACTGCCAATTGCGAGTTTCTCCCTAAGACCTAGTACATTTTCCTATATTTTATGTTTAGTTCTTCCTTCATTTTCTTGAAATGCTTTTTCCATTTCAGTTTGGTATCCAGCGTCATATCCAGATACTTTGCTGTGTTGGCAAAGGGCACAACCTGTCCATTGATATTAATTCTTATTCTTTCTACTTTATTATTGGTAAAATAAATATGTACTGATTTATCTTCATTTATGTTGATCCTTCATCGTTTAGTCCATGCAGATACTTCTGTAATAGATCTTTGAAGTCAGACAGACGAATGAATGATGAGAATGGTATTAAGGTTGGAAGGAGACACGTTGGTCGGAGGGAGAGGGGCCAGAGGAAGAGGGAGTGGTGTCCGTTAATGGTTTCGGGTGGAATATGACAGCGACTCGAAACCAGGTCTCCAGGCAGGAGTGCCAACACCCCCGCCGTCTCCTTTTCCCTCTCCTGGCAGCGCGAGATGATCTCCGAGGCGATCGGAATCGGGCGCCGGGAGCCAAGATATTGGCGCCCCTCGAATGCGATGTAATATATTCATTGCGTGTGATATTGGAAATTCTCGCATACGGAATACTTTTTAATATCTCCCGCACGCATTCGTATACGGGACGTATTCGTATGGAGGGAGGGGGATTGGTGCCATTCCTTCCCCACCCCCGCAGTGGCGTGCTTGAAATGCACGAGCCTCAAACACGGAGCCCTTGGAGATGCCATCCGCGCATATTACGTCACGGATGCCAATGAGTCTCCCCCCACTCCTCTCCCCTGAGAATTCCCTCCCCTCCCTTCTCCCATGCCATGCCAACGGCATTTACCGTGAAAGTGGCGCCTATGTGGGTGGAAGGAGAAGCCATGGGCTCCTCATGTCCATTGAGTTGACTGGAGAAGACGTCCCCTATGCCTTCTAGCAACCGGAAGTGAAGCCAGGGGGGCGGGGCGTCTTTCCGCATCCAGCCATATTGTAGTACCCAGGTATAGCATTGACATGTATGTTGAGCAATTACCTTCTCAAGGTTAACTTGGTGGTATTACATCATAAGAGGGATAAAAAGACAACTTTTACAAATACCACTTCAATTTAAATAAAATACACTTCTCTTGGCTATGCCATGTATATAAGGCTTTCGCTTCTCTTATATTTTTGCCTGATGATGATGTGAACCCACGTCGAAACCCGGGTCGAGTTTCAATACATTTCAGTGGTATTTGTAAAAGGTGTCTTTTTCTCCCTGACATGTATGTTATTTAACTCCAACAACTTTTATTTTTCCCTAATAATATTTGGACGGCAACTCTTCAGGATATTCACAATCGAAATTTAAAAACCTGGAAAATACAGTAATGGCGTATTTAAGGTAGTTTGAGCCAAACATCGCTTCACCTAGAATTTGATGAATTTGGCCTCATTTTAAAGAAACGACTCTCATCTTTCCAATGATATAAAAATATCAACCCCGAACTACTCTTCGAGCAATTTGCCTGTAAATATAAGCTGTTTTACATGGGATAGATTATGTCTGAGCGCTCCAGAGGGAGAATATTGAAGAAAATAGGAATTTATAACACCTAGATTTCGTCAATAAACTAACGGTATATAGATTGCATGTTTTCTCAACTATTTATAAAAAATAGTCTATTACTCATACAGTAACTTTTACAGAATCGCAAAAAAACCTGCCGGTTTGAAGGGTTCTCAGCCGTTCGGCGGAAAAAAATGAGTCAAGTTAGAGACTTATGTAGCTTTATTTATTTAATTACAAAGATTTTTGGGCATATATAACTATATATTAGCGCCATTAATATTGAAATATTTATTTCGTACTTCTTACAGACGCTGAAATCAAAGAATAAAATTTGAATATGGTATCCGCTATGACTAGGGATCTATCTCGCTCAAACCACCTTAATTCACTTAGCCACGGTGACCGCAAGAAAAAAGTAAGATGAGTATACTGCGTTACGGTGCAGCGTACGGACGGACAAGACGGTCTGCGCTGGCGTGAAATGCCACGTAGGAGTTGCATTTCACATGCCTGCATGATCATCGCCGGCTATTGCCTTCGATAGCCGGCTAATCGCATGAAAATGGATAGCGACCTGCCACCTATATATGTAGGTGGCGTTGCCTTAAGGCGTCGCAGGGCCCAAACGGACGAGCACAAAAGTTGACGATCAGATGGCTCGCTGAGGTCGCTCGACGTACCACGGGAAACTCCATTCAACCCCGAACGTCATACAACATGTGTATTGGGTAAGTTTCTAAGTCTGCGCTTAGGAGTGCGATATTCGGATTTCTTTTGGGGATGTTTATCGGAAGTGAAAGGTCACCCAAGGTCACCTCCGCGCCGAGTGTGCTCCGAAGTGCTCGTCCATGGCGAGGAAGGTGGGCATTATCCTAGGGTACCAACCTTAGAGTATATAGTTCAAGTATCTTAATGACAATGGTACCAAACAAACGGTATTCCAGAGATCGAGTTGGCATTAGACTTCATCGTGAAACACGAGAGCATGGGGATTGCATACATTAAAGGATAGAACATTTGACGTATGCAGGAAGCAAGATAAAATTATCACGGCCGAAGCCACTAGTGCATTCATTAGATGAGGAGGGCGAGCAATTAGGCATAGGTATTTCCCCAGTTCCTTCTCGAAAACTGAGTTGATAAGGTACGGAAGGATAAGTAATGCAGCAGTGCAAGTTGGTCTGAACTCAGGAGCCTGAATCTTAGGAGAGGATATAATGAGGAGGGGGCTATTCTGTATGTTCTCGGAATTCCCGAGCCTAGAAAGTGACGAAATTTTGACGTCACAGCCTCTAAAATTTCAAATATGGCCATTCAAAAGTTGAGAATTGTCGGGGGAAGTGATGTCACATTCACGGATTTTCCGACGTTTGATCACGTCGAGTCCTTTCTGAATAAGTCCCGAGGTCTGAAAAGGAAGAGGCGGAGAGAAACAATGCTGTCGTTCCCGAGGGAAAGTTAACTACGCGAACTTTAGACCCAGCTGCAGCTGTCTTGACGCAATCTGAACTCCCACATGTGATACCACAAATACAACAGTCCTCGAGAGAAATTCTCTCTTTTCATGGTCACAAGATTCGCTTGATTTTCATAACCACGACTATCTCATTGAAACTTTCCATTCACCAAATCGTTGGTTTTCGCGACCTCAAACGAAAGACAGTAATAAGGTCCGTCTAATCATTTCGTTTTACAATTTTTCATTTTGTTATAAACACCATTTTCCAAGTTGAGAATAACCAACTTTGTAATTTCCACAAGCTTTATTTTGCTGGCACGACGCGCGTTTCACCACACTGTGGCATATTTTTATGGGCACATAAATATGCCACAGTGTGGTGAAACGCGCGTCGTGCCAACAAAATAAAGTTTGACGAAATTACAAAGTTGGTTATTCTCAACATGGATATCCATAATTTCCACGATGTCAAGCCTGATATCATCTGTTTTTTTTTACCAATATCCTAGTTCCACGAGGTATTTTTCGTCAATTGAGTGCTATTTACGACTATGGAAATTCATACATTTGGTTAGATCGTTAAAATGCATAAATAGTCGCATTAACAGTCGCATTAATAGTCGTAGTTACATTAACTTCAGTAGTGTATAGTATAGTCCACTTTGGTAAAAAAACTCACCCTCTGCCACACATCAATGAGAAGGATTTCAGGGTAAGAGATTTAACCCTTAATTGGTCGCACCCCTAAACTAACGTAATTGGTCGCGTCGGGTCATTATGACCCGAGTTGAACTTATGTAATTTACGAATTTTTTGTTGGTTAATTTAGGACGTTTCTACTTCTATAAACTTAATAAGGTCTATGAATAAGTTTTTTTACATTTTGTATTGCAAAATTCAGTTAGATGCTAAAAAGCAACACATACTTATGTCTGATGCAGAGAAAATGGTATTATTATTTTATGCAGAAAACATGTCATCATACATTTTTAAAATGTTAAACAATTGTGAAGTTTACAGAATTTGAAGAAATACACCATTTATAAATCAGATGTATACATATAAAACACACTCGTATGAAGATAAATGACAATTACTTCAGACTCTAACTATAGGTAACCTTTGATATCGAAACATGTCCCTCAGAAAACTTCAGATACGAAAAAGGGATAATATTTATAAAATGCATGCTCTTTTAAGCAGAAATATGTTTCTCTTGACAAGCATAACACAAACATATAGAATGATTTTTACAGATGCAGTTATTATAAGTTACACAAATTTGGCTGTATTTGTTGTCTTTGGTACTTGGGCAAATATAACATCTTCTTCTCTTACGTGCTCCTCCATGCAATGGTATCTGCTCTTCATCATCTAAGTTCGGCAAGTTTTCTCCTTCTTCTCCCAAAAGCATTTTTATTTTTACCCTCAAATCTCTATTGATGTTCTTATTTACGGAACGCATTACTAATAAATGTTTTGTGAGTTTATTCCCTAAAATTTTCTGAAACTGTCGGCGTGAAATGTTAGCATTTGTGGTTTACTCTCTTTTGGTGTGTTTACACAATATATAGGAATTTATTCCCGTCACATTTATAATATGATAAAAAATTGCAAGTGGCCACCTTTTCGTTCTTCGACCAACACTGTAATTTGAGCAAAGCTGATCATTTGAGTCGACACCTCCTTTGGTGGAATTATAGAAAGATATTATATCTGGAAGCATTTTGTCACCACTTGAAGCACCAATACTTGAGTCATGGTGAAATGTAGAAATAAGTACCACAGCCCTTGATTTTGCAGGAACGTATGCCACTATGGAAACGTCGGGAGTAAAGCCGAAAAGGGATGTGTGCACGGTCCTATTTCTGTTTGGAAGAAAATCAGGAGGAATATCTGCTTTATTCTTACGCATAGACCCTACTAGCGTCAATCTTTTTTGTAGAAGGTATTTAGCTATAGGAATGCTGGTATACCAGTTGTCAGTGGTAACATTTCTTCCACTACCTTCAATATGTTGAACTAAACGTATGACTATATCATGAGGAGAATTGGATACTTTGAAGGGGCCATCCGCCTGTTTACCCACATAAATTTCAAAATTCTTCAGGTAAAAGGTCCTAACGTCCACCATAGTAAAGACTTTGATCCCGTATTTCTTTGGTTTATTGGGTAGATACTGTCTAAAGGGTCATCGACCACGAAATGGTATTAGTTGCTCATCGACTGTGACGTACTCTGAGGGAGTATAGGCCTGATCAAATTTGTTGCCAATTATTGTGATGAACTCCCTAATTGCGGCTGACTTGTCACTTTTCTTCCCTTCCAGTCGAGTGTTGAGGTCGTCAAAACGAAGGCACCGTAGCAAAAATAGGAACCTCCGATGACTCATTGTAAGGGAACAAATTTGAGGGCCATCTTTGCTCCAAAGTTCCCTATAATCAACATGGGAAGCTTTATAGACTCCCGAGAGAAAAAGGAGGCCTATAAGAGCCAGAACTTCATCTTCACTCGTTTTTTTAGCATCACGATCTCTGGCATTAATTGTTACACTTACGGTCGCGTCGGGTCAGAAGCGGGATAATTTTGTTACGCCTACGGTCGCGTCGGGTCAAAACATCAGTTTCCGTGAAACAAAGTAAAATTTCGCAAATCAAACGCTATTTAGCGGTAGAGTGGCAAGAAATAGGAGACTAGAGAGAATAACAACTTCTTTCTACACCATTCAAATAAAAAAATCATCGAAGCAAATCCAGTCGGGTCAATGTGACCCGACGCGACCAATTAAGGGTTAAATACGTAATAAATGAAGAATGTGCTTCACGTCCTGCCATACACCCTTTGAGTGACCAGCAAGTTACCACTCCTACAGTCAGAGATTTTATTATTTATATTCAATAGAAAAGTAAACTATGTCAACGCCAACTTAAGGCTTTCATACAATGGTCTTCCTTCTTCAACTCCATGAATTTCTATTAGCATTCGTTGATGCCAGAAGTTTCCCTGTTATCGGGAATGAACGAGGGGAAAGATGAGCACTCCTTAGACCATGGCCCTCGTCCCGTTAAGCGGTAAGGTGCGATCCGGAACACCTGATACGTTTCATTCTCAAGCATTTCCTTGGTTGTCGGATTTTTCAGCGGGAAAAAAAACGAGAGAAAAATGGCGTATTGTTGTTGCCAAATTGAAGCGGTAGATTGAGACCTCTAGACCAATTATCCGTATTAGAAAGTAAGAATGTGGCAACAAGGTCTCCATATGACTTCAAACGTTCGAAATGGCTATTTGAAAACGAAAGGTAGTCATCGCCGGTAACGGTCAATGTCCCGAGGGTATTGAAGAGGTATTCGATAACGTCTTGAGCGTCGACGCGACGGTAGGGAAAGGGAATGGAAGAAGAAAGACGCGAAAACAGACAGGAGGAGGCGATCTCACAAATTTCGCTCGGATAAAAAGGTTGCCCCGGAGTAGGTTTCAGAGGAATTAAGAGTTCGAAGAAATACATTGAGTTCAACATGCGAAAAATTATGATCGAAGCGAATTTTATTAAGAACTGTGTGAGTTAGGAGCTTGAGTCCCAAAATATGAGAAAATCGAGAAAAATACTGCTAGTCAGGTAAAGGAAAAAAACCTGTCAATGTTCGCATTGACGTAAGGCATCCTCACTGCTTTGATAGATTCGACATCGTATACTAAATAAGAGAAACCACGACTTAGGTTTAAATACTCATATTTGCCCTCGCACAAGCAGTGACTACGAACAAGGCATCCATAAAAAATAATCACTTAAGCGTAGAAAGCTTCATTCACGAAATATATTACTGGTGGGTGCATTAACGGGAGTACAAGTACAAAGGGCCAACAATTAACTTACGTAAAAGGCGGATCGCGAGATAAGTCGCAAATACTGAAGTAAAAACAATACAAACATGATATTTTACAATATAAAATGGAGGCAGAGAGTGAAATATATTTAACAAATGGCTTTAAATAAAACAATAAAGGAGGAAGAAATGGAAGCAGAGAGGAGACATAAGCACAAATTTCTCTCGAGTAAAAGGCTGCGCAGCAAGGATTATATATTTAAAGTCTGACGACACTGAGGAATTTTGCTACGTTTAGCACGACGAAAAGAAATCACTGTGTACTCTTCTAACTATGTTCTTCATTACCGATTCATTCCAACATCTACGCATCATTTTCAAGGTAAAATCGACGTAAAA
The DNA here is from genome assembly GCA_963573305.1 of Pyrrhosoma nymphula. NCBI lineage: Eukaryota > Metazoa > Arthropoda > Insecta > Odonata > Coenagrionidae > Pyrrhosoma > Pyrrhosoma nymphula. The sequence continues at coordinate 108,879,825 of OY754335.1, forward strand.
TACATTCCCGAGTCCTTCTTAGACCTACAATGGATTTGAGGGGGGGCTTCAATGGCTTGTGGTGGAGAGGGGGTATTTTGTTTTTGATTCAGGGTCAGGTGATGACGTCTGTGTAAGGCATGAGTGTTGCGGGTAAATAGGGATGGGGTAAGAGAAATATTTCAGCTTTTAAAATAGACGAAAACAACGGCGAACATTTCCATTCTGTCAAATCATACACAATCTGTGCTTTTTAAACTGTTTGACTCATATGACTCGACTGGTGTATTTAAACTTTCGCAGTTGTCTTTATCCATTTTATAAAATCTGACATCTTCCTCCTTCCGTACCTCCCTTAGTCCACATCACTCTTGCTTTCCACAGACGTCACTACTTGACCCTGAATTCAAAACAAACCCCCCCCCCCTCCCCAACACCGTTAACTCCCCCATCTCAGGACTCACCATTGTATATTGCGAATTCCCGTTCCGAATTCAGGGGAGGAGTGTTTTAATTTTTATTTTTGCCTCAGGAGGAGTGCGGTGAATGTTTTCTAAATCCATGTATAGCACCCGATTAGAAAAAATGAATCCAATTAGAAGCATATGTTAATGTGCATGTGTAAGGAATGTAATACATCCGTGTGCATGTAGTAGAGATGTAGTGTGATTGCACGACCTGTAATTAAGTCACAATTATCTCTTCGTCACGACTCGGACCTGTGACGCCTCAAAGCTGTGACACTCCGGAGTTGTGTGATTTTCCCCATTCTGGATCTGTGCGGATATCGCGGCTATTGCCCCAGAACGGCGAAGTGTACTTTCAAGTATAATATTAAGTTTATAAAATCTAGTTTTGCAAGAATATTGTGCATGAAAAAACTGGACGAAAAGATCTTTTAATGATTATATTGGATAGGATTGGACGATTGAATAGGATTGAATAGAACCCATAAAGCATTTGAAAAATTATCAAAAGAAATTACATGATCAACAATAAACATATTTTTGTATTTTTCCTCATATTTTATTTGCCAACCAAGGTTCAATAGATCAGTGTCATCTTCTCGTTTGAACCTTGACGATGAAGACACTGATGTGCTGAAACCATGGTTGGCAAAAAATAAGTGAGAAAATAGTAAAAAGTTTTTATTGTTCATCATGAACGTTAGATATTTTCCCAATGTGACGCCTTGGGGCCCGTTTACACGGAGCCACTCAGCAGCGCTGCCGTTGGCTAATAATGGGGTAGAATTGAAGTGTACACACAGGGCCACAGCCACCGGCTGGAAGCGCCACAGACGGTTTCAGTGGTTCCCTCCGCCGCAGACGCCGGCGTAGAAAATTGGAGCTTCTAGTGAGTTTATCCGTAGCTAAATGGCGGTGTTCTCACAGAGCGGCTGCCACGCCACTGTTCAAGCAGCGCGTTCGTGGTCCTGCAGAAGCGCTGCTAACGAGAGTTAAAATTTCAAGTAAAGCAAAGGTTGCAGGTTCACGCTAGTTAGAAGCGCTTCTCACGCCCGTTAGCAGCATCACGCACGCACGTCCGCGTTTCTGAAAACGCCGGTTCGACGCTCGGTAGTAGCGTGGTGGAAGCGCTGCCAACCAACCACTTAGAAGCGCTTTGAGTGGCCCCGTGTGAACCCGGCCTTAAGTTACCTCTTATACTCAAAAGAAAGTGCCTCCCAAAAATATGTTGCATAAATAAAGCATTTGAATTTATATATGAATTATTGGGTACTTTCTCTCTAAGTGGCTAATCAGATAAAACATCATCGTCTTAAAAGAAAGTAATTACTTGAAAATGTCACACTAAGCTAAACAATTTAATATATCTTGAAACGTTACCATAATGGACCACTTCTCGCGAATAGGGTTACCATATTCTAATTTCCATGACGGGGACATGTTTAGTTTAAAGAGACTAAAACCGGGGCAAATAGGGACATTGTTTATGAAAGTTAAGTTTTTGGCGTACACTCATTTCAAACTTTAATTTGCAATTACAAGATAAAATTATTACTTAGACCTGCGATGTCTCGTTCTAGTACCAAACTCTAGAGTACCAAGTTTGAATCTCCGAAACCGCTTCCGCTTGGTGTGGTGGCTAAGTTTAGGTAAAGGCTTCCTTTTCTCAATGCTTGGGTTTGAATCACAGCAGTGGAGGAGAATTTTCAGCGGAATTACAATCCCTACTTTGGTCCTAATGGGAGAGGAATTCAACCAAACGTCGGATGGGACGTTAGACTGCAGTATCTTTGGCGCCTTTCGTTAAAGGCAGGCTCATCCATATATGCCAAATTTCTTACTGTCGTTTTTTATTCCCAAATTCTACTCTCAATTGCCTAGCCCCCCGGTTCTCAACGGCGCGGCGCAAAATACCTCAGTTATCGGTCGCCTTTCCAAATAACCAACCAGGTGTCGTGATAATTAAGGGAGTTTATAATAAATTTAGACTCAATATATTAAGTAAGTTCCAAACCGGTCTATTCTCTGACAAAATTGATAATGTTTTACTAAATCCGACATACTGCGGTGGGCCGGATCATGAGAATAGAATTGGGGATCTAGACTGCAGAACGGACAGATTAAAAATGCCATTTTTCCCACGAACGATAAGGGACCATAACAGCTGCCATTGAGACTTTTATCTGGGTTTGTCGTTAGGTAGTGTAGCTCTTAGTAGTAGTAGTGCTCCCTAATACTTGGATCCTAATCTGTTACCTAGTACTAGCAGCGCACCGTGCGTGTTTTCTACATAAGTCTTGATTCTCTGCCCATTTGTGTGGTTGCTGAATTCATGTATATTGACGGTCCCTCTCCAATGTGATAATATCTGTAGTGTAGTAGTGCATGCTTTTGAGGCTTCGCCTCGTGACAAGCATTGGCGATTTATGCTAATGCATAGTTCGTCGTAGTTACACTAACTTTGGGGGATGGTGTAATGCATGTTGGTGAATGCTCACCCCCTGCCACACGCTCCTGAGGTGGCTTGCAGGGTATTTTGTAGATGTAGATGAAGTGACTTCGAAGATGTCATGGTGAACCAACAGCTGGGGTTATTTGCACAATTAAGGATGATTTTTTGGGAAAGGAAAGAAGATTTTGGGAATGGAAGAAGGGTGGAGAGAATCCCGGTGAAGGTATTAGCCTACTCTCAAAAACAGGAGCCAAGGGAACTAGGTAGGGTTTAACTTCCCGTACGTCGAGTGGAATACCTACAACACTTGAAACGCTCTGCATATGCCATCGAAGTTGGGATCGAGATTGCACTGAAAATTGTTCACCGCAGGCGGGAAACAAACCCTTGAGTCGGGAAGTCAGTACTTTAGGTAGTTTGAGGGAAATACCATTTCACCAAGAATTTGCTGAATTTCACCTTATGTTAAAGAAAAAACTCATTTTTCCAATAATATCAAAATACTAACCCCTTGCCGAACTACTTTTCGAGTAATTTGCCTAGAAATACAAGCTGTTTTACATGGGGTAAATTACGGCTGTTGGCTCCAGAGGGAGAATATCGCACAAAATTAGGAATTGACACCTAGATTTCGACAAAAAACTAACGGTGAGTAGATAGTATGTTTTCTCAACTATTTTTTTAAATTAATCTATTACTCACCGAAGAAATTTTTACAGAATCGCAAAAAATACCTGCTTTTTTGAAGGCTTCTTAGCCGTACGGCAGGAAAAAATGAGTCAAGTTAGAGACTAATGTAGATATATTTATTTAATTACTGAGAATTTTGGTAATGCGTAACTATGTTTTTGCGCCATTAATATTACAATATTTAATTCATACTTCTTATAGACGTTGAAATTAAAAAATAAAATTCAAATATGGTCTCCATTATGACTAGGGAAATATTTCTCGCTCAAACCATTTTAAGCTCCAACACTAACTCGATCCTTTTGTGTTCTGAGTAAAGAAAAACTGAATAGTCCACGAAAATATTTATTGAATTTGCCGACCAAAGTTTCGAATTACACAGTCATAATCATGGCAGTTAGAGCAAGTTACCGGACGAGTATAAATAGGCGCAGGATGGGATTGAAAGTGGGGTGAGTACCTAAACAGTAGGGAAGGGCAGAGGAGAAGAATTTAGTAATACAGGGAGATAGGTCAACAGGTTACAAATCTACAACTACAAAATACCCTGCAAGCCACCTCAAGGGTGTGTGGAAGGGGTGAGTAGTCACCAACAAGCATTACACTATACCCTAAAGTTAGTGCGTAATGACGACTAATTATGCATTGAAATCGCTAATGCTTGTCACGAGGCGAGGCCTCATACTATCGAAGCCCCGCGATGACAGCAATCTGCCTATATAATTAGAGTCTATCTCGTAGTTCCTTTTCGGCATGGCTCACCTAGCACACTTAGTGTGCGTGCAGTAATATAAATCGTTTACAAAAACGATAAAAGAAAATACTTACAGTTGTCGTTGACTGACGTATGTAGTATCAGTGAAGGTAGAGCTCTTTCGGTTGTCGCGCAAACAAGGGGTTTGGTGACCACCAAAGGACCAAATTGTGAGTGACATTGAATAAAAAGTCAAATCATCAGAGGTCATGACGAAGGTAGTGGAGGGGCAAGGTGTAGGGAAAGCAGGTGCGTGAGTAGAATGAGGAAACAATGCCATTGAGAAGGTTATAGTTGTTTCTGGACAAGAAAATTATGTAAAACAATTTCAAGAAGTCCAACTGGGGGCTTTTCCTCTGCACGTGGAGAAATTCAGGAACAAAATCACTCTGGTGGTTTTCTTCGATGAGGTGTTTAGCAAAAGCTGAACTGAAGTCCACCAGGAGGAAGCACCTTTTGTGCTCTTGGTGAATAGCAGTAAAATCATGAAGCAACAGTAAAATTATTTACGATTCCTTTTTCCCGAAAGTTGTAAACCTTTCCGACCACCAGTTCTCCACACTGAACTGTAACTCTTTAATAAAAACAATTTTTCCAATTATTGGGAGATCCGGGATCGAATCCCAGTCAAGTCAAATGATTTTTTCATGAGTAATTTCACCTTCTTAGGTGTATATCATCAATAAAGGTTTTAAATATGCTCCAACTCTCCCCCTTAACCGCCGGGATTTAATCAAATTTACATCCGACTGTTACGCTGTCCTTCTCAAAGAATTCCAACGCAGCTGCTACCTTGTAGCAGATGTTATCTCTTCATTCATCTCAACTAACAATCAGGATAGCCGTAAATGAAGCTCGGCATATCGTCGTACAATCCAACAATTATTTGATTCCATTAAAAACGATAATCTCATAATCACAAAAGCAAATGAAACTTTATTGTGGTCTTGCGTCAATGTGATTATTCTGGTCAAGTGCACACCTTTTTAAGTGACTATGACTTTGAACATTTATTTTCGAACCTTACCATTAAGTTTCAAAAGAAATTAAGGGAAACCGTATCAAATTTTTTAAAAATTATTAGTGCTTCAAATCGGTGAAGATTGATTAATATGAACCCGCTACTGCCCAGACTATACGGTCTTCCTAAAATTCATAAAGCTCACACACCGATTCGTCCTGTCGTCTCCCACTTAACTGCCCCCTAACATAAATTAGCATCAATGTTTTTTTATATTGCTCCCTGTTTAAATCTCAGTGGCCTTCAAAATGTGGACTCAGTGGACAAAAATTCAAGCAAACTGGCCCATAAATTATTGAATATAAAACCTCCGAGTAATGCGATAGTTTTATTCTTTCACTTGGAAAAATTTGTTCACTTCGGTTGCCGCCAAAGAAGCTGTATCTATCGCAATAGGTCTCGTTAATAGAACCATCGGTGACCCCCAATGAGTTTTTGACTTCCAGTCTCCCCTCCAGTATTGCATAGAAAAAATTATTTACCAATCATTAATTTAATTCCCAAAAAAAACCCACGGCCTATCCATGGGGCATCTCTTGTCACATTTCCTAGGAGATATCTTTATGAGCCATTTAGAAGAACGTTTCTTTAATACAAATAACTCTCTGCTAAAGAACGTCGCCTATTGGTTCAGATATGCTGACGATATTTTATTTTCATGGGCATGTAGCTCTCGCAAGCTTGAGGTGTTTAAATGTTTTCAATAATTTACATGATTCCATTTCCTTATTTGTAGAAGTGGGTGGAGATATTTTTAACTTTACAGACTTGACGATAGATATAAAGAGCGGATGTCACTCATTTAGCATTTTAGAACACCCATGCATACGGATGCCGCATTTAAAAATGACTTATGCCACCATCATTTTTACAAACTGTCAGCCTTTCTACTCTATTATCTTCCGTCTCTTAGTGATTCCGATGGGAAACTTACTCAAACCACCTTGATAATGATTGTGTAAGTCAAAATCTTGCTCGGAAATTTAAAAAATTGTTTTCGTGGAATATACAATTAGTCATGGAGTACCACCAAGTTTACGCCTGAGAATATTAAGTCTATCCTTTGTGCACGATACTTTATTCTCATTATTTTCTGCTTTCATAAATTTTATGTGAGTATTTTGAATTCATTTCAATTTTCTTTGCACAGAGAATTCTTTAACCACTTCCCTGACGGTTTTTTTTTACAAAAATGGTCAAACAAAATTCATAGCATAGAGCATGTAAATGAGCCATTTTTCCCTTCAGGGCAGTAGGTAAAAACAATTAATTATTAAACGGATTATATTCTGCAGCAACAATGAAACAAATCCTTGACGGTAAAAACATCAGGAGAGCAAATAAAGCTCACATAACTACTGCCTCTGCGCTAACTATCCTACGTCTAGAAGAATTTGAGAAAGAATGTCCAGGACAACTAGACTGTTTGAAGCCTCATCTGCAAGAACTGGTAGAAGAACTGACAGCTAGTAATAAAAAATGGCTAGAAAAAAGGTACATACCGCAGTAGTTTCTATCATAAAAGAAAGAAGACTTGTTGAATAACACTTTTCAGTTACGACAAAGCTCAAGCATCCTGTTTTCAAACTAGCGTGCACATATATGGATATGGTCCAAGCAATGATGGACTTCATAAGAACTGTAAGAACATCGGATTGGATGCTGTATTTTGCATCCCTCCACGAATTTTTAAAATACTTCTTTACATTTAACAGATTGAACTATGCTCGGATGATCACCCTATATCTTTTAGAGATGCTAAACCTGGAATCCACAGATCCAGAGATTTGGAAACAATTTAGGGAAGGTAATTGGGTCGTGAACAGAATTAAAGTGCCATTTTGTGCTCTAGGTGCTGATGAAGCTCTGGAACACCAAAATCGAAAACTAAAGGTACATACATGGGGTAATTGTTGGTATAACACTTGATGAGAATGCTCGAAATCAATTCTTCCTTGATAATTCGGAACTAACTAGAATTGCATGCGAAACTGAAAAACTGATAAGATTTCAAAATACAGAACGAAGTAAACATCATGAAGTGTCTGTTAAACTTCAACAGCGCCAGGATGATAATGAACTTAAACTAAAGGAAGCATTTCTAAACTCGACAAATCCCTTTTAATGCAAAACTGATGACCTCATTCATATCCTAACTCAGCGAGTCTTTCCACGGGAAATAAAAGTGTCTTTAGACAGTGTTGCGGAAGTTGGTCAAGATCTGCATAATATTTTCTTAGATCAACGAGTTCATACTACCAACATTCCGTTCTGGGCTCCCATGAAAAAGAATGTCATTAGAACGTGTAAAACGGAAGCGAAAAAAATTTAAAATTACCATCAAAGACAAAATCATTGCCATAAATACAGACTTATCTCATATTTCAAGATTGTTAATAGCTTCCAGAAGCAGACCCGATATAGATTTGAGGCACAATTTGAGCAACTAGAGTTTTCAGCGCTACCGAAGTCGATGTTTGCAGTCGACGGAAGTATGCACCATTGTCTAGCTAAGTTCAAACTTAGGATGCTCTTGAATCAACGCAAGAGTTACCTGCCGAAGAAAGCGAAGATGATCATGCTTCCACCACACGTGATGTTTTAGAAGAAATTGAAGAGGTTCAGGGAAATGCTGTGATAGTAGATGGCATGGCGTTTATTCATACCTACCACAAACCTAACACAGTGAAGGAACGTAGTGACTTCGGTGTAAGCATCAGCCAATGGATCGGACAAAAATTCAGCAATTACAGTGAGGTCCATATAGTTTTCGACTCTAGCAAAGAAAACTCATTGAATAAAGCGATGCGAGAGATTCGGCAAAAGGGCTTAGGTCCATGTTTAATTAATCCCAATTTAATTTATGCCACTAAATTAATCACAACGGTTCTTTAAAATAAATGTGACGCATAAGTACAAATTATAAACATATGATAAAGAAGAATATCATTTAGGAGTTAAATCATAGAAAAACAATACCTAAGGGAATGGGAACACAAACTTTCAAGCATTGTACTCTTAAAGACAAAATTATTTTAGAAAATCAATGTCATCAGCATTGATGATGCATTATATCGCATTATATAAACCCAAGGGGAGCGTGGTAGCCTAGTGGGTAGAGCGCTTGGCTACTGATCGAATCCCGAATACTGGTCCCGGGTTCAAATCCGGGTGAAGTCTACAACAAACAAAACCCCCGAACAAAAAGTCCTCGGAGTGCGAGGTGCCCCAGGGAAAGGAACTGGCCCCCTTACCCTGAATGTGTGAAATTCACATGCCTGCGGCTTAGTCCAGGGTGAGCTCTACCCTCAGCTATACAAACCAACCTTCGGGTTGAATCACTGAGTGAGTGAGATATAAACCCAACGAAACTATTAGATTAATAAAACAAAAAGAGAGTTTACAAAAAATGCCGAACCGAAAAAAATGCCGTTTAAAATAACCGCACCCTGTGTCGGACCCTGGCTATGTCGGAATCTTTATAGTTCGAATCGCAATCCCTATAGGTGTATGTCGCAGCTCCTCGTGCGCAATAAGTCGTCCGTAAGATAAAATGTTAAACTGTCGTCCCCTACCCACATTTCTTTGAGCGTTTGCTAACTCAGTCGCTTAGTTTCTCTCCACTCGTCTTCCACTCCCCAAATAATCCTTCCCACATTTTACTCCCCTCCCCCCACCTATCCTCAATAGCAAAAATTATCTCAGCTGTCTGCTGCATTTCCAAATAACCAACCAACCCATCATATGGGTAAGAAAATGCTGTAGAAATCATAAAATGAAATAAATATATTTCGAATAATTAGCTCTTTATTTGAAATAATTTTTTTGTCTTAAAAATGTATTTAAAAGGTTAAAAAGTGAGTTAAAGATGTATTTTACGACATTAAAAAAGTATTGAAAAAGTTTTTTAATGTCGTAAACTTTTGCTAAATCTTTCAAAAGTTTATTCGGGCAACTCGGCAGGTTTGGCCAGACGGTGACATAAACACGCACAAAATTGTCACTGAGATGACCAGAGGCTTTCCAAGGCCGTGCCGTGTGTACCATTAGCGAGCAAAATATGCTTTAATACATCTATTTTCATTGTAATATTTCTTAATATAACTTGGATACTAAAATAAATGGATGTATATGGTCAACTTATGAAGTCTTTCTATAATATTTGGGGAGGGAAGTGCTATTAGACATGCTAGGTCATTTCAATATTGTTTATTCCTAATAGTTATGAGAAAACTCAAATACGAAGTCCTCACAATGGTAGCTATCGTCCACAGATCAGGCAGCTTAAGAGTTATGATTGAATGTAAAGTTTGGAATTAATTGTTCCATGAACCGATGGATTGAATTACTACACTTGAAATAAACGAGAAAACTATTTCTTACTGGTTTATTTCTTCCTATTGTTATTTTATGATGCATCATCACTTGTAAAAGGTTAAAAAATGTCGGAAAGATGCTGATGAAAAGCAAAACTTCCTTTTCATGTAGAAGTTCTCAATAATGTGGAGTCGTTATATTTTTAGCACCACATTGCAGTTATCGTACGCATTTCAATGCATTATATTTTTTGGCTAGGGCCAAATCTGCATTAGCTATGAGCGGAGATAAATGCGATCAGTCAACAAAATGAAATTGAACATGTCATTGCAAGGGTTTTTCCCTTTAAGCCGAAATGCTTGGCCGAATCTGCACGAGAGAGAAAAAATTGCTATTTCTATTTAAAAAGTACCTCTATTCCCGGCATCTTCCCACATCTTTTAAAAAAAGTTAAGCTTCCCAAACTTTTTCCTCCTAAAAAATTCACCATACATATTTTTCTTTCCAAAGTGTCTTTCGGAATAAAAGTCAGTGGCGATAATGTATAATTACATTTTTACAATTAAAATCAGAGGAAAAAAGGTGATGATAGATTATTCTACTCCATATTAGAAAATACTCTTAAATAAATGTGGCTTGTTTCGGGACATAAAATATTTCTCCTAAGTTCGCCATCGAAATATTTCAGGTAATGCTTTTTCAATTAGATTGGCGTAACCGAGATTGAGAGAGCGTCGTATTTTTACGGTCCAGTTATTATTCCATGAGAGTCTTTCGTTATATTAATGCCTTTTCTATGATATTTTTACATTCCTGGATGTAATAATCGAGCCGTGAAGTTTGTATTTCTAGTAAATACAAATTTCCGCAGTAACGACTAATGCCGCACCTAATGTGGCACTAGTGGCTCGGGATCTTAGTTGAAATCAATTGTGCTTCGACCAGTCTGTTTTCGATATCATGTAATGTGAAATATTATTTTTTCCCGTTGACCATGAATTCTTTCCACTATGAGAGCTCATCTGTCAGCCTATGATTCATTTACATTAAGGTACGTGATGTAGCGGACACAAAAATGACATGCATACAGTGTAAACATCAATGTAATAACAGCTCATATTTCATTTTCGTGGTTTGCGAAAGGGTAAGGGAAAAGTAAACTCTTTAATATAGTTGGAGCTAAAATTACTTCACCTATTGCCTTAAATTCAAGCTGTTTTACATGGGATAGATTACAGCTGTGCGCTCCAGAGGCAGAATATTGAAAAAGTTAGGAATGTATAACACTTAGATTTCGTCAAAAAACTAACGGTGTGTAGTCTGTATGTTTTCTCAACTATTTACAAAAATTAATCCATTACTTACCGCAGTAATGTTTACAGATTACAAAAACCTGCTTTTCTTAAAGGCTTTTTAGGTGTACGACGTGAAAAAATGAGTCAAGTTAGATACCTATATGGATATATTCATTTAATTACTGAGAGTTCTTGTCATGTATAACATATTTTGCGCCAATAATTTTAAAATCTTTACTTCACACATTTTACTGACACAGATTAAAATATGAAACTCGAATATGGTCTCCATTACGATTAGGAAAATATCTCTCTCGAACAGAAGACCACAGTTAATTCTTTTTCGGCGTTTTAGAGAAACATACAATAGCCTGGCTATTATTCTCTCGTAACTTAAACAGTATGCCAAGGTTAAGTGGAGGAAATATTTCCAATAGAAAGATTATTATATTTGGTACATTGTACTTCTGTACTTCTTGCTTGAACTTCATGAATATTTTAGTAAATACAAGATTCAAATATTCTTTTTACAATCTTTGTGAAATAAAGCTATGGCGACCTGATGGCTATAATTTCAATAAAGAAATCGGTTTCCTAAACTTCACTCCAAATTGCATTTGAATATCATTTTTCACGCTAATTTCATTTAAAGCAGTGCCGCGATAAACCTTTCGGATAAAAGTAATCACCTCGTTGCAAAGAGTAAGTGAATTGAGTAAGATTGAGACAACGAAAGTCCAACTTCAAATAATCCTGTGGACATTAAATTTGCTGAAGAAACGCTCAATTAGCTCTCACTCACTCTGCCAACATTCAAAACAAGAGAGAATGCCATTGTTAACTTGCCATTTTTATATTTTCCTCTTCAAAGGAAATTAATTATAGCTACCGAACAAAGCTTTCATAGGAATTCATAATGCATGCCTAATCAAATTATTAAACATAATTCGTCTGTTACGATATTTCTAAAACTTATATGAAAGGCTTCTTAAAGGCTACAATTCTTAGTATACTCTCATCCTCGAGGAGATAATGCGTTATGAAGCTGGCCAGGGAATCTGACTGCGTAAGGAGGAAGCTATTCCTTCATGGTGAACAATTATTACGTTATGCTATTTTTCACACTTTCCTTTGTTGACCCACGAAGATTTCAATACATTAGTTTCAATAAGGTCAATAGTACAAAGTTACAATTTTTCATCATGAACGTTATAAATGTTCATGAAGGGACGTATCAAGTTAATCCTCATACGAGGAAGCTATGTCCACTCTAATGAAGCCGTATTGAGATGGATTTGTAACTTTATGAAATGAGCGTCGACAAATCCTCATTTCGCACCAATTACTCCGATGTAGATCATCTCACTGTGGTCACTTTTCCATCCAAGACCACGCTACCGTCGCGTCGGCTACATCGGAAGTTTTGAATTAATTTCTATTCCCGCGCCTCTCCTTCGCGCCCCTTGCTGCTGTTAGTTGCAGCCGGCGTCAAGAGAGGTCTCTCCGTGCCTTCAACCCTCTTGCCGAGAGGGCGCGCAGTGAGTTTCGGCCGCCACTCTTTGCCGCCGCCTTTTCAAAGCGCACCAAGCGTTCGTTTGCGTGACGCTATGAGCAGGAGGGGCAAAGGGGAGGGAAGGGAGACTAGGGGAGGGGTAGGCGTTGTTCTAGGCTGAGATCTATGATGGCTCGCTCGCTTTAGCTTCAGCTGACAATTATGTGGTGGCCAGGAAACAGCATAGGTCCGGGGAGATTTGATTGGGAGAAGGGGTAGAGTGGGCGAAGGATTTTTGAGCCACGCACCTAATTCCCCCGCGATTGGATGAAAAGGACGGTTGTATGAGCGGAGGGGGAAGAATTGGTTTAAAACGCACGAAATGAATTCACATCAAGGATGTACAGTCGCGGCATAAAGTCTGGCGACATCGACATAAGCGCCGAATAAGCGAAACTACGATTTTGAGTGGCTCCAGTGATTCAAAAGTGAGGGGCGGGGAGGGGAGATTAGAGAGGAGGGGGTGGGAAGGAGGTGATAAAGTGGCCAGAGTAGTCGTGAATCGGAACCTCGTCTTGGGGGCTATTGAATTAAGGGGACGAAGTTGCCGATGTCGCCAGACTTTATGCGGCGACTGTACTTGTTAAATGCCAGCCAGAACCATTGACACATCCCTTACCAAAAAGTAGTCCTGAAAGCATTGAAAATCAAGTACTGGTGGTAGTACTCGTTTACTATTTTTACGAAGGCAGATGGTAGTACTGGAGGTAGTAAATGGATAGTATTAATGTACTATAGTTCTGAAACTGGGGGTGGTACTCGTGTGTTAATGGTTTAGTAAAAATGTCTAGTATTTCCAGTACTTCTCATTTAAGTATTGGTATCACAGGCTGGTACAGAGTGCTAGTATTGCAAGTACTTTCTCACAGAGTACTACATTGAGGGATCCAGGTAATAAGTATTCACTGTAAAGAACTAACCATAAAAGTTGAGTACTGTAGTACTGAGACATCACTACTTAGTACTGACATCCATGTACTAAGTACTTGACTCTGAATACTACTTTTTGGTAAGGGATGTGCGAGTGTGTTGGAATTATTTCTGCATGTACAACTTTGTTCTGTCCGTACTTCGCAGTCAATGGAGCATTGCAGAGCTCAACCTCAATTTTCATCTACACAGTATTGAAAGCCAGAGGGTGGGACAGAAAGCCAGAGGGTGAAAGAAAGGGTGTGACAGGGGATTAATGGTCACTAAAACGTGCACCTCACTATTTGATAATGAAGTTATAGGAACCTTGAGTGTCAATAGATAAAAATATAAAGACATTTCGAAAGTAAATCAAGCATGTAAAATGTGCTGTGTGTATTGATTATTATTATACACAAATCGTTACAAGTTGGCTATTTGCCAGGTGGTAACAGTGAAAGAATAAAAGTACATCACTAAATCAGTCATCGAAAATTTAAAATAAACATTGAAATTAGTTTTCCAAAATAAATTTTTTGCACCTATTCTTAAAAAACTTTAAGTTTCTAGGAAAGGGCTGAAACAGTTCTGCAGGGAGTCTATTCCAATCATCAATCGTCCTGTTAAGATATGAAAACTTTTTTACGTTGGTCCTTTGTGACCGAAATTTCATCTTGTATTGGTGATCATTCCTACCAATATAGTTGAGGTTTTCTATCTTATGTCGCAGTTCCCCCCATGCTTTCCCCCCCGCAAGTGTACGGAAGAGTGCGCAAAGCCTATTTATTTTTCTTCTCCGTGCTAGTGAGTCCCATCCCAATACTTGCAGCATTTTAGTGACTCTCTCGGTCTTTCTATGCTTCCCCATTACATACCTTGCTGCCTTTCTTTGTACCTTCTTAATGGATTTTGTTTGTCCCTTTTCATACGGGTCCCACACTAGTGACGCGTATTCTAAAATCGGTCTGATTAGGGTCTTATACGCCTTTTCCTTTGTAGTTCGACCGCTTTCCTTAAGGTTTCTCATCGCCCAATGTAACATTTTATATGCCTTTTTTGTAACCTGTTCCACATTTGCCTCCCACCCTAAATCTTTCGTTAAATACATGTCCTTACTAGTCAGCCTATGGAGCAGCCTATTTATTAAGTATCAAAGGCAGCTCATATGATCACTTATCGTTTGTGGAGAGAAATGAAATCTTCAATCTGTCCATTTTGCAGTCTATTTCTCCGATTTATGATAATGACCTAATGTCACATTTCGGTGTTTTAATATGTTTTCGAGCCCTATGTTTTCGGCTTTTGGAACTTACTTAAAATAATTCGTCCAAATTTTAACCTACTGTCTTATAGCGACTCTAATCATAAATATTTTTTTTTGATGCTAGTAATGTTATGATTAGGTCGGCCGTTGTTCACTCTACATGCACTCGAGCCGATTTTATCCTGCCTCCTAAGTATCCCAGATGCGAACGGCGTACTCTAAAAATGCGCAAACTTCCACGTTTCACACCTTTTGGATTGCTTCAAGGTTTTTTGCTAAAACTTTATTATCATTATGAATACATATTTTCTTTGCACCCTGCTGTGTGATGGGCACAGAGAATCTTAGAATCGACCACCTCATTGATGTCGTCAGTATATAGAAGGCACACAAGTGGACCAATGACCTTCCTCTATAGAATGCTCTTATTCTAAATTGCATGAATACGAAAGTCACCATTATTTGAAATACCAGAATTCTCTATAAAATCAATAATAGCCATCTTCCTCAAGTCATAGTGGGAGATCATAAAATATCCTACAGTGATTCAGAACGCAATCTTGGACTCATTCTTTCTAGGAATCTGTCTTGGAACCAACATGTTAACTCATTAGCAATAAAGTTGAGATATTTCTTCATCGGCTAAAACTTCAAAAGCATTTACTCCCTATTTCAAATTGTAAAATGTCAATCTCCACATTGATATTCCCTTCTTTCGATTGCTGTAGCCTTGTCTGCAATGACATGCCTAAAGAGCTTGAACAAAAACTACAAAGGTTACTTAATTCTTGAGTAAGATGTGTTTTGTTTGGATCTCAGAAGGGAAACTCACATTTCCCCATATACATTTAACCTAGGCTGGCTAAAACTATGTAGTCAAGGAAATTTCTATTAGGAGCCTTCCTCTTTAATCTATTCCGGGAAGGAACCCCGAATTATCTCTCCCAAATGTATACTTTTAGGTCAAAAATCACCCAAAAAAATCTCGCACAAAACCCAAGGTTTTTACAATACCTGATTCCCCGAACAAATGTCTATCTAATATAGTTTTCAATCATCGCCTCCCAACTATGGAACGCTTTGCCCCAAAATCTAAAAAACACTAATTCCATAATTATATTCCAAGAAAAAATGTGTCTCATCTTAGTTCAGAGTTGGCAATACTTTCTAATGTATCCTTGTACATTCTGAGCTTATTTTTGTATTTACTTATTCTTGTTTATTATATTTTCATGATAAGGTATATTGTATTTTTCCATAATGTCGAGCCTAAATCATATTTTGTAACTACAATATGTATATATGTTTTATGGGTGATACCCAAGGCATAAATAAGTATTGTATTGTATATGACTCCCAAAATATGGCTTTAACTTTATTAGACGTAATTCTGTCCAAAGCAACGATTTGAACGCAAGATCTCTCAACCCACCAATGCAATGATGTAGTAAGGCATGATGGCCTTTCCCACCAGGATGGCATGTTCTGCAATATTCCCTCCCCTCTACCCCCTGCCAGAATGGGGGAAAGGAGGCTAAGGACGGAGGACGCAACCTAAGGGTTACTCCTTGGCCTTGCCCTAGAATCCTCCCGACATCTTCCAGAACATTCCACCCTTTCCCCATGCCGGAATGGCGGGAAAAAGCCTATTGTCCTACCCCTCTCCCGCGCACTTACTCGGTGCTCTTACATAAAAGCAGGGCACCGAGGCCGACTCGGGGAGTACCCACCCTTCCTTCCTCTGGGGACCCAAGTTGGACACCGTCACCCTTTCCCGGGAGACCCACCGCTGGACTCCACCCTCCTTTCTTGGTAGACTCTAGGACGGACTCCGCCACCTTCTCGCCTCCCGAGTTCTGGCCCATCCCACCTTGGGGACCCCAGTTTGGACCCCGCCGCTCCCCCCGACCTTGTGGACCCACGGTCTGCCCCGCTGCGAACGCCCTCCCAGTTGTAAGGCGTTTTAGATTCTTTATTAAACAATAAAGAAGGCTTTATTTAAAACTAATATTTGTCTATTTCAGAAGATGCATTTATAACGGAATTATCTGTGGATATATGAATAAATAAACATATCTAAACGCAATATTTTTGTTATTTCTGACCAAGCTGGTATTTCATTGTTTAATGAAATTATTAGTTATGAGGGAAGACGGCTGAGGACACTTGCGTCGTTACGGCAAATGAGTAAGTTGGTGAGCGAAGGATAAAAAGTTTGGCAATTGACGAGTCCGGAAATTGTGTATCCATACCAATGCACTATGTTCTACTCTAGCAAAAAGTGATTATATTCTTCGGAACCTTATCGAAATTGTTGATTTAAATGTACTAAAAATGGTTTATTATGGTGACTTTCAGTCGCATTTGTGTTATGGAATTATTTTCTGGGGATCATCGCCTGGCTTTCGTAGAGTTTTTGTAATGCAATAAAGAAGGATTATGTATATAGCAAAATACTCTCATGGCAATCTAGTACACCATATTTTAAACAATTGATATTTCTAACTTTACTTTCTTTGTATATTTACTACTTATGTGTGCATGTCGAGGACAGAATGAACCAACTTACCACCAAAGCTCAAGTACATGGGCATATCACTCGTCATAGCGTTGATGTAGTACATATGTGCTGCCAATCTACTGCAATGTACAACAAGAGCCCCTTACATTTGGCAACAAAGGTTTTTAAATATCTGCCACCAAGTATAAAAATGCTCCTTATTGGGGAATATTCAAGAAAAATCTAAAAAATTTTCTGCTGGACAAATGCTATTATACTGTGATTGAGTTTTTGCAGGAGTCGTATGATCACAGAAGTAACTGAATGTATTATATTGTCTTATGAATTTTATTTGACTTGTCCTATATTCTACCGTGTAAGGTCCTGGGATTAATAAATATTATAATCAAAATATTATTATGATACGGGCAGAGAAGAAATAATGGAGAAAATCCGGCGTCAGCTCTTGCTTAATTTTAGGATTGGTGCCGAGCGGTCCAAAGTTTAATGTCCCATCCATAACTGCTCTCTCCACGTAATACTCAAGTAGGGGTCGGTATTCCGCCGAAAAACCTCTTCCACTGCCGGGATTTGAACTTTGGTTTTTCGAGGAAGGAAAGCCAAATGGTACTCTAGCCAAGACACAAAATCTAATACCCAGTGTATAGATATTAAGGCTAATGCTAGTAGTTAACCGCCACAATAGTGGCTCTTCTTAAAGATAAAATTGCACTTCCCAGGGATAACCCAAGTGATTTTAATCACGTGATTATTATATTTGACACTAAGTTTAAAAAAAAATTAGTCCTGAACTTAGAGAAAACCAGAAAAAGTAGAATGTGAAAGTGGCACATTAAAAATCAATCAAAGAGGGAATATCGACATCTAACAAAGAAAAAATTGAGCCAAATCAGGCAGCACAAACATTTTTCTTCAATGAACATAAAATTCAAATAAAAGTAGTTTGAGCGATAAATAAATTCACCTATAATTTGATGAATTTGACATCATTTTAGAGAAAAAAACTCCCATCTATTTTAAACAGATAAAATATTTCTCCAATGGCCGTAAAATATATGCACCACTCGTCAAAAAAAATTAAATACTTACTGTGTTGGTTTGCGGGAATGAGGTTCCACAACAGGGACCAACCACAGCCTCTCCACCAGAATACCCTCCTGTGGTAGTTTACGGGAAAATAATTTCCTCGCCAGGGACTACCACAGACACACACACAACCCAATTGGAATCCTTTGTAGGCTAATGAGACCTAGCTAAGGATTCCTGGGTTATAACCTGGGATCCTTCGGAGAGCTGTAGTGACTCTACTAAGGCTGCCAAGTTATTAACACAACCTTAGCCTTAGTAGAGTCACTACAGCTCTCCGAAGGATCCCAGGTTATAACCCAGGAATCCTTAGCTAGGTCTCATTAGTCTACAAAGGATTCCAATTGGGTTGTGTGTGTGTGTCTGTGGTAGTCCCTGGCGAAGAAATTATTTTCCCGTAAACTACCACAGGAGGGTATTCTAGTGGACAGGCTGTGGTTGGTCCCTGTTGTGGAACCTCATTCCCGCAAACCAACACAGTAAGTATTTAATTTTTTTTTTGACGAGTGGTGCATATATTTTACGGCCATTGGAGAAATATTTTATCTGTTTAATCTATAGAGGCCGTAGAGCTCATCTACTTTGATTTCCCATCTATTTAATGATACCAAAATATCAACCCCTTGCCAAGATACTTTTCGAGCAATTTGCCTAAAAATACAAGCTGTTCTACATGGGATAGATTACGGCTGTGCGCTTCAGAGGGAGAATATTGAAAAAGTTAGGAATTTTTAACACATAGATTTTGTAAAAAAATAGCAGCGTGTATTTTGTATATTTTCTCAACTATTTATAAAAATTAATCTATTACTCACCGCAGTACTTTTTACAGAGTAGCAAAGAAAACCCTCTATTGTGAACGCGATTACACGGTATGGCGTGAAAAAATGAGTCAAGTTAAGACTTATGTGGTCATATTTATTTAATGACAGCAAACTTTTGTCATATATAACTATATTTTTGCACCATTGATGTTACAATATTTGTTTCACACTTCTTACAGACGATGAGATTAAAATATGAAATTCGAATTAGGTCTCCATTATGACTAGGAAAATATCTCGCTCAAACTACCTTAAACATATTTATTGACACAGATTTTCGAGATATTTCCCAAATAGAGGCAGATTTCCGAGGGAAATTGAACACATATGCACTCCAGAGAGAATTTATTTTTAAAAAATGAGGAATTACGAACGAATAGATGTCGTCATAATTTTCACAGAAAGTAGTTTGTATTCGCTCTCAATTGTTTAAAAAACTAATCAATTACTCACCGCAGTAAATTTTACAGAATCACAAAAAAACCTGTCGTGAAGGCGTTTTTATCGTACGGCATGAAAAAAATAGTTTAGTTAAATATTTAAGTAGGTAGGTACATATGTTTCATTACTAGCTGTGCCCGTCATGCGTTGCAATGCCTCTTTTTCTTTCTAAGTAGGCACACATATTCAAAGCATAAACATTTACATATACAAAATAAATGAAAGACAATAATTGTTTATGTATTCGAAAAATAAAATACTCTGTCCTGAAGTAATTGATTTCCATACTTTTCATGGCTTGGCCCACAAATCTTTTCTGGGTTCAATATCGGTCCCTAAACGAATTTGAGACCCAGTCCAATGAATTCCTTGTATCTACACAGGAATTCGTAACGCACAAATCATAAATTTCTATTCCAGGCCAATGCTGCGGTTTCCAAGTAAATGAAATACTCTAATGTTGAAGGAGTGCAAAATCTTTAGATTTTCGAGCTTTAAAATCCAATTTTAGGAAATAGCGAAAGTTGTACGAAAAATCGAATGCAAGAATTCAAAACCTTGTTCTTTAAGTAATCCAATGATAAGCATTTAAAAATCAATATCAGGAGTGTAAGCAATTTAAAAAAAGCAAATTAAGGGACCGCTGCACCAAATTTTATTCTACGTACAAATAAAATATGTAACTTTTAACACAAATTCTTTCTCGCTGATATGAATCTGATGCACGCAATATTATGTCTCACTGATACGATTCTGATGCATGTGATTGAGCAACTCGTAAACAATCTGCTTTGTTGCTTTCTTACAAAGCTTACTTTACTAAGCTTGTTCTTGCATTAACAAATTTTTCGGCTGTCCCACTCGTGAGCATGTGAAAATAATGGATTTTCCAGGTTTTATCCACAGCATGGATTTTCTAGGTTTAATCCACACATTTGAAGCGATTCCCTTTGCCTTGTTGATTATCATTGAGAATGCAAGGCGAACAGGGAACTTTAGTCGTTTTAAATCAAATGGGATGTCGGTGGGAATGATGGGAATACGTGGAATATGCACATCTTCTCCTTTTGACTTGCCATTCAGAATTGTCGCTTAGATGACGTTTGGCATCAGTTGTATGTCAGTGAGCCTGGTTCCATTGCACAATCGTGGTGCATTAATGTTGCGCAAAAGAATTATTGGTGCGCCGAGATTGAGTGACAATTTGTGCGGTGATACACCAGAAAGATCCAATAAATTTAAAAACTCAATTGGATAATTAAAAATCTCGTCCGTATTCATAACGCTGTCAATCGATTTGTAGGTGAGAGACTCGCCCGAAATCTGTTCGTGGATGGCGTAGTTGATTGCATTGACGTCGGTGTTTTATGCTGCCAAAATAGCATGTTCGCAAAGCCATTGGTGATTTTTGTAATTGGTGACAATTTGTGGAAAAACTTTCTGAATCAATTGTTCCATTTATGGAACAATGACGCAAAAGTTCTCCTAAATAAGTTTCATATTTTTATAATAGCTACTATCAAATATCAAGGTATCATGCCGAGTAAGAAAAGCGTATTTAGATATGATTTTCTCGTATTTAGAATTTCTCGTCCAAACAATGCTTTAATTAAGGCAAAAATTTGAAATATAACACTTGCATCATATACATTACTGCATGTATGGCGATTTCCAACGTACAAATAGGTGTAATTTAGTGAAATATGGTCCAAGAATATTTTGATCGACTTACCTGAAAAGTTATTAGAATGTGCCTTCAACGACTCACGATTACCGCTCCAGCCACCTTAAAAATAAAATTGGAATATGGTCTGTATTATGACTAGGGGAAAATCTCTCTCAAATTTCCCTCAAGCATTTTCACGAAGGAGATATCACGCTAAAGCTACATTGTACTCCCGGGAGGAGTGGCAGAGGAAATGAACCATAAGCAGAGCAAACCGTTTCCCACTGCTTACGGCAGTGAATTACTCGTATATATTTTAATAAGCAAAAATAAACAAATAATGCATAATGCATTATCTAAAGTTACTCGACTAGCCATTCTTAACTTGCCAATTCAATTTTCCTTAAAAACGATAGACGTGATTGATTTTTCTCCAAAGGTTAAACTTTTGTGTCTATTTCATTTTATTTAAAAATAAATGAAGGAATTTTCGTTTGTTTAAGAATTAATTGAAGGTAATGTCTTGATCTGTCATAAATTTGAGCATGAAAAACAATTAAGATATTATTCACCCTGTAATAAAAACTTTGCAAAGAAAAACTAAAAAATCAGGAGCCGGAATAAATAAATTAAACACAGATATGTAAAAATGTATTCCACAGCAAATGGAAACTATTTTTCTGTCAACCGTGGAAGCTGAATATTTCGGATTCTTATCGCTCCAAAACATGGCCTAATAAACTCGATTAAAATCGAGCAGAGATTCTGGATGTGTATATACATGTGGTGTGATCGGAGATATTGACCACCCATCGGTCGCGGTTTTCAATTAATTTTCCAAGGAAATAGATTTACGATCGGAAGGCGATTGAAATTCAGAAAGATAGTTAAGCAGTTATATTTGCAGAGGCTTTTCTTAACCATCAGTCAATAAGCTGTAGCGTACATACATAGAAAATAAAAATCATAGTACTTAGAAGAAGACAAATTACAAAATAATTTAGCGTGGCTTGATGATAACTGTAACGAAAAATTAGAAGATGGTATACTATAATGGCGGAGTATACGAAGGCAATACGATGTTCGTAGCTGTGGTTGAGTTGAAAATGGTAAGCTGTGCCAGGAAAGATGGATGAAGAAATGGGTCGTGGGCGGAAATAGTTAAGACAGTAAGTGAACGGTGAAGAAGAATAATTACAACAAAATTATGAGAGCTTTCACAATGATGAGAGAGTTCAAAATTTCATCGCAGAGAATTTATGATGATAACGTATGCATATAATTTAAAATTTAGCGTCAATGCTTCCATTCATTATGAATACAGCATAAATTATGATTATATAAAATGGATCTGGCATGTAAATATCACGAACTCATTACTTAATTCCGAAGAACTTCGGAATAGTTAAAAGAAAATAGCGCTTTTATATCATGTCCGTATGCGTTATATCATAGAGTAAGTACTTACTCTATGGTTATCTTTATTAAAAGACGGAAATAAGTGATTGAAATTTAGACTATGAGCGATGCAAAAATGCAAAACCCCCGACCCTTTCCCTCGATGAATTTTGGAACCCAATAGAACCACATGCATTTATCAAGCATTCAAAGAAATTTTGACTGTAGTTATATTTTGGTGACTGCATCAAAATTCTCCACTTGAGTAACGGCCAACCAGCTAGTCGTGTCGTCAAACAGCTGCATAGATCTACCTCTACGAAGTACCGTGTAAGCCATGACTAGGGTGTGTGGCACGGGGTGATTCCACTCCAGGCATGCAGCACTGTGCTTCGATGCAATTTGGGCTAAATCTGAAGGAAGAAAAAGTTAATTTCTTTCCTAACTTTCCTGCGGAGTACTTCAAACTTTTGTGAAACGAATAAACAATTATAGTGCTATAAGGTCATGAAAGAAAAAGTACTTCATTTTAATAGTAAAGTAATTCCGGAGAAATATTTCAGAAGTACTGTGCTTCGATGAAATTTGCACTACTTCTGAAGGAAGTAAAAGTTAATTTCCTTTCTAACATTCCCGCGAAATACTACTAATTTTTGCTTAATGAATAAACAATCTTAGATCTATAGAGTCATGTAAGAAAAAAAACTTCATTTTTACGGAAAAGTAATTCGGGAGGAAAATTTCCGAAGTACTGTGTTTCGATGTAATTTGAGCTACCTCTGAAGGTAATAAAGGTTGATTTCTATCCTAACTTTCCTGCGGATTACTTCAAACTTTTGTGAAAAGAATAAGCAATTATAGTGCTCTAAGGATATGCAATAAAAAGTTCTCCATGTTAACGGAAAAGTAATTCGGGGGGCGAATTTAGGGAATACTATACTGCGATGCAATTTGCGCTGCGTCTGAAGGAAGAGAAAGTTAATTTTTTTTACTATTTCCCCGCGAATGTCATCAAAATCTGCCTCTATATGTTGTCCAATGGTGAACTACTATCAATCCAGAGACCATCACAACCTTGTGAGACCAGTTTTACTGTAGTCAAGTACATCTACATCTACGAAGTACCGTGCAAGCCATCACTAGGGTGTGTGACACGGGGTGATTCCACACCAGGCATGCAACACTCGTCCCAGTACAAATCAGAGCCTCGCACGTTCCCCCGGCCGCTAGACGCAGGCCTAAAAACAGTCAGGAGAACGCTGCGCAGTCCAACCAGAAACTGGGAGAGTGATACGTAAATGAACATGCAAACATGCATAAAAATGCTATAGACACATGTAGTGGTTAATATTACTAATACTGTAAATTTATGAATGCTACGAGATGCTACTTCATGCAGAGAACAAAACAAAATAATGCCGGACATATCAATCCGTGAGAAGTGTGAGTAATGATGTTATGTTATTAAACATAATTAAAAACTCTACCAATTAAGGGTGGAAGTTTCATATGATTGATCTATCGCATATATTATGATTCATTTTTGTACGTGGGAAAAATGACATTTTAAATCTATCGGTGCTGCAGTCAATTTCCTTTATCTTATTCCTGTGATCGCTTCTACCGTAGTACGTTGGCTTTAGCAATATATATTGAACGTCCGAAGATAATTAGTGGGCCGTTACACTATCCAATGCAATGAAAAATCAGATTTAATCTTAGAAAATTAGAACATTTCCATTTGTGCATCACGAAAGAATAGAAATCTGCGTGCGATGTGTAGTTTGTATGAAAGTTGAAATTCCTATTAACTAGGAGTAATTTTCATAAATTAATCCTAAAGGAGGTGGATTAAAAAAGGGGTGGGTATCGCCATTCCTTTAGTTTTTGTTGTCTTGAGTTTGATTATAATTTTTTTGTAATTTTATCACATAAGCTAAAAAAAATATCTTTCTCTTTTTTTATCAGCTGCTTTTCATTTATTTACTATCTCTATCTTTTTTCTCGAGTCTTAGCCAGCTGAATTTTACAATAATTAAGAGGGATGCCGCGAACTCAGACCGTGAAATTGTTAATATATATTGCAGGATTCCGTAAAAAAACATTTAAGTTAACTTTTAGGATTAGGTATTTCGAGGCTTATTTATCGAAAATAACAGGGTGCAATGAAGAAAACGAACGCAAATTGACATTATGAAATGGTTTTCGGGATTAGCAGCGCCACTAATAACAAACTGTGACCGAAATCACACTAGTGATGAGCGATATATCGCTGACTGTGATTGAATCACTGATACTGAGAAGCAGCAATCACAGCATGTGACTTAACATCTGAAATCTATGTGATTGTGATCACACTGCTACCAACTCCAATACTGATACAATACTACCCTGCTATCACTGCTACTGCGAATAAGTGTGACTGAACGTGATCAACGAAGCCACAGTAGCAGTTGGTAACAGTAGCGTGCTGACTTCTCTGCGTGATCCGTGCGATTTGGCGGTGAGGTCTATTCCAAATGGAAAAAAGAAGAAAATTTAGCGAAATTTGGAACTTGTTCTCAGTGATTAATGGAGAAATTTTGTCTTGCTACTTATGTAAACTTTCGTACAAGACGTCGACAACGAACTTGAAAAAACATATGATTTCAAAATATCCTACTGTGACCCTGCCGCCTCCGTCAAGGCACATACTGCCATGTTTGAATATATATAACAAAATAGGTTTGCAAGTGAGAATATTAGTGATAGTATTTTTGAAAACTATAGTCGCACGTTTATACCATCTGAAATTTGTACTGGCTTAGCTGACTTCTTTTAGTTTTTACATAGGTAAAAAAATTGTTGATATTTGCACAATTTGTAATTTAACTGGGGTACTTTTTTTATACTTTCTGCGTAAATTTTAGATCTAAGGTATTGAACAAGTATCCCCCGTGGTACACGCGCTAAGGTGACGATAAGCTGAGCGCATTTTTGTTCTTAAATTCAAATTTAAAGTACCTACATGGAAAAAATAAAAGCCTGAAAAGAAAACATGAATCAAAGAGAGGATTTTGCTTATTGTTCATGTATATATCGTCATCACTATTCACGTAACATATCTATCCTAATCGTATTTATTGATTTTAACAAAGGGAAAATATTATTTTTCAAGTCTACCTTATTTAATGCCATTCTTTAAGCAATTTTTAATAATAATTAATTAATGCAATTCTTAAAGAAAGCTTTTGTTATTATTTGGTGAAATTATTGTATAAAGTCTGTATGTAATTTAATGCATGTCTTTGAGCAAGTCTTTATGTTATTTATGTTAAATAATGTTAGCCGAGAAATATCTTCTAGATATAAATACTTCCCTGTTAAATTCCAGTAAAATATCAAAAGTTAAACAAATGCGTAGGTAATTGCTTTCGATGATAAATTGACATCGAATAAAAAATATGATCAGGCAAATGTTTTACGCGCATATTCTTTCTTTAATTTTGTGGAGATTAATCTCAGAGGTTTATTTTTCAAAAAAGCAGCGTAGGAAAGTACGCAAATGGACATTTCTAGCATGTAATCGGGATCAGCAGCGCCACCAATATCAAACGGCGGCGTATTTTCATCTGTGACTCTTACCTGTGATCGCAATCACAGTTAAAATTAAACACAGATACTGACGATTAGCAATCACAGGTAAGGAAGTGATTGGAATATCACAGTTCCGCTCAACTCTAAATCACAGGCAAAGAAGTGACTGGAATGCCACATAACCAATTATTTACCATAATTACCAGATTATTGATGGATGGCGTAAACGCAGTCCCTACTACCAAAAATTGTACGCCCGAGTTACCCACATTTGGGGAAATCGCTGGAGTCAGCTCGCCCGGAGTGCAATGGACAAGCCTCGTCCCGGGGGATCCACCTTGGGGATCATGGTTACAACCCCTGCGCCAGTATACGTGACTCCCAATCCGGGACCACCACTGCGATTTCGATGATAGCGACGACTAAAACGCTTGTCCCTAAGTTATTCTTTTGGCGAACGTATAGCGTTTGACCTCAACAAGAACCGTTAAATGTCAAAAGGGGGTTTAACTATCATGCAAAACGCACGATTATATCGATTGATAATAGGTATGGAGACATTTTTGCAAATTGTTGCCGTGTTTGCACGGGGATTTCTCCTCGCCCAGCAGCACACGAACCTGCATGGGCAGGTGGTGCGGCTCGGAGGGCATGTCAGGGAGAGGATGCGTCGAGTCTCAGGCCAGCCATTCCAACCTAATTAGAACATAATGCATACCAATCTAATTTTTTTTAAATTAGCCATTCGACCCTCACGTTCGTGAGAGTCACGTCGTAATGGGTTAAATTGACATACATGGTACCGATAAAACTTACAACATAATTAACGATTCATTGAACACTTTTTATTTCTCAAAATCAAACAAATAGCCGTAGTCTTAACAGCCCCCGCCACACTATCTAAACGGGACTCGAATGGCAATACAAAGATCCACCGAGTATCGTGTGCGACAGCACTGAGAAAAGAGAATATTACTTCCGTTCGGGGATATGCGTAAAATTTCAATCCCTTGATGGAAGGAAGCGACTCAGGTTTCGGGCGGTGGGGGGAGGGAAAGCAAGGAAGGGTATGACATGGAATGTGCGCTTGGGGGGAGATGGGTGGGGGGAAACTTCCGTTATGCACCCTGCGGGGAGGGGTGGGAGTTGACCAAGGACACATCTTAGGAAGGATAATCCTCCGGCGAGGGGCTGAAGAGTCCACTCTCTCACCTCCCCCATTGATGTGGGAATAATGGTCGGAGAATATAACTGCGCTTCTTAACTTTCTGCAAAATATTCATCCACGCGTGATAATGAAAAGCCTCTGGACTCTGGAAAAAACCATGAAAAAGACTCCGGGGAGAAAGCTTGTTTTTCAACCGGCTATTTTTTCTGCAAAGTGAATAAAAAAAGCGTTCACACTTATTTTATTATACTTTTTATTCGTTCACGGGTGCTTTTTTGAGGTTCTGCTGTGCTTTTGAATAGTGCAAGGGAAAAAGGAGCATTTTAATATATTTTTTTAATTTCGTCCATATCTCTTTTTTATCATTATTACATGCTTTTAACTCGCTTTTCCATGGATCCATGGGTTTGGCTTTACCACTTCATTTTACCTTACATGGTTACCATTTCTATCTACATCTACTAAATACCCTGCAAGCCACCTCAGGGGTGTGTGGCAGGGGGTGAGTATTCACCAACATGAATTACACTATACACTAAAGTTAGTGTAACTACGACAAATTATGCATTAGCATAAATCGTTAATGCTCGTCACGATGCGAAGCCTCACAAGCATGCACCACTACACTACAGATGTCATTACATTGTAGAGGGACCATTAATATATACGTATTTTGCAACTACACAAATGGACAGAGACTCAAAGACTTATGTAGAAAACATGCACGGCGTGCTGTTAGTACTAGGTAACAGATAAGGATTCAAGTATTAGGGAGTACTACTACTGCTAAAAGCTACACTACCTATCGACAAACCTAGTATATAAAAGTCTCATTGGCAGCTGTTATGGTCCATTATCGTTCGCGGGAAAATTACATTTTAAATATGTCTATTCTGCAGTATAGTTCCCTAATTTTAGATAGATAGATAGATAGAAAAATATTTATTGTTCTGGAAAAAATCCATAAGAACAAAGATAATAGTAATACACATTGCAGACACAATCATAAGTACAAAAGGACAAACTTCTCATCATTTTTAAAATGTCAATTAACACAAAAAACTCATGTATTCATAACTTAACAATAGGAAAATGATACAGTGAATAAGGAGCCATAATAACATGAACACAAATTTGAAGAAAAAAAAATAATAAGAGTAACTTATGTTATTCCCGGGAAAGTAAATAATGATGGTATTTCATTTTAAATGTTTTCTTACTCTTACTCTTATTCCTGTGGCCATTGAAAACCTAGGAGGTCTTTGGCCTCGCCAACCACACGTCTCCACGCTCTACGGTCGCCTGTCACTTCCAGATGTGCTCCCATCCTTCTCATATCCTTCTCTACTTCGTCATTCCAGCGCATCCTTGGTCTTCCTAACGGTCTTGTACCTTCTGGTTTTCCTTTTAGCACTTGTTTCATCATTGTTTCTTCACTTCTTCTATGGACGTGTCCCAGCCACCTTAATCTCCTGCTTCTGATAATTTCCACAATATTTGGTTCTTTATACAATTCTCTTAACTCTTTGTTTTTTCTTATTCTCCATGTTTCACCCTCTTTAATGGGACCAAATATTCTTCTCAATATTTTGTTTTCAAACGTTATGAGTTTCTTTTGTGACTCTTTGGTACAAGCCCACACTTCAGAGCCGTATTGGTATCACTATTGTTTAAAAAATCCTAATTTTTGTTCTTTTTGATAGGAGTTTATTCTTAAATAACTTTATTAAGCTCCAGTATGATCTGTCAGCTGAGGCAAGTCGGGCGTTTATTTCTGTCTCTTCTTTGTTGTTGTTTGTTATTAGTACTCCTTAATATTTAAATTGGTCAGTTGTTTTAAAAAACTGACCAATCTAGGAGTACTATCTTTTAAATGTTTTCACAGATCTATAATTTTTAATATCAGTTGGCATCTTATTCCATATGTGACAAGCTGTTACAAGAAATGATTTATTGTATGCTGTGGTGCGATGCCCTGGAAAATACAATTGATTAGGATCAGACCTAGTGGACATTGTGGAGACAGAGGGACAACTAAGGAACAAGTCATACAGGTACTTGGGCGATTTGTTTTTTAAATAGAACAAACAAAAAGGATCCTAGAAGGTATTCTCTACGGGATTTGACGTTGAGCCATCTTAGTTGTTTATGGACGTCCCTGCGAAGGTCAAAAATGAACCTAAGGCAGGAGTTTAAGGCCCGGTGAAGTTTGAGATTATTTTATTCGTTGAGGTCGTTATAAACAAGACAGCAATAATCTATTACAGAGAAAATAAGTGTTTTTCTAGTGTTAAAAGGGAGTAAGTTTCTGTGAACTTTTAACTGGTAAAGTATAGAATGAATTTTGTTATAAATATTATTTACATGACAATCCCATGATAAGTTAGCAGTCAACGTAATCCCTAGGTTATGTACATTACTGGAGTATGGAATAGGGACACCATTAACCACGATACTGGAAGTCGTAATGTGGCTAATGTTACGTAGCATCCTGGAACTACCGATAATAATAACCTTAGTTTTACTTGAGTTTAGGATGAATTCGTGACGCGTGGCCCACTCGGTTATTCTATAAATGTCTTCATTAATTTTTGATATTGCCTCGTCAATTTCATATGGCCAACAGCTGCGATAAATTTGGAGGCCGTCGGCATAGAGCATGTAACTGGTGTGCTTTAGACGTTTAGGAAGGTCGAGTATGTACAGAGAGAATAATAGGGGGCCAAGGACAGACCCTTGGGTACACCAGTGGTGACTGCTGCCCAAGTTGAGAGATTAACTTGGCTATCTCTCACTGCTTGATTACGGCCAACTTCGTAAGAATAGAACCAATTTAGCACGGAGCACGAGAAGTTAAGTTTTTTCAGTTTCTCAAGTAGTATAAGGTGGTTTACTCGATCGAAAGCCTTACTAAAATCAAATAATACCAGCACTGTCACCATTTTTTTGTCTATGGCATGGCGTAAGTCGTCCTGACGTAATTTTACTCTCATGATCTGATCTACTTCATTCAACCTAAACTGTGATTTGATTTAGATCAGTGGTAGCATCCTGCTTTCGCCCCAAGGAACAATCAGAGAGTCGTCGCATCGTGGGCACAACCTGGCGGATTTTTTGCTAGATAAAATATTACGTGCTTTTCTGTAACTCGCTTTTTCATAGTTCAATGCATCCATGATTGCCACTTCATCTTACCTTGATACATTCGATTAAATACTCCCAAGTTCCCTAAATTCATGGCATCACCCGCTCCTTTGTCCCATTCCATTTACTTTCTATATGGTTCTCTTCTTCCCTAAACTTGCCCCTTCAAGTGCAAACCTGACCCCCTCACCCTGTCGGATATCACTTTCTTTCCCTCCCACCCTCTCCGACCGCATTAAGCCATGTCCAAGATCGTTAGGTATTAGGGAGCATGGATTTGGCGACCTAAATTTTGGGCAGCTAACAGAAAGGGAGCTTGAGTTTGGACGCCCTTCGCAATTGTCGCCATTTGCTGAGCTGGAAGCAAACGAAGGACAAGGGAAATACAGAATGACATGGAATACGATAATGTTTTGAACAAATGACCCTGATGACTAGTGCTGTTTGAAATTGGATTGCGATTATAATAGGTACATTTTTTTATTATTTTCGTAGTTTCGCAATAGTATGTGGTTAATTCGTAACATTGAGATTTATATAGTTAGATTTCATGACTTACAGAGTACAGTATAGCACGTACTTATAGCTTTTGATCAATGTGTTTGTATCTTTTTAAGTTCGTGGTTTGTATCAATGTTTTCTTTTGGTAGAAAGTGATTCGTGTTGGACTGAGCAGTGTATAAAATTTGTGATTGTGTATTTATCCGTGTCTTTTAGCAGTATGAGGCACGTACTTATAGCTTTTGTTCAATGTTTGTATTTTTTTAAGTTCGTGGTTCGTATCAATGTTTCCTTTTGGTAGTTAGCGATTCGTGTTGGACTGAGCAGTTTATTAAATTTGTGATTGTGTATTTATCCGTGTCTTATAGCAGTATAAAGCACGTATTTTTAGTTTTAGTTCATTTTGCTTGTATTAACATTCGCCACTATGGCAGATAACGATTCAGACTGAGCAGTTAATTGCATTTGTTATCGTGTAGGTAATAGCTTCAATTCGAATTTATATGTATTATCCCTGTACTGTTCTTTCCTTATGCGTGCATTATTAATACGCCTGTTTACGCCAGCCACCGCATGATGTCCATTTAGAATTGGACATCCTTTGGATGAGATCCTATACGGTTCATGCAGTGACATCCATATGGAGACCACGAAATGATGTCCAATGGACATGATGTAAAATAAATCTTAAATAATATTTATTACATCTATGTACAATTTCCCAATGGTTCAGGAGCTTCGTATGCAGTCGCATAACTATCTTTTGCTTATTTAATTGAAGTTTTAGGTTTTGGTTTTAGGTAAATGGTGTTTGAAGACAAACTATTGTGGGGAAGAACTATTATAGTTCGTTTTTGAGTGTTTCTTTTGTATTGTAGTTACTTTTTAGTTTCGTTAAAAACTTGCAACATTGTAGATGTTATTTGGACGCGTAAGGGTATTTTTTTGTTAGTTTATATTTTTAGATCCGCCTTCTCCTTTATAACTATTCATTTTTCGGTTGATTGATTCGTTACTCCCATAAACGAAATTTGAATTTAAAAAATATCTAACATGCGCAAAACAATATAAAAATCTGATTTGTAAACACTCAAAATACTTCCCCGCTTCCACTTTTTCTCACCTCGAAATATTTGTGCTCAACAAACTAAAGGCAACGACCTTAGTGTGATTAGCACGCCACCAACATTCCACACATACAATATACGAGGGTTTTGAGTTGATAACCTTCAGAATCGGAAAGAGTCAGCATTGAATCAGAACCGGGGACACTTCCCGTGCCATCGTGCATGCATGCGCACAGTTTGTCGCTGTAAATAGTGCATTTTTCAGTACGCCAAAGCCCATTCAATAGTTTTTGCAATATCCATCACCGCGTAAAATGACCTCTCCTACGATGGTGTTTACTATGAGTGCATGTTTCCATGGGAGAACGGAGAGCTTCCTTGGAGCGAGTTTGGAGCCGGGGAGCAGAGCGGGCGATGCTGAAATCTGAATATATCGGACGGCCCCCGCATTCGGCTCGTGGGGGCAGGGGTGGCACTGGGGGGGTTGACGGGGGCGTCGTGAGCAGAGGTGGACATCGCGGAAGGAGGAGGAAGGGGTGGCATTCCTCCTCCCCCCCTCCATCCGGATTCTCCCTTCTCGAAGGGGAAGGTGCCAGTCGTTTCGGATGCAAGGTAGGAAGGAGGGGTGGACTCGTACGAGAGGGAGAGTGGCGAGTTTCAAAGGGGGGTGGGGGTGGGGGGGGGGGCGAGCAGCAGCTATCCCACCCCCACCTTTCTCCTTCACCGCCGCCGCCGTCGTATTTTGGCTCTTAAAGGGCGGGGGTGGGGGAGGTGGACGGGGGTTGTGGGGGGAGGAGGAAGTGGGGGTGGAGGAGGCAGCAGAAGGAGAGAGTACGATGGATGCCTGAATCGCATCTTTGAGGAAAATCAATACGGAACGAGCAGGGGCGGCGACGGGGCACACACACAAGAAGGGGAAGGAGAGAGGAAACCCACCTCACTGCCACCCCTGTCCCTCTCGCACACATAAACACACGCGCTCGCTGCGCTGCCCCTGAAGACTGGCCCACACATCTCCCCCCCCCCTGTATCCCCCCTTTCTAAAATTTCCATCCCCTCCCGCGCGAGCTCTCGAAGGACGAGGGGGTGTCTTTGGAAACCACCCACCTACCCCTATCGCTCTGCTCTGGAGAGAGGGAGGAGAGTTAGTGCAACGGGGCCAGTGCTCCGAGAGGGGCCCCGATTGAACAGGGGTTGCTGAAGATGCCTCCCCCCCCCCTCGCCCCGCTCGCATTAATTGCCTCGCGCTCCACCGGGAGCAGCACAATCACTCGCCCCTTCTCTCTATAGTAGTGCCGCTTTTGCAAGTGCTTGTGGGTGAAGTGGGGTGAGATTCCCACGAGAGAGGAAGGAAGGAAAGGTTTCGAATAGAATAGTACAACCCTTTATTATTCTCTGGGACAGGTCCTCTAGAGCAAGAATAAGATGCAATGAAATAGCAGCGAGGTAATTACCAAGAGAAACAAGTGATTTTGTTAAAATCAGAAAATAAATGGAGTTTAATGACAAAGAAAAAGAAAGACAAAAACAACTACCCTCGGTGAAAAACAATAACTGTACTTGCGATACGATTGAATTCAAAGATAGTGAGGTATAGATATGATACAAGATAATCGAAAGGCAAAAATCTATAAGGTAACAATCCGTATGAGATTTAAGAAAAAACATTTTAAACGGGTAAAACAAAAAACGTGAATGGACCGTGAAAAAAGAACAATTTTTCTCCGGGAAAGCTTCTTCCCAAGAGGAGTTCTTCTGGTAGTGGGAGGGAGAGAGTATTCATTGACAACACCTCTACATCGTTCGACCCCGAATGATCCTGCGGCCTACTTTGCATGTATGTCACTACACACTACGGTACAACCCGATGGAAGTAATACAGGCTAGCACTACGATTAAAAGTAGAAATTTCCTTAAACAATTACACTGAGATTACATGTGCACTGCGCACTCCGGGTACGTCTGCCTTTCGGTACTCTCTTGCATCACTTTACCCCCAAGTGAGTTGACTCTCGACAAACCGGGATCAATTACCACGACTCGGGTTTCAACACTTTGTGTCATCTTCAGGTTGAAAAAGATACATATAGTATCGAAAGGGTGAAGAAGGGTGATCTGAAGATGACACCAAGTGTCGAAACCAGGTCGTGGTAGTAAAAATTACAAGTGGATCTATATAACTATGGTATTTTAATTCTTCCGTAATGGATAACTTACACAAAGTCAAGCCCACAACCGTTTCCTTTCTGAGATGAGATATTAATCACAAGAACTTAGACAACACCCTCATCACCCGGTAGAAGAAAAAAAACTGATTGAGAGTGCAGCAAACCAAAATAGTACTCGAAAATACATTAGTGAGTACGCAATAAAAATATTTCCATCTACCCACAATGCACGCAACGGCACAGAAAATAATTTTGATCCCGGTATGTAAGAGAAAGTGATGCAAGAGAGTCCCGAAAGGCAGATTCCTATTAAAAATGCTGCGTAAAGGAGAATGATAAATTTATCAGCAAATGTCTTCATTTAGTGAAATCATGGGGCTCAGCACAATAGTGAAACTCTGTTTGAAACAAATGCGTAAATGAAGCATTGTACATATACTATTACGGTGGCGAAGCCGGAACAGGCAAATTGCATAAATCTGGAAAGGAGGAAGAAGAAAAAGATATACATTTTTTTCCGTATACGTATAAGATTGTTAACACTATTGTTGTAGATTGTCGGTGTAGCATGAATATTGTTTAATGTCTAAATTTCTATTGTTTGTTTCTCTATTTGTTGGCCACGCACGTCGATGTGAATTGAAGGTAGACAGAAAATACCTTTTAAGACAACTAAAGCTTCCATTTACTGTTTTACAAAATTGTGTAAAATTTTCTTTCTCTTTTTTGTTGGAGGTTCATAGTTTGAAGCATCATATAATAATAAACTTACGTATCTCGCTTTGCTTGAACCGAGGACTTTTTTAAGATCAGGTGAGACACTGGAATTCAGCGTGTAACATACGTCGTCGTTCATTGCCTAAATCCGAATGGCAGGGTGATTCAGCTTTGACCATGAAACCTAATCCACGCAAACATTATACATTTCTGATAGCGAGCCTTCTCAGTCAACATTTCGATCAGTCGTCGATTATTTTATCCTTTCATTTTCATGTGCATAGCACACTACGAGCCGCCACCGCACAGGGGCTTGTGGCAGAGGACACTGGCCGCGAAAAAGGTACTTTGAAAGGTAGTAGTACCGCGAAAGGTAGTTTGTGCGAAAAATCACTTCACCAAGAATTTGATGAATTTGGCCTCATTTTAAAGAAAAAACTCTCATCTTTCCAATTATATCAAAATATTAACCCATTGCCGAACTACGTTTCAAGCAATTTGCCTAAAAATATAAGCTGTTTTACATGGGATAGATTACGGCTGTGCGCTCCATAGGGAGAATATTAAAAACATTAGGAACTTCTAGCACCTAGATTTCGTCAAAAAACTAATGGTGTGTTGAGTGCATGGTTTTTTCAACAATTTATATAAATTAATCAATTACCTACTCACCACAGTAACTTTTACAGAATCGCAAGAAAACCTGCTGTTTTGAAGAGGTTTCAGCAGCACGGCGGGAAAAAAATGAGTCAAGTTTGTGAGTAAATGAGACTTATGTACCTTTATTTATTTAATTACTGAGAATTTTGGACATATGTAACTATATCTTTGCGCCATTAATTATTTCATACTTCTTACAGACGCTGAAATAAAAAAATAACATTTGAATATGGTCTCCATTATGACTAGGGAACCATCTCGCTCAAACCACCTTAAAAAGGGGAGGGAATCGGTGAAAAGGAATCGGATTTGGGAAAGGACGGAGTGACATCGGCCAATTTCCAGGGAAATGTACTTTCCCGGAGTACTAGCTGTGGGTGAAATCAACTCTTTGGATATTGGATGATGGTTAACCTTCACGCGAAGAAATTTTGCTCTTGCTTGGCCTATCACACGTCAACCATCGCCGTCTGACTCCTGATCTCAAATATCTTCGCTCCATAATGAATGGGTCCTTCCGCTCTCACAATTTCCTCTTATTTATTTCTCTTCACATTTCTGCCCTTACAACTCGCAATGTAGGGCTATTACACAAACGCAAATTCCGTCTGCCAATTTCCCAACGATCCTTATTTTACCGATTACATTACCTTTTCAATACCCTCTCCATCATTTCCCCTTCCCGTGACCTCTTTACCTCTCACAACAATTTCACTTCTCAACTTCAATATCTTTCACTTTGATTGTCTCTTTTCGTTTAAATTTCTTTGTTATATTTGTTAAATATTTTGTTGATGTAATTTACTTATATAGAACGCAATGTAAAGGGTTCAGTTGCTGTTTTCGGTGTTACATTAAATAAATAAATCTACATCCACATCTACTAACAATAAGTACCGTGCAAGCCACCATTAGGGTGTGTGGCACGGGGTGATTCCACACCAGGCATGCAGCACTCGTCCCAGCACAAATCGGGGCCTCGTACGCTCCCCCGGCCGCTAGGCGCAGACGAAAAAGCAGTGCGCAGTCAATCTAGAAACTGGGAGAGTGATACGTAGATGAACATGCAAACTTGCAGAAAAATGCTATGACACATCTTGTGGTTAATATTACTAATACTGTTAATTTATGAATGCTACGAGATACTACTTCATGCAAAGAACAAAATAAAATAATGCCGGACATATCAAGCGATGTGAAGTGTTAGTAATGATACTATGTTATTAAACACAAGTGAAAATTCTACTCTACCTAGTATAGTATAATATAATATTTGGAGTATTGGTCTATTTCTTTTAAATTACCATCGCTCACATTGACATCCTGACACCTTGCAAAAGATTTTTTCATTTTGTATGTCATTCTGGTTCTCTCTACATCATTCTGTTCATGACTCACGCTTTTTAGGACAAATCCCAGAAGATGTCAATAAAAAATGACGAAACATTGGTTGGGTCAATGTGAGCGTTGATTATTTAAAATAAAAATGTCGCGTCGCTCCATCTTTTCGGCAATATTTCGAATATGCCTTGCTGGCTTTTTTAGGTTCAGTTGACCATCAACTGGGAAGACAACCAGAAACAGGGAGATCCACCATCTGAAGTCAACTTTCCTTGGATATTGGATGAGACCATCTTGGGTTATCCACCGAGTTGGATGTGTCTTTTACGGAACTTGTTCGCTACGCAAGGTATCGAGCACGGACTTAGATTTTAAAGGACTGGTCACTTCCCGGCCTACGTGTCGCCACTTGTGTCGCCGCGAGGTAACTGTATGTATAGGTGGCAGCACAATTACTAGCCTTTGGATTGCCTTTGTGGAGATAGGAGCTGACTGTGAAAACGTGAATAAATTAGAGAGACTGCGAGGAATTTAGCGTAAAGCTGTGTGCAATAGTATAATTTCTTCCATAGAAATTCGTAATTAACGAATTAGGGATGCCAGGACATCGCTGTATCGCTCCAGGCTGCACCTCGGGCTACGATAGCAACAAGGAGAAGGTGCATTTTTTTTTGGTACCCGGCGATCTTCCAACCCTTAAGAAATGGGCTAACGCGATACCCCGTGAGGGTTTTCAAGTTAAACCAGGGCAAAAAGTTTGCGAAAAACATTTTTAACCCATGTAGTCAAAACTGTTATCTTATTCATTGCTTAGGAATATATCCAGGCTACTCAACATTCTGCTGTCTTCAAGTGAAATAAGGTTTATTTTTCTCTGCCAAGAAATATTCGTCACAGTAGATGTAATTTGCCACCCATTTGAATGCATGACATCCGATTCTAGGAAGCTGTGACGGAGATATCGCCCGCAGTTTCTGAAATTAGCGGAGAATTGAGGTTGTTGAGTATGAGTTGAACGTTTTTTTTCGGTTTTCGTCAGAGTTTGAATCTTTCAGGAAATCGTTTGTAAGCAGTTCAATTATTAGTTTTCATCCCGTTAGCGAAGCCATAGTGTGTTACTAATACATTTTCCAGCGCCATTGTGCCACTTCCTACAGATTTTATAAATACATAAGGTAACTTTAATGAGTATTTATTGTTTCTGAGGTATCACGAGATTGCGTGAAGCAGACGATTTTAGGCGTTTGACGTCTAGTTATACTATCAGTACCTATCATCTGCTTTCCATCGTTAAGTAGGTGCTGAGCCTTCAAAGTGACTCTCTAGCTTTAATTTGGATGTGATTTTTGATATCGGTGGAGATAACTTCATTTATTCCTCGTTAGTTATTTCACTAGTATGAGGAGATGGCATGAATTTAGCAGACGATCAGTGGTCAGACTATTTTAAGCGTTTCACGTTAAGTTCTGCGACTAATACTTCGATAAGTCATGTTCCAGTTATATTCTCGTTGCTCTAATTTAGCATGGTAAATTATATTTAACCTTGAACATTAAATATATTTCATCCCATTGTGATGTCCCACTATGCCTCGCACGTACGTCCCTTCGGGCTTGTAATTGTGCTGCCATCTGTGGTAGAAAGTTTGGGAAAGCGACAAAATCGGCGTCATCTGCTAACATGGCTGGCATAGGAAAGTTGCCGTAGGCTGGTATCGAGTGATGCGAGATCCATTGTTGCCATTTTCGCACTTCCCCGGCCAAGTCTCAAGAGGCTTGCCATTGCTCATGGCACAAATGTGGCAACGTCACATGGAATATTACGCAATAATTATCGTCCGCATAGTTCCATAACTATTGTTTAGGTCTCCATCACTGTTAATATTTCAGGCGCATCTCGTTCCTTGCCACCAGAGCTGCCGATGATGGGGGAAGGTGTCGGGCTTCGAAGCTTTGGCAGCAAAGGAGCCCCGGACTCGGTGGAGAACCCGAGAAGACTTCATCCTATATCCAAGGAAAGTCGCTCCTTCTGCTAGACCGAAAGAAAGCGAATTCATTTCCAGGTGAGATAACTTCTGCGGGAAAATATTTCCTCATCGTGACAAGGAAGACCTCTCGAGAGTCTAAATCACGCCCCGTTAAACGGAGACATAAATCCATCTCCCCCAAATCCACACGGTGAAGCGGATCCCCGTCCTGGCTCGCGGAATTTCGACAAACAACGCGGTTCCATTCGCCCCCTCCGTGCCACCCACGGTGACAGCGGCGGGGGTGGACAGGGCAGTGGGCCGTGGCTACCGCCGCTCCCGCACCCACCACCTCCCACCCCCAAGGGAGCCGGCCGGGGAAGTAGGATGGGAAGCGCGGGGAGAGGTTGATTTGGGACGTGATGCTGGGATTACTTATCTCTCTCGCGAGGGTGAACCACGTGCTGTTTGTTGTCGCCCGTTGGCCGGAAAAACTACCCCACCCCCACCCACCACTCTCTCTCGCTAGGCCATCCATTCTACCGTGTGCTCGCGGTGACAATGGGAACGCGGGGGAAGGGGGAGAATTTGGGCACGGGGCCCAGACCAGCATGGCCGGGGGAGGAGGGGAAAGAGGTGGTAGTATACTGTCTTGGTTCCACCCCGCCGCCCCTCGCCACCGAGTATTGGGAGGCGGCCAAAGCGCCCCCTCCCAAACACCTCGCTCCTCAATTTTTCGCCACCAACCCTTCGCAGCGAATTTCTTCTCGTGATTGTAAACCTAAAGAGATTCCTCCGCAAGTGTACATACATTGCCGGATGATTTCATGAACTTGCAGTGCAGTGATGTGTATCCCAGCCGGGAAATACCGAAATTACCAAATATCCAAGGTATCAAAACCTTTGTTATGGCCGTACCAAGCCAGTTCAATTAACCCTGCGGAACTCGCGTTGAGCCTCCTGGGCTCACCTAGTGTTTATTACCGTTATATTTTTCGATGATAGATCACTATGGCACTGAGATTCTCTGTACCTTTTCCTTACGGTTTTAGTAACGTTTTACATTTGCAATATATATCTCGTGCACTCACTCGCCAGGCTGGAAGAGGATATTTTTTTGCACATGTCTGAGCCCCCCACGCTCGTGCGAGTCGACGTCGACGCGAGTGCAAGCGTTACTTTTTAGATTCGCTTTCTTAGAATTTTATTTTACGCTTATTGTGTTGGTGGACACAGTGTATGTAATTGTAGCCAGTTTTAAAGACCTTTTTATTCTCCTCACAACTCTGCCTATTTTCTCGAAGGACACGATCATTCCGACTGTGTTGCAGAAGTCAGAGGTACTCTCTCCGCTATAATTTCAACCGCCCTAGAGTTTCCACCGAAAAACCGTATACATCATTTCATCTAAAACACTCATTGATCAACCATACTTGTAATAAGAAATGTACCATTTTTTTGCATATTTCATAGTCTTTATTGTAAAAGTTTACGACTTTCAACGCGCTAACAAGAGTTGTAGGTTCATCCTTCAGTAATGGCAAAGAAAATGAAGTACGATCCAAATAAGCAATCAGACGTTGAAGAGATCATGCGGCTACTTACTCAATGTTTAGAATTATCCCAACCGGAGTCGTCTGATGCGGGATTTGAAAATGAGGAGGATAACGTCGATTAAAGGGAAGGAAAATCTGAGACTGAAGAGCCAATTGAAAGCAGTGAGAACAATTATAGTGACAATGACTCTGAGATCAGTGCTTCTGCTCAACTACTGGGTATGGACAAGTCAACAAAGTGGGTGACCTATGCACCACCTAAAAATGTTCGAACAAGAGCATATAACATTGATTTACATCTTCCTGGGGTAAGAAGTCAAGCTAAAAATTCTGATTCTGTGGTGTCTTGTTGGCAATGTTTTTTCGATAGTGAAATGCTAAGAACCGTTGTATAAAATACAAATGTTCAAACTCAATCCGTTCGAGATCGCTATAGTCGAGATCGAGATGCTAAGGAGACAGATGTTTTTGAAATTAGAGCATTATATATGTCCTATTATTATGGCATGGCCTTCTATATTTAGCTGATGTTCGTAAAATGAATCGTCTAAACTCTGCTGACATTTGGGCTTCTGTTAAGACAGGGATTAGAGATATTTCCAGTTTTTATGTCAAGAAAAAGGTTTCATGTTTTTCTCCAATGCTTACATTTTGACGAGAGCAATACCAGGAAGAAAGAAAAAATTTGATAGACTAGCTCCGATTAGTGAGATATTTGAAAAATTTGTCAGCAATTACACAAGTGCTTACACTCTTGGTGAATACACTACAGTTGATGAGAAACTTGAGAGTTATAGAGGTCGTTGCGCATTCCGGCAATATATCCCAAGTAAACAGAAAAAGTACGGGATAAAAATTAGGAACCTCTAACACCTATATTTCGTCAAAAAACTAACGGTATGTAGTTTGTATTTTTCTCATCTATTTATAAGAATTACTGAAAATAAATTATACAAAAAGTAAATACGTGCATTTTTCAAGACGCCAAAATTGAAATACAGGTCCTCTGCAAATAGATGGTCTTGCATTTGAAAAAGTAGACCATTTTAAATATTTAGGAGTAATTTTAACAAATGACAACACGGTAGAGTCAGAAATACAAAACAGGTTAAACCTTGCCAATAGATGTCTGCATTCATGCAACCAAATTCTTTCTTCTAAAGCCCTGTCGCACAAAACCAAAATTAGACTTTATAAAACAATAATATCCCCAGTACTACTCTACGGATCCGAAACGTGGAGGCTGTCGAAGAAGAATGAGAAAAAACTAATAGTGTTCGAGAATCAGATTTTGCGAAAAATCTATGGGCCCACATACGAAGAAGAACAATGGAGAAAAAAACACAACAGAGATATCAGGAATCTATATAAACATCCTGACATAACAAGTGAAATAAAGGCAAGAAGAATCAGGTGGGCTGGACATATTCAAAGGAAAGAGGAGAGATGTCTTGCTGAAGGAGGTACTAAATGGGATTCCTGAAGGAAGAAGACCCCGGGGAAGACCACGGCTAAGGTGATGGGACCAAGTGAAGAAGGATATAGAAAAGATGGGAGCAACAGAAAGAGAGGCAGAAGATCGATCCAGGTGGAGGGGATTTGTTGATGCGGATAAATATCGCCTAAGATATAGATGACCCTGGGAGTAAGTGTAAGTAAGTATTTATGAGAATTAATCAACTACTCACCGCAGTACTTTTCACAGTATCGCTAAAAAAACCTATTGTGAAGGCTATTTTACCGCACGGCGTGAAAAAATGAGTCAAGTTACAGACTTATGTGGTTATGTTTATCTAATTATTCAGAATTTTTGACATATATAACTAAATTTTTGCGCGATTAATATTTACTTCATTCTTCTTACAATCGCTTAAATTAAAACATCGTCGTTCTTGGAAACGTTGGGGCTGACATGAAGCCTCAGACCTGGTGAAATACCTGAAGAACCTTACTCCAGATGATGCGACGGGAAAATAACAGTTTCTTTGTCATCCTGAACCATATTTTAAACTTCTTACGGTTTTTGTCCTCATGTTTTGACATATTCTAGCATTTTCTCAAGCAGCGGCTCGCATGATAATATATGGATGAAGATAGTGGCCGTAGTTACACTAACTTTAGGGCATAGTATAATGCATGTTGGTGACTACTCACCCCCTGCCACACACCCTTGAGGTGGCTTGCAGAGTATTTTGTAGATGTAGATGTATGTATTTGAATATCGCAAAATATTGCCCTTATGTGTATTTTTATAAGAGTAGAATGTAGATATAAATGTGGATTCCATTTAAAGAATCACGTGTCACTGCCCCTCGCATTTAGACAAATTTTGTGTGCCGTACTGCCGCAAAATAATGTAAACTAATTTTGTGTGCCACGTGTGATATCAAAATTACGGTCCTGACTCTTCATCCATTTTGTGGTGGAGGTAAAAC
Organism: Pyrrhosoma nymphula; assembly: GCA_963573305.1. Taxonomy (NCBI): domain Eukaryota; kingdom Metazoa; phylum Arthropoda; class Insecta; order Odonata; family Coenagrionidae; genus Pyrrhosoma; species Pyrrhosoma nymphula. The sequence goes on from OY754335.1 coordinate 108,922,760, forward strand.
AGAAATACCTTTCTCCTCTAATCCTTCTTCGTTTATCTTGTGAATATTTGCGAACATTTTTCCCATTCATTTTTACCAAAACTCTAGAAAACATACATACCCATCACGCCGTTCGCTCTCTGGGAAAGAATTGTCAGAAGAGCTTAATTCTCGGCGTAAGATCGAAGATCGGCAAGAGTACTACACAAAGAAAGCAGTTACTTTCCGCGGCTCATAAGGGTGGCGATTGAAATAGAAAAAAGACCAAATAACATCAATAGAGAGGATAGTTATAAACTCCCTTATACCTCGAAGAGACTTATTCGAAATTAAGTTTTTTACTTCTAAAACTCATCAACTGCTGAAATTGTTTATTTACTTTTTGAAAAAAGACCATTGTTGTTCTTAAAAGCCCGACAAAGCCGGCAGCATAGCACGGCGAAACTGTTGCATAATATTAAATAATTTAATCGCAGAACCAAAAACCTGAATACCATTAACAATGTGCTGCGAAAATCTACAAAAAAAGTTTGTGCAGAAATATTTTTCAACTCCTCCCAGCTTGCAATTAGTTGCAATTTTATATTCCACAGTGATCTTGTCATCTCGCAGTTATGTCTCGGATGTTTTTAGATATGCCTGGGGTTTGCCTATTTTGTTGTTGCTCTTCAGTTTCTATGATATTCATCTTACTTTCCCTCTTCTTGGAACTTATCTTTAAAAGTTACAAAAATATGCTCCCATTTTGCTTTTCTTCTCACATAGCAGTTATATTCATTGCTCAGTCTTTTGCCTAAATCGTTGTTTAAGTTATTCATTACCTTTTCATCTGCATCTCCATATTCATCTTTCTCGTACACAATAATATTCATATTGATTGTACTATCCTTGTTGTTCTTTCGACGTATTTCTAAAGATTGTTTCCAAAAATCTCCAATCGTCTTCCAATCATCCCATTCCCTCCCCAGATTTTTTTTCTGGTAGCTCTTGGTATTCCGTCCTCATTGTTCCTGCTAATGTTTCTGCCTTGCCTATGCGAGCCCTCCGAACCATTCTAATTCTTTTGTATTAATGCATCCGAATTCCACCTTCGGCATTGATGTAGTGTTCACCATAAGATTGAGCTCCCAAATTAGACGATGCGATTTCACCATAGCCATTGGATCACATAAAGACCTAAACCTATCAACGAAACATTCAACTTCCACAAAAAGTGTTATGAATCTGCGTCGTCCCCAGGAAAACTATACATCTACGTAATACCCTACAAGCCACCTCAAGGGTTTGTGGCCGGGGTTGAGTAGTCACCAACATGCATTACCCTATACTCTACTTAAGTTAGTGTAATTACGACCATTGATGCATTAGCTTAAATCGCTAATGCATGTCAGAGATATTATTATGATTGATAATGATACTCTTTCTTAGACTGCATCTAGCCATAGTTTAATTTTGCTGGCACCTGCTCTGTGCCATAATCTCCACTAGATGCGAAAACAAAAAAACGAACCCTTTTCCGGAGTTCATTAGTTCTTTTCGGCCATTCTCTCCGTCTCTTGCGTCGGACATAGGTGCACTTTGCTCGTCGAATCCAAGATCGGCGACGGCCCAATATACGTCGCCCGGTTTAATGAGACTCTTCTTTTGCGTCAAGTCGAGGTTGCGCGTTTGTCGGGCGGAGAACTGGCGGATTTATTTTAAGCCTTTTTAAAATAAAAAAGAGCGAGAAACTTTTCCACCGCGTGTTTTTCCGTTCGAGTGCGTCGCTCCCGCGGGCGTTTCCTCGTCCGCGGTCTCCAATGTCCTCTTTTCAGACTGCCTCGCCCTCCCCCCGGTTGGTCACACGTAATATTCGCGTGCCACGTGGGACGGTGGAGGGGGAGGGCGAAGGGTGCACCTTTTTCCGTTTCCAGGGGGCGGCGTCGTTCGCGGGTGGGCCGTTCGGGAGGGAGGGGAAAGGCGTAAAAGAGGCCTCGCCCGCGACTCCTCGCGGTATCATCGCGAATTAACAGTTTAAGGGAAGGGCTTCAACTCCGGGGCTGTTTACGTTTGATCCCGAGAACACTCTCTCGAAACCACACGTGAATCTCTCCGCCCGTGTGTGTCCGGCAGGTGTTCCGCGAGTGGTCGTGCTCCGCGGGTGCTTTTATTCCTGTCGGGGGCACTCGGAGGCTTGCGGTCAGCGGTTTTCTATCGGCCAGCGGTTCGTGAAGGCGGGGGATGGTAGTGGAGGCGGAGGAGAAAGGGGAATAGGGGAGCAGTTGAGTGCTCCGGACGGACGTAGAGCGCAAAGAGAAGACAAGCATCTCCCTTTTTTTTAATTCGGAAACGTTTTCGCGCTTCCCGGAGCGGATGTGACGTCACGGCTTGCTGCGAAGGGGGTGGGAGGTTTTCCCACCCTCTCATTGGTGTGCGGCCAGCGGCGGTCGTGTGGGTCAAGCGGTGCTTTTCAGTTTTTCCTTTCGCGCGCGACACTCCACGGCCGAGAGGAGTCGCAAATTGTGCACGTTCACTAATTCCTCCGCGCGCAGCGCTGCTCACCGTACCGGCGAATGGAGCGCCGGGAGTCGAGTCTATCTATATGTATTTCTATGACCCGTCCACGCCTCGCTCCTCGGAATTTCATGCGATAGAGTCGCGTTTTTTTGACACAGCCGTGGTAATTGGCGCGAGGGAGCATTGAGGGAAAAAAATAGTCCTCGCGGCGGTGCGCACAGATGTTTCGCGCGGAAGTCGTCACAAAAAACGGAGCATCGGACTCCGATGAGAGCTCGCGTACGCTTCGCGGATAATGCCGCTGAGGTTATGACTCAACGGTTGAGAGGTCTCTTTCACTTCTCCCCGGAAAAGGTGGACGTTACCTCTCCGACTACGGTAATTTAATTAATATGTAGTATATGAACGATGTTTTCTCTTATTTTTCTTTTTAAAAAAGCGTGTTTAGATGTGCGTGGTGGTGGCCGCAGGCAGACTGTCCGCTTCTGCCGGGAGTGCCTCCCTCTCTCCCCCGGGCGATTCACCGCAGTTTCCCAGTGGCGCGTGTTCCTCCCAAAGACGCATATTAAGGGCCGGGCGCCCTGTGTCCACGATCGAGTGCCCAGCGCTCTAATTAAGCCAGGGGCCGGTGCTTGGGAGGAGAAGGGGTCTGCACCATCCCCACACTAACCGCGCCCATCCGGGGGGTGGGGGGGTCATCACCCGGAGGCTTCCATCTTCGGGTGCAGAAGGAGCGGTCACGTCGTGCACGGAACGATGCTGCATGAAACGACGCACAGTGGTCCGAAATCGGAAAAAGCCGGACAAAAGTCCAAAATGGCTTTCTTTGAGATAGAGACTTGAAACTTAGCGTAAATACTCATAAATGATTACCGATTATAGATTTGTATGACATTTTACATCAATACGACCCGTTACTGAGATACAGTAGCCCAAACATGACCAATTTTTCAAAAACACGCGCGATCTCGTTTTTCTTCGAAAATCTTTGAATTTAAGCAGGTGGTGTTGCGTTGGTATGATTTTTATGGAATAAAAAACGCAATATTCCTTTGACCTGGTGCTTTGTCTATATTTTCCATGACTTTTGAAGACTTTGGCTCTCATCTGTCTGGTTTTGCAACGCAAAATGGCGTACCCGTTTTTCACGTGAAATTTGACATAAAGTAGACATTATCTTTCGTTTACGAAATATGTAACTCGGGAAATTTACATCACAGTGTAAAGTAGAGATTTCTTAAGAATACTAAGAAGAAATCTTGGAAATAAGTTAGCGGGCACATTACCCGGGCGTCGCGACGCCCGGGTAATGTGCCCGCTACGGTGAGCACTGAGGAAAAATATAAATGTTGGGATGTTTAGAGCTCAGAAGAAGCGATATCGATCCTCAAGGACATACCCTGAAGTCCCTCATTTTTAGGGGCCTTCTTCTCTCTCCTAACTGAACAGTGATTTGGGCACTTTTTATTGATATTATTTGTTAATTAGTAAAACAATCGGATGGAGTCTCGAATGACTAAAAAAATGCTCGTTTTTCTTAGTTTTTTCTCTTGCAAAGTGCGAAAATTTAATTCCAAAAAGCTCAGCGAATTACAGTTGGCACTAAGACTTCTTTCCCCTGGCAAGCTATTGGACATAAACATTAATTTCATATGCGCATGTATACGCGTTAACACAAGATAATTAGGTACACCATGTTATAAAAAAATATAGTGAGCGGCTGCGATTTTGTTGTTTTCTTTCTGTGTGGGGCAGAAAAGAGGAATAGGGTAAGCGAGAAAGGGGGAGAAAAAAACGTTGTATGGACGCGATGAAAACGGGTTGCACGTATGTTGCAATAAATACAGAAATAGTGGAGGGAGATAGAGCCCTGCATGCGTACAAATCCATGGGATTTTTATTCACTTCCATTAAAACCTACCTTAAGTGGTAGATTACTTAATAATAATAATTCATAAAGAAAGAAGAATGACAGAATTTCATTATGACTCAATCTATTATGTAAGTTCCAAACCGGTCTATTCTTTGACGACGTTGATAATATTTTACGAAATCCGGCATACTACGTTAGATCATAACATGAGAATAAAAATAGGGAACTAGACTGCAGAACGGACAGATTTAAAATGTCATTTTTCCCACGAACGATAAGGGACCATAACAACAGCCAATGAGACTTTTATCTAGGTTTGTCGATAGGTAGTGTAGCTCTTAGTAGTAGTAGTACTCCCTAATACTTGAATCCTTATCTGCTACCTAGTTCTAACAGTACGCCGTGCATGTTTTCTATGTAAGTCTTAGTCTCTGTCCATTTGTGTAGTTGCAAAATACATATATATTAACGGTCCCTCTCCATTGTGAGCATATCTGTAGTGTAGTGCATGCTTGTGAGGCTTCGCCTCGTGACAAGCATTAGCGATTTATGCTAATGCATAATTAGTCGTAGTTACACAAACTTTAGGGTATAGTGTAATGCATGTTGGTGAATACTCACCTCCTTCCACACACCCCTGAGGTGGCTTGCAGGGTATTTTGTAGATCTAGATGCAGATGAAGAAAAATCTGTGCCTACCTCTTCAAAAGTGTATCTCTATTTTCGTTGTTAAAACACTAATATCGTTTCTAACAAGATATATTGCAGGGTTACAGTAATTTCCTACGTGCCACCCTGACACTTGGGTGATCTGAATTATTCAACAAATCTTAACTTAACGAGTAGCTTCCGAGTGTCTAGAAGCTACCAGTTTAGTGCTCCCATCAACCATGCTGCGCTTTCTATTTCCTTGTTGGTCGTTCTTAACGAAGCGTGCAGCTTTCAACTGTAAATACTTTGTTTATTTCGTGTATTGAATCTTACTAAACATGCTCCCAAAAGCTTCCCACTAACTCGAAATTCAGCCGCACTGGAGTGAAGTAACTGCATTATGAAATAAATAGTGAAATTCCTTGCATGGAGCTTAGGCTTGTATGGTCAAGAAGTTTCGTTTCAAAGGAAGGAAGCCGGTCGTGGACAGGAGACATAGGAGATGTGGGTATGGAGAAGGATCGAGAGACAGACGCGTTGAAACTTTACGAGCTGCAGGAGTGGGTGATGGACGGGCGAAATTTGGGCAAGTAAGGGCAAGGAAGGGGAAGAAAATAAAAATGCTCGTGAAAAAAATATGAAGATATACGAAAAAATGTTTCAAAATAGGTGAAAATCATAGAAAATAGTCGTTTATGAAGAAATATCAAGAGGTAAACCTTCTAAATAAAACGATTAGGTTCATAATGACGGCTTAAGTGTAAAAAAATATAACAGTGTAACTTTGGCTTCTTTGGCATGAAATATAACGCCGCAAGAGAAAACAATCGGTGTGGATCTATTGCGCACTTTTACCGAAGAGGATTTCTTGATGTTATCTAGATTGCGTTGTGAGTAACGTGGTGACCACCTTGCCACACTCTCAGTGCCGTGCACACCGTGCTACACAGAGCCTCCTGTCCACGACCATCCTCCTTCCTTTAAAACGAAACTTCTTCACCGTACAAGCCAAGGCTCCAAGTAAGGATTTTCACTATTAACTACTTCATCTACATCTACAAAATACCCTGCATGCCACCTCAGGGGTGTGTGGCAGGAGCTGAGTATTCACCAACATGCATTACACTATACCCTAAAGTTAGTGTAACTACGACCAATTATGCATTAGCACAAATCGCCAATGCTTGTCTCGTGGCGAAGCCTCAAATCATGTACTACACTACAGATATGCTCACAATGCAATGGAGAGGGACCAATAGTATATTATGTATTTTGCAACTACACAAATGGACAGAGACTCAAGACTTATGTAGCAAACATGCACGGCGTGCTGCTAGTACTAGGTAACAGATAAAGATACAAGTATTAGGGAGTAATAGTACTACTAAGAGCTACACTACCTAACGACAAACCTTGTTAAAAGTCTCATTGGATGCTGTTATGGTCCCTTATCGTCCATGGGAAAAATGACATTTTAAATCTGCCCGTTCTGCAGTCTAGTTCCCTAATTTTATTCTCATGATCTGATCTACCGTAGTATGTCGGATTTCGTAAAATATTATTAACGCCGTCAGAGAATATACCGGTTTGGAACCTATATAATAGAAGGAGTCTAAATTTTAATCGACAGTCTGAAAGCGTTACCCATCCCAGTTGCTGCAAAAGGTCAGTAACACTAACGAGATTATCACAACGGCCTTTAACGTAGCTTGTTCATCTTCACTGCACGCGTTCTAACTCAGTTTCCAAGCCTTTCTCATAAGGATCCCAAATACTGGCAGCATATTCCAAGTGGGTTCCAACGAGGGAGAAGTAGCTGATTTCCCTAACTTTATCGTCACACTTGCCAAGTACTCTTTTAACAAATCCCAATATCACAATTTACGATTAGCTTGAAGTGGTAATTTCTTGAATATGTTTACTCCACGAGAGATCATTAGTCAGTTTAACTCCGAGGTATTTAACCAATTCTACAGTGTCTAATTTGCTGTTGTTTATGCAATAGCTGTTACGAGGAGCGTTTTTCCGTTTCCAAAAATTCATAACAACGCATTTTTTCAGGTTTAATTCTAGCTGCCACGCATCGCACCACTCCTGTATTGCCTCGAGGTCCTTAGTTAGCGCTTGTTTATCGTTAAGGCTACGAATTTCTCTATACACCACTGCGTCGTATGTAAATAATCTAAGCTTACTGTCAACTGTTTCACCGATGTCGTGTATGTACATACAAAGGGAACAGAAGTGGGCCTATGACACTTCCCTGTGGAACACCCGATGTGACTTTTACTTCATTAGAGATAGCGCCATATAATACAACCCTTTGAACGCGATTACTTAAGAATTCTCTAATCCAGGAAATTATGTCGTCGTCTAAACCGTAGGATTTTAATTTCATGAGTAGCTTACTGTGGGAAACTCTATCAAATACCTATTTTAAGTCAAGAAAAATTGCATCAACTGGAACGTTATGTTCACCCGAGACTAAAATAGACACCGTAGAATCGGTTAAGTACCTCGGAGTTAAACTGACTAATGATCTATCGTGGAGTAAACATATTCGAGAAATTACCGGTCAAGCTAATCGTAAATTGGGATTTGTTAAAAGAGTACTTGGCAAGTGCGACGATAAAGTTAGGGAAACCAGCTACTTCTCACTCGTTAGACCCCACTTAGAATATGCCGCCAGTATTTGGGATCCTTATGAGATAGGCTTGGAAACTGAGTTAGAACGCGTGCAGCGAAGATCGGCAAGATATGTTCAAGGCCGTTATGATAATCTCGTTAGTGTTACTGACCTTTTGCAGCAACTGGGATGGGAAAAGCTTTCAGACCGTCGATTAAAATTTAGACTAAATCTATTATGTAAGTTCCAAACCGGTCTATTCTCTGACGACGTTGACAATATTTTACGAAATCCGACATACTACGGTAGATCAGATCATGAGAGTAAAATTAGGGAACTAGACTGCAGAACGGATAGATTTAAGATGTCAATTTTTCCCACGAACGATAAGGGACCATAATAGCTGCCATGAGACTTTTATCTAGGTTTGTCGTTAGGTAGTGTAGCTCTTAGTAGTTGTAGTACTCCTAATACTTGAATCCTTATCTGTTACCTAGTACATACTAACAGCACGCCTAGCATGTTTTCTACATGGGTCTTGAGTCCCTGTCCATCTGTGTAGTTGTAGAATGCATGTATATTGAGGTCACTCCATTTTGATGACATCTGTAGTGTAGTGTTGCATGCTTGTGAGGCTTCGCCTCATGACAAGCATTAGCGATTTATGCTAATGCATAATTAGTCGTAGTTACACTAACTTTAGTGTATAGTGTAATGCATGTTGGTGAATACTCACCCCCTGCCACACACCCCTGAGGTGGCTTGCAGGGTATTTTGTAGATGTAGATGTAAAATATCGTGGGCAAAAAGTGCTAATTGAGTTTCGCAAGATCTTCCCTTTCTGAATCCATGTTGCGTTTTTGTTATTTGAGGTGGCTTGCAGAGTATTCTGTAAATTTAGATGACACCGGCAGCATCTTTTGTTGCCATCCTCTTTGCTTGCACCCAATCTTGATGAAAGATACGCGACGACAGGTAGGCGACGAAGGTATCGACGATACGTGATTCTGCGGACTGGTGTGCAAAACTGCAGTCACGCCATTGTCTAGAATAGCACAAACCAGGGCTAATAAAGCTGGTTTTCCCAAACCTCTGTCATCGAGTAGTCTGGCATTGGTCACGCGCCCCCTGCGGCGAGTTCTCATTACACCTTTCCTTCAGTCCCCCTTCACTGCTCCCAACAGTGGAAGTCCCGGAGTGCGCCAGCGAACCACTCCGCGTCCCTTAATGACCCCAAGACTCGTTGCTGCCGATTTTTTTGGAAATCGAGTGATGAAACTACCACCATACATTTGTCGTCAGCACGGTCGTCAGGGAGAAGTCCGCTCCCTATTTCCTCCATTGCTACCAGTCGTTCGCCATGATTGGATCTTGTATAAATCTTTTTACATGTACCTATGAATGATACAGGCACAACATATTTAGTCATTATCAGGTCTGCGAGATATCCGCTCAGTTCAAGCAAGCGTATTGTCTCCTGGAAACGCTCGACTAGGATCATTTTGCATTTGCCTTGCCTGCACTAATGGCGTCGTACTCAAACTTGGAGGTAATTCATGGAAGCCACCACCTGTGGTCTTGTACATACTGTGATCGTCCTTACTGGGTATTAGAATGCCTTGGTGAAGGCCAGAGAGCAGGTGCGTTTTCTTCAGGGCGTGTCTACATTTTTCCAAGGTTCCACAAACTATCTTCACTAAGATCTTTTGGAACAGGAACGTAACAACACATACCAAAAATATTAATTCATAAACCAAGAGCAAAATATAACTTTTTAAAATGTATATTATGATTAAAAATAAAAATATGAGTGAATGTTTCTTGACAACCCAAAAACATATTTTTGTCTTCCCTTTTGAAATCCACTCGGTTTAATGTGAGGGAAGTTGAAGGTTTTTGCCGGACGTTCGGCACATTTGGCTAGAGCAGCGTACTTCGGTAGAAGTGATCACAGGAATAAGATAAAGGAAATTGACCGCCGAACCAATAGATTTAACATGTCATTTTTTCCACGAACAATTAGGGATCATTATAGTTGGAATAGATCAATCATATTAAACTCCCACCCTCAATAGCTAGAGTGGAATTTTCACTTGTGTTTAATAGCATAGCATCATTACTAACACTTCACACCGCTTGATATGTCCGACATTATTATATTTTGTTCACTGCATGAAGTAGTATCTCGTAGCATTCATAAATTAACAGTATTAGTAATATTAACCACTAGATGTGTCTTTAGCATTGTACTGCATGTTTGCATGTTTATTTACGTATCACTTTCCCAGTTTCTAGTTTGACTGCGGACTGTTCTCCTGACTGCTTTTTGGCCTGCGCCTAGCGGCCAGGTGAGCGTGTGAGGTCCCGATTTGTGCTGGGACGAGTGCTGCATGCCTGGTGTGGAATCACCCCGTGCCACACACCCTAGTGGTGGCTTGTACGGTACATCGTAGATGAAGATGAAGGTATTACTGAAGATATTACTGAGGAAAATATATGGGAACGCAGCCGGCAGCCATGACAAATCAAATGTGTAAATAAACTTCCAAACTGTTTAGTGCATTTTCTCAGTGTTCCTATTGCTCTACCAAGTCTTTATTGACACCCAAATTCAATTCAAATGCATGTGTCAGATCTCCTCATCAAAAGTCACCTGATAGCCATTGAATCTAAGAAATTGTCCCGAGTTGGTCAAATCTCGCCTCGGGTAACTAGCATCAGCTATAGAAAAATTTGTTTCAAAAACAGCTCCTTACTTTAAGATATAAGTTTAAAATACTTTTTAAAATACCATTTCCCCAACGACAGGAAAATCTCGGATATCACACATACTTCTAACAGCGACCGCCACAGATTGCCCACGTTTCTCTCGCGATATATCTCGATGGGCAAGACTTGTTTATTTATTTATTGTGTTTATTATAAAAACGTCATTACAGGGACATGACAGGGACTCAGGCAATCACAATTACAATGAATCCCTGTAATATTATACAAAATCTAATCAATGCCGGAAATATAGATCTTCTGAAACGAAGTTTACCATTTTCCTCCACGACATCGCAGTCTCGGACATAAATTACGTTTAAGTTGATGAGGTGATAACTTTTGACTTAGTCTCTCCAACATAGTTATTCAAATAATTCTTGGTCGGCCGCTTAGAGGGGGTCGTTGGGATAGCGTTTGCTCTAATATGGTTGACGTATATGGGGTGTTCTGTAGATAAGTGCCTTTTGTTCAATTTTTTCATCATTTGTTTGCGGCGAGCAGAAAGATCCACATCATCGCGCAAGGTGCAGTCTTCAACCGCGGTACTTGCGTTCATTCTCAGAATAATGCAGAGAAAAAAATAATGCTATAATTAATGGATAGAGAGCGTGGAAAATCGGAATGAAATTTAGGTAATTGTGCAGTAATTGCAAGTTTTTGAAAAGGTATACTCTTCTCCTTAAACGCGCTCTTGACGAATCGATTTTATTTTTTTCTGGGGAAAACTTTTGTCAATAATGTGTGCAAAAGTTTGTGCGAGGGCATAGTGTACGTTTCACAAATCACCTTGCGTAGAAAAAGTTGATTTGAATAATAAGAGTAAAGACCTATGATCAGGGCTATAAAATGAAGTGCGCTTGGCATTATAGCCATTGTTTGCAAAGCTTTTCATTCACGTTCATATCACGTTACAAGATCGCTGTCAACAGCATATATTGGAGCGAAAAGGTAAATACTTCCATTTACTCTTCGAAGAATACCTCTGACAAATGCATGGAGCCCCACCGACTCAACTCAACCTGAATTTGAGCAACATACTGGGGAGTATTAAAAAGGATTGCGATAAAAATATAGAAATAAATCTCGGATCTTTAAAAAAATAAATTCATCACGGTGCGTTATATTTAAATATTTATACATCTACACTAATAATTAATATACCTAGTATTAGGTATTCTGCGGGCCTAATTTTGCGTAATTATTTTGGCATTTCGCCTCTTTCACGTTAATAACTTCAAGGCAGGGCTGAAAAAATCTCAGCCCAAGTTCATTTAACGCTGTGCCACAAAGAAATGCCAGCTAAAAGTAAAGAAATTCTTAATGGTATTTCAAAATACTTCCCCTGGCTTTCGCGAAGTTTGGTTCATAATTTTATTTGATATTCGTATTTCAACGCAAGATTTTTTTTCACATCTGTCGAAATAATGTTGTCCGCTTTGAAATCCGCGTTCACTAATGCTGAGTACCATGCAGTACGCACCGAGAGTATTTAGGGTAAATCTTTACCTAGCGTTCATTTCGCTATGTGCATTAAGGATGGCGAGCTATTTGCTAACATCCTTTAAATGTTTATGAACGAGCAAATATGAACCACGGAATGTTAATTTTTCAAATGCATGAATCGGAGAATTGCCAGCATATCGAAAAAATGTTTTGGTGAAAACTCAACAATTGTATTCTCTTAATAGGTATTCTGATCCATTATTACGCTAGAAAATAGGGGCATTCTCGGTACTACTTCTCCCTCGCTAAGATAAATTTCAGAATATTTCCAAGGCTAAGCACGAAATAAATTAATGATGGGAAAAAAAATACGCACTACCAAAGTGATCGCATCCCAGGAACTACAACCTTGACGTGGAGGAAGGGCTTGCGCGCTTCGATGACCCCCTCAACGTGGAAATGAATACTGGCAGCCACGAGACTCAGCTCCTTTGACCGGGTGTCATGCCAGGCAGCAGAGGGAGTCAGACCCCCGTGATCGTCATCCTAGCGCGACAGTAGATGCCAATGCAGATGAAAGGAAACACTGGAGAAGTCACAAACAGCATATGAAATTGTTCGGACTACGATAAGGGCAAAAAGCATGGAAAAATGAGAGTATGAATGGGGAAAGCAGGTGTAGACGTCATAGGTTTGACTGTAGGAAGGTGGAAAGATAGCTGTGGATACTGTAGTGACGATTGTAGAGTGATATATGGCGGAAGTTGCGAATTATTTTGTATTAATTTCTGAACTTTAGTATTCCTCGCCCATGTAACTTTTATTTTTGAATCCCTGTCCGTTTTTGTAGTTTCAAAATACATAAAGGCTAACGGTCCCTCTAACATTGGTAACATATCTATAGTGTTAGAATGATTAAAACTTTGTAATGTTCCACACTGTTTTTATTGATGGTACAAGCCTGACCGGTTTCAATGTTCACACATCATCATCAGAGGCTAAAATTAAAGGTAATTTTAGCCTCTGATGATGATGTGTGAACATTGAAACCGGTCAGGCTTGTACCATCAATAAAAACAGTGTGGAGCATTACAAAGTTTTAATCATTCTATCATGTCGAAATTCCGCCAAGTAAACGCTTCAACCATCTTGTATATCTATAGTGTAGTGGATGTTTGTGAGGCTTCGCCTCGTGACAAGCAATAGCGATTTGTGCCAATGAATCAATAGTTGTAGCATAGAGTATACATAATACTAAATAGTCTAAGGCTGTAGTTACACTAACTTTAAGGTATGGTGTAATGTATGTTGGTGACTTCTCACCCCCTGCCACACACCCTTGAGGTAGTTTGCAGGGTATTTTGTAGATTTAGATGTAGATGTATGCCCTCAACTCTACGTGCAATGATCTCGCTCAATCACACAGACACACACGGCGGCTGGTGTCCTAATTCCCATTGAATCCATGCGGCCATCAAGGACGTAGATGTATTCTGCAGCAGTCGATAAGCTCCGAATTCTTCACTTCAATTGCCGACGCGATTATTTCTCTCTTGAGGGAAATCTCACTTGTATGCGTGGTATGCGCCAGAGAACCCCCCTCCCCCAACCGGCGAATCAACCCCTCACCCCCTGCTTTCCATTGAGTGCTTGTGGAAGTGGGGGAGAATTGGGAATCTCCAGGTTGGGGCGGGGGAGGTAGGGAGGGAGGGCGAATCCTCGCCACCTCACAACCCTTATCGATCCCCCCACTACTATTCGAGAGTCCCGGAGGCTAGTAGAACACACAGTAGTAGGGTGTGGAGTGGGGACAGCTAGACATGCACGTACATACGTAGTACACTGCGATCCATCGCGTGGAATTGTGGAATTGTGGGATGAATGGAGGAGGAAAAAATGATGGCAAGTGAGAAATAGACGAGAGTGAATTGAATGTTAACGGAGTGTCTAAATCTCTCGCTGCTTGATGCTGTCAGTAGTGGTGCGTGGAGAAACGAAATATTTGTACTTAGCAGTTTATCTATCTTATTTTTCAGCTCCTATCAGCTCTAAAAATCTATGGTGATGTTGAAAAAATGTTTGTTCACTGAAGATCGCATGATCTGTATTTATACAGCAATCCAAGCCAAGCGTGTAGCCTCAAATTGTCTTGCGGCAACCAAACTAATCCTTTACCGATCACTGATGTCTCTTTCTTTATTCGCTTGTAGCCGTTTTTAAAGAAATATCTTTTCTACAGAATACCCTGCAAGCTATCTCAAAGGTGTATGGCAGGGGGTGAGTAGTCATCAACATGCATTACACTAAGCCCTAAAGTTAGTGTATCTATGACTAATGATGCATTAGCATTAATCGCGAATGCTTGTCACGAGACGAAGCCTCATCTGCATCTACAAAATACCCTGCAAACGTACGTCTTTCCTTTATGTTTTATTTATTTCGCGCGTAAATGTTTCAGTGGAGGGTTCAAAGTGATCGTTGCGCGTATGAGATGTGCCATAAGCAGAGCGAAGTGACAGTCTCTCTTTCACTTTCTCACCCGAGGAGGACCTTCCTACTCATTCGGTTGATAGCACACCACCTCCGCTTTGAAAAGTGATTGGGGGGGAAACTTTGAATCTCCCCCCCCCCCTTTTCTCTCCCCCTCCTCCTCCCCCCCCCCTTAAGCGTCCTCTCCTTCTAGTCCCCTCCCCTCTGCCGCCCCGGAGAAAAGCGAAAGTGGGGGAAGGAGGCCGATTCTCACCGTGCCCCCACCCCCGCCCCCTCCATCCTCCCCACCCTTCTCTCTCCGGCTCGGGGGCTGGCGGGTATATAGGGAGGCGGGAGAGTAGGAGGGGGGGGGGGTGAAATGAAACCTCCCTCCCCTCCATTTTCAAGACGTAAGAGGCGCCACCTTCACTTGTTCGTTCCAGCACAACGCGTACTCACCGGAGGTGCGCGGCAGAGGTTGTCAACGAGCCGAGTTTCCCCCGCGATAGTACAATTTATCGCATGGTTTTGTGCGTCTTTTGTTCAACAATTATTTTAGAAGTTTTAACGACCCACAACTGACCAAATGCTTGTTGATGATCGTAAGGGCTACACATTTTTTCATATAAAATGAAGAGCGTTGCAGCCATTTCATGCAAATCACCCTTCCCTCATCACTTCAAGGTAGTTTGAGCAAGATAGTTGCCTAGTCATAATGGAGACCATATTCGAATTTTATTTTTTATTTCAGCGTCTGTAACAAGTATGAAATAAATATTGTAATATTAATGGCGCAAAAATATATCGGTATATGACAAAAATTTAAGTAATTAAATAAATATATCAGCATAAGTCTCTAAGTTGACTCATTATTTCACGCCGCACGGCAAAAAAGCCTTCAAAACAGCAGGTTCTTTTGATTATGTAAACATTACTGCGGTGAATAATAAATTAATTTTGATAAATTATTGAAAACATATACAAAATACATACTGATAGTTATTTGACGATATCTAGGTGTTAAAAATTCCTAAAGTTTTCAATATTCTCCCTCTGGAACGCACAGCCGTAATATATCCCTTGTAAAACAGCTTATATTTTTAGACAAATTGCTAGAAAAGTTATTCGGTAAGGGGTAAATATGTTGATATTATTGGAAATATGGGAATTTTTACTTAAATTGGGGCCATAGTCATCAAATTCTAGGTGAAGTACTGTATCGCTCAAACTACCTTAGAGTCCTCTTGAATATAATTACATAAGGGAGTTTTAGGCTTCCTTTGGCGCTTCTATTATGCAGAGAGAAAATACAGTTGTAAATTCACACACTCTTTCATATAAAAGTTCTCCTAATAGTTATCGGAATATCTTCATGTGCATTTTTTTCTTTTTTTATGATTGGCATTTCAAACCATAGTGTACAAATCCATCTTCTGAATCAATATTTTCTCTTCAATAGATTGCAGTATGGTAGATGTAGTTGTGGGCTCGTAAAACGTTAGAATATTTCAAATTTGTTCTAATTTTTTATGTAAAGATAACCTGGAGTATTATTTTTTTAAAGTAATGAATGGATATCATGTATAGAATATAAGAGATATCTATAAAATTATAAGAATATAGAATTTAAAAAATTCATAATTATGATATTATAAATGAAAAAGTTCTCCGAGAGTTTCTTATAACTTTTTGGAGTTCCCTCATTTTCTTAGCAAAAAAACTTGCTGATAGTAAAAATAAAATTCCACCTTATGTTGGAGTTAGTCTCGATCGATTTATTTCATCATAGCATTAAACTTTCGCGATCATAACAAACGTCATCAGAGTGTACATGGAGGTTTCCCCAACGTGGAGCCCGTCTCACCTTAGCTCTGTAAAATGGTATTCAATTGAAAGTAATCGTCCGATGGAAGTGAAGGCGATTCACTGGCTGGGAGAGTGTAGTGATGAGCAAATTCGACCGGGTAAGCCGTTTATTCGGCTTCAGAAAGTACAATCAATTCACTCGGAGTATACGTAGCTGCAAGGATAAAGGAATGCCAAACAGCAGGTGATAGAATTATTGGAATCATTCTCAAACGAGGTGGAGAAAATAAACGAAATCATAGTAAAGGTTAATTAAATTCCATAGTAAGGAAAAAAATGGATGTATGTCAAAGGATTTTCTATGAGAAGACGATATATGCGTTGAGCGAAATATTTCCCTAGTCATTATGGAGGTCATATTCGAATTTTTTTTAAAATTTCAGAGTCTGTAATAAGTGTGAAGTAAATACTGCAATATTAATGGAGCAAAAATATCGTTAAATATGACTACAATTCTCAGTAATTAAATAAATATTCTTCATAAGTCTCTAACTTGACTCATTTTTTCACTCCGTACGACTAAAAAGCCTTCAAAACAGAAGGTTTTTTTTGCGGTTCTGTAAAACTTACTGCGGTGAGTAATTGATTATTTTTTATAATTAGTTGAGAAAACATACAAACTACACACTGTTAGATTTTGACGAAATATATGTATGTTAGAAATTCCTACCGTTTCAATATTCTCCCTCTGGAGCGCACAACCGTAATCTATCCCATATAAAACAGCTTGTGTATTCGGGAAAATTGCTCGAAAAGTAGTTCGGCAAGAAGTAAATATTTACATATGATTGGAAAGATCAGTGGTTTTTCTTAAACATGAGGTCAAATTCATCAAATTCTAGTTGAAGAAATTTTTCGCTCAGACTACCATATCACTTTTTATGATAATATGAAGAGGTTAGTACGCAATATTATTGTGACTTTTTTATCATGCATTTCGCACGAACTAATGTTGCCAATTCTTCGTACGAAACGATTGAGGAGGTTTTCCCGTTCCTGCATTATCTGCCGCTTAGACTGTGCCGGTGACGTCTATAAAATAAACCAAAAAATAAAGTAATGAATATAATTACAACATAAAAAAATGAAATAAGGCTCAGACCAGGGAAGAATGGACAAAAGGCGAAATCATGCAATCAAAGTGTTCATGTCAATATATTCCTCTCCTTAGGTTAGGTTTAAATTCATTGATAGTCACATTTACCCCGTATAAAACACTTCCCTCGTCAATCTATGCCCTCACAAGTGTAGTAAACCCTTTCAATGTTATTTTGAATAACAAAATTCATACTTTGTTTTTTCCACATTAAATTTTAATTTTCCACGACTATGGTTTCGACGGTTAGGTAACGTCATCATCAGGTGATGACAATAACCGTGGTTATGCATTGATGTCGTTATACTATAGTGTTAATGAAAATTTATCCAAAACGTATGTGTATGCAACTCTGATGTATCTGTATTCTGTATTATTTGTAAACATAATTGCTTTTACTTTTGACGTGTCCTATGCACCTGCCACAATTATAATAATAAAAGGTCTTCATTGGGTGAGATTGATGCAAAACTGTCCCTTCTGCCATCTAACCCCTCGTATATAATTACATAATACAATTACATAATGAGTATGTTTGTCATGTTAAATCATTGTGTAGTTGAAATCTGAGACTTAAAAATGATACAATTCAAGGAATAAACAAAAAGAAATATATATATTCACAATATATAAACATTAAATATCATAGAAATTATGGTATGTGAATGTACGAGTATTTACAATTATTGGAAAAACGTGAATATTAATATACTAACATTCTTTGCGAAAAAAAACACTGCTGGAAAACACCCGCATTATGAATTTTCAATACTGTGCAATGTATCAGCTGGATAAATAAATAAATATTCCAAATTGAAACATATCAGATGATAATACGCTGATGATGGCGTTAACCGTCAAAACCATGGCCATGGAAGATTAAAAAATTAATGTGAAAAAAAACAAAGTATGCATAACTATTTATTCAAAATTAATATTAAGATCTATGAAGCCACGCCGGACACCACAAAATTCTTTGTGATTATTTCAATGGTGAGCCCGGCGCCACGGCTGTTCTTCCCTGCTCCTTGAGCCAGCACTGGTCCAGCATCGATGTGCTCGAGCACGCATCTTCGGTTCGAGATCGAAAGGGATTGGCGATCTTCTTCTGTCGGCGTTTGTGCGGGCGAGCGGCAATTGCGGCGGAGGTGAGGGGCGGAGGGGAGAGGGCGGAGGAGGAGGGGAGGGGGTCTGTGGAGGGGCGGGAGGGGAGGTGGAGAGAGGGGATTGGACGAGAGCCCGCGGGAGGGGAGGGGAGGGGTGGCGCGCGCCCTCGCGCCGTATTCTCGACGCAAAGAGTGTTTTGTGTGTTCCGTGGTGTGGTGTGAGCGCGGCTGCCGCCGGCCCTCGCTCTCTCAATCGAGTCCGTTGCCCGACTTCACGTTGATAGCTCGTCGAGCCGATCTCTGCACCCGATAGACGGTGGGGGTGTGTGATAATCGGAAGAGGCCCGCTCGCCGCAGGACTGTGTCTCCTCCTCGGGAGAAGTGTGGTGCCCGCGCAGGGTCACGGCAGAGCAGAAGGACACTTGACTGGACAGTGTGATCCTGCCGCGGGGAGACTATTTTCGGAGCCCGAGAAGGAGGAAGAGTGGAGACTCGGCGCCAAGGACACGGCACGGCACGCCTCGATCCTCACGAGGACCGGCGAGGTTGGTGGACGACGAGGAGGACCGTGGTCGCAGTTTCACCTCAAATTTCGCGTCCGTGTGTTGTTCGATTTGTGAGTTAATCCCGACTGCTACGCCGTGATGCGCGCTGCGGCGTCGGGAGCGTGACATGAAATCCCGCGTGACTCGAGTGGGAAAGCAGAAAGGGATTCGTGACGTCTCCGAGGCGGGCGGAGTACCACTGGAGGATTTTTCGTTTTGACTGTTTTTTTTTTTTTTGAAGCGGCGATTCGCTGTGCGTGGATTGTGAGTTTTGGGGTGTCCCCACAGAGTGAGTTCGGAGGCGACGTCGTCTTCAGTCGACTGGAGGCGTCGCGGCGGCGGCATACGGGGCCGGCGTCGGCGGGCGGAGGAGGCGAGCACCACGTGACTCGGCGGCGGAGGACGGTGGCCGTCGGCGCAGCCAAAAGGTGAAAGTGAAATCCTTACACTCTCTCTTTCCTCGTACTGTACTCTGGTCTCTCTCCCTGCTCTCTCTATCGATTCTCTTTCTTCCCTCTCCTGTTTCGCTGAGCAGCACAACCTCTTCTTCTTCCATCTCATGCCTCCTTGACCAGTAGCGTTTCAGCGCAATATCCTTTGCGAATACTCTTCTGAGCTTTCAGAGATTGAACATGATTACATGTGCTCCCGATATTTTCACGACACTCATGTACCTACGTGCACACCATTATAGATTTTGCTCTGCGCAATTCCTTCTGAGCTCACATATTGTTGAGATCGAACATGATGACATTCACCTTGGGCACTTGCAAGTCCCGAAAACCTCATGCTGCGTTTTTCTTGGGCATTCATCAGTTTAACACGCAATTATAGGTGCCCTTAAACTAAGCTATTATAGGAAAAAGGTCAAATACTTCGCACAATTCCACTGTAGAAATTTGTTTATTGAGTCAAAATGTTTCACTGCACTGCAGCATCGTCAGGACTCAATGAAACGTGTTGACTGTATAAACAAATTTCTCCTGTGGAATTGTGAAAAGTATTTTATCTTTTTCCTACAATGCAATTCCACAAAGTATCGGCCGCCACCAATAACTTAAACAATTGCAGGTTGGATATTTTATGGATTCCATTTTACGCGGGGAATTTATTTCGTAACTTCGTCAACAGCGGTCGCTAGTCGAGTCTTTTTCTCCGTGCGTTATTCGCGCACGTTGCCCCTGGCGTGTCGGCATTCGGGCGGACTCGCGAGGAGCAAGGAACGGCGTGGGCTGCCCGCGTGTCTTCTGTCGTCATTCGTGAGCCACGCGGGAAGCCGTGATGCGATGAGGATCGTGCGATGCGGCGCCAACCGCTATGCCTAATGTTGGTACTCAATGAAAAATGTATGCTTTGATTTTGAACATGTTTGTTATTGCTCTGGGTACATAGGTGCATGTCAATGATCGGAAAAAATATTGCCTGGGTAGATAGACGTATGCGTAATTTTGAATTTTTATGTAACATCCTGTTTATAAACTTTTCTCTTCATGTCCCTTTAAGGAAAAATATATGTTGATTCAACTTAATTTCTACCCTAACTCCCTTCTCCAAATAACCTCGGCATTAAAAAAAATAATGTCTTGGTGCTGTATTTGTTCAAGACGCATGATTGACTGATTTCTAAACGATTTTGCGCTGTGTGGGGATATTGGTTGCACATTTTCGGGACGTAATTGAAGTAATATCTCATTGGAGGGCCGTGCGTAAGAGAATTTGTCCTTGCCGTTTCTCATCCCTTATTGTGGAATTTAATATGGGTGTATTGTATTGTAGAAATCATGAGTAATATCTTTCCGGCGTGACGCGTGTTAAAACGCGCGCGCAAGATTCGTTGTGTTTCTCGCCGGGGCAGTCCCATGTGCCGTCGTACTCTTTCTCTATCTCTCTCGCGCGCCCTTCTTTTTCAATTTCCACGCGTGCCGTATTGTGCCTTCCCTCCTTCCTTCCCGCTTCGCTTCATCCCACTCCTCTCTTTCTCCGTCTCGCTCTCGACCTTGCCCGTGGTCTGTCCGTGTGTACGAACTCGCCTGCCCGTGCCCGCCCGTCCCCTGCTGCCCTCTCTATCGGATCGCCGCCGTCTTCAGGGCGAGGATGTCGAGGCGAATGGCCATTTGCCGCGGAACTCGAGCGTCTTCTCCTACCTCGAGTAGTTTTCTGCGCTCCTCCCTGCGTATTATTCACAGGTCGTCGTGTTTCACCTTCAAACTGTCTGCAATTTCAAACGGGGTGTTTAGCGACTTCTCTCGCGCGCGTCCGTTCTTACCGGTATTGCCCGCCGCGTGTGTCGGCTCTGCGATGCTGGGTGCGCCAACTAGCCATGGGAAGCCCGCGGACGTACCGCGCTTTTGATTTTTTTAAGCCACCCGCAGAAGTGTAGGGTAGTATTCCGTACAAGTTTTTGAAGATTTCAATTGCACAATATGCCCGTGTTGACCTAGGAGCATTCATTCATTGCCCAATCTGACCGGCTTGTTTAAAAAGATTGCCGATGCCAAGCGTTGATGCGTACGTTGTTAGTCACTCCATTGCTTTCGTTCATATCCGGCTTTTGTCGTCCACTTGCTCTCTCATAGTCGATGACGAAGAGGCCCGATCGTCTCGTGTCTGGATGAGAGTTCCGGAGATGTGTGGCGAGACTTGTAAACTCCTCGGACGCGGACCTGCCCGCCTCGACCCACCGTTGGGTCGGTTGAAAGTTTGTTGAGAAGTTCGTCGCTGATAAATCTACTCGACCACTCACATTAGGCAGGTTCTAGCGAAGGGGGATTCCATTTCGCTGCGTATGCTATTGGGCGTTTGTTTTGAAGCTTTCCTGCTATTACGGTTCATTTTCTGTTTGATTTACTGCAACTGATTATATGGACCCATTCCGTACCTTTATTTACGCGTACATCTTTAAGGCTACCACCCTCTGCCATTCGCCCTTCTGGTGAAGGCAGCTTACAATAAGTTCCGACGTATTCAGTCTGCCCTGCTGGCCAGCTCAAGAACTAGATGAGGGTGTTAGATCGGCCGTGTTTCGTTTGGCGTTAAGTTTTTAACGTGTTGAAATGAGGGGTAATAGCATTTTTTGCTTTCGAACTTTTAAGTAGCGAACTCCCAATTGTCATAGGGAGAGTACAGGGTGGTTCTTCCTATGGTACCGGCTTTTGTCAGCTAGCATCAGAATGTCTAGCATGTGTTTTGGCGTAATGCCGGTTCAGCTAAGCTGACTCTTCGTTAGCATTCGATTCGCTTTCTACCCGGGTTACACAGCCTCCCGCAATAGCATCATTGCATGTATTTTCTCGATGTGGATTTAGTACAACAGCACCACGAATCCACACGCACAATCTGTTTATAGATTCGAATTTTGTTTGAACGCTTAACTTTTTCGCATCCCTCGCCATATCATAACAAAATTTGGCGCACACGTTGCTTAGGACCTAGAAGGCTCTTAAATTGGAAAGGCCCCACGGCACCAAGTTGTCTCTGCGGTGGTTGTAGACGTAAAACAATTCAAGTTCCTTTCATTGTAAACTTCCCATTTTTTTATTTCAGTAACGTGTGACTGAACTAAATATTAATTCTTTCATTTGATTTTAGTGTACGCATTTCTTTTGCCTAAGTTTTGAGTTTTCGAAAACAATGTCGTCACTTTTTGAACTATTTCAACATTAGTACATTTTAAGAGGAAACTTTCAGAATTGATTTGTTGTCATGTATCCATCACGGAAAAATAAAAAATGACTAAGTGAATACCACTTTTAAGATTTTATTGACAGAACCGAGTTTCAACACTTCCGTGTAATCTTCAGGCCAAAACAAAAAAGGAAGGAATTATGTCAATTAAATCTTAAAAGTGGTATTCACTAACAATAAGTTTTTTTCATTTTTGTCCGTGCTAGTCATTTTTATTTACTTGGTAAGCCTCAGCGTAGACTAGAATGGGAGCTTCTGCCCTAGGCACTTGCTTATGGCTCATCAATATTTAACGGAATCACAGTGAGATTTTATTTGGTTTATTTTTCTCCCCAATTGTTTGTAATGTCTGCTACAAACTGTATGTCTTTTAAATTTCACATTGGTAGGATTAATTTAATCTCACGCAGCAATTTTTTGTTCCTTCTTCCCATTTTAAATTCAACCGGCATCTTCTAGTAGTCATAATGTAATTAATGGGTTCGCCTTCGCAAAAATTTTCTACGGCACAATAGATCGGTTGGTTCGTATGCCACGGTTCTTTCGGGACAATTAGTTGTTTACTGGTTACTATTAGTGGCGTACGGACGTACTGGCGTAGGGTTTAAACCCCACCCAAAACATGTTTACCTGAATTAGTTTTCGCTCGTTTACCTGAACTAGCGTTTTGCTTATTGGGCTAAAAAATATAGTTGGTTATGGAATAATAATTTAAATATAATTTTGTGATGCACATAAATATTAATGACCATTTCTCCGCCACCCGCAGAAGTGAACCAAAATCCCATAAGTCAATCCTGCGTAAGCCACTGGTTACTATGTTATAGTGTAATGCATGATGGTGACTACTCACCCCCTGCCACACACTCTTGAGGTGACTTGCAGTGTATTTAGTAGATTTAGATGTTACTTATATCTCCCCTTAGCACGTTTAGTAGTCGTGACTCTCGCTGTAAAAATGTCTCAAATTTCCCGTGAGCATAGACTGGATTTTGGAGACCCGCCCTTACTGTATTTCAGTCACTGGAGGACGACGCATTATTTGCTCATGCTGGCTAAAATGCTCCTCAGCTGCAGCGTAGTGTAAAGGCCGTTTTACGCGGTGTATTTGTTTGTACAAACTCTTCCGTGAACTCTTGTATGAGGCAAAATGTATCGTGTAAAGCGGCAAATTGTATGAACGCTTGTGCGAATGTCTCAATGCCTGCACGGGAAATAGAACCTGTTCTAATTTCGTTTAGACAAACGTACAATCTCACGCACATTCGTTTGTACAAAATCTTCCATCGTGTAAAACGGCCTAAAGACACCCTTGTGTTAGAATCTCGAATTTCTCACTGATTTGCGTCGCCGAATTTTAATTCATGGTGCACTGCCCGTAGAATCGGTAGAAGAGGTGTTGTTGGTGCGGTGGGATGAGAGATCGTGTTGTCAAAACGTAAGAGCGTTGGGATTTTCGGTGGCGGTTGAATGCTGAAGGCGTTTGACAATTTTTCGTGTAGCAAGGGTCCGTGATTTGACGGTACTTTAGCCATTATTTTGAACTCCCTGGGGAAGACAACGTTGAGAGGGTATAAGCTCCCCCTCCTCCCCGGAAATAAAAAAAGATTTTTTATGGAATGCGCATATAGGTACTTAGCAGTGAATGATGCTTTGTGTATTTTCGGCCGAATGTTTAGCATAATAATAAACAACTACACTACTAAACTAAACGGCCGAATGTTTAGCAACATAATAAAGTTCGAAAGTGTAAAATGGGGTCACATTTAAGGTAGTTCGAGCGAAGTATCACGTTAACTAGAATTTGATGCATTTGACTTCATGTTAAAGATAATAAACCCTGTTTATTAAAAATGAATTTATGAAGGGGTTTTTATTTTGATATCTCTTTCCAATGACATCAACATATAAACGCCTTGCCGAGATACTTCTCGAGCAATTCGCCTAAAAATGTTTTTTTTTACATGCGATAGATGGCTATGCGCTCCAGAAGTAGAATTTTGAACAAATGAGGAATTTCTAACAACTAGATTTCCTCAAAAAAAACTGCGTGTAGTTAGTAAGTTTTCTTAACTTAAAAATACAAATAAATCTATTACTCACCGCTGAAATTTTTACAGAATCACAAATAACCTGCTGTTTTTAGACCTTTTTCGCCGTACGGCGTGAAAAAAATGAGTCAAGTTAGATACTTAAGTAGACATTTATTTATATACTGAGAATTTTGGTTATATATAACTATGTGTTTGCACCATTAATATTACAACATTTACTTCACACTTCTGACAGACCCTGAAATAAAAAAATCGAATGAGGCCTCCATTATGACTAGGGAACTATCTCGCTCAAACTACCTTAATCGATTACTCACGGCAGTAATATTTTTTACAGAATCGCAAAAACACGTCAGTGGTGAAGGCGTTTTCTCCGTACGTCGTGAATAAAATGAGTCAAGTTAGAGACCTATGTGGATATATTTATTTAATTACTGAGAATTTTTGTCATGTATAACTATATTTTGCGCCAATAATGTTATAATATTTAATTCATACTCCTTGCGGACGCTGAAATGGAATTGGAATATGGTCTCGATTATGACTAGGGAACTATCGCGATCAAACTACCTTAACCAAAATGTTAACGAATTTGATCTCGGACATCCACCTACTTAGAACAAAAAAAGAAGCGGCCGCGGGAACGATTTACGTGCGTGAATGGCGCCTCGTGACACCTTGGTGTCGCGAGATTGACTTTCGGGTCTCCCGGCGGTGTTTAGGGAAGTCCTTCCGCGGGGCGCACAGGGAACTCGCTGGAGGGGCCGCGGAAGTGTAGGAAGCGTGTGTTGGGGGTGTGGGTGGGCGCCGTACGGAGGCGCCTCTGCCCCTTCCCCTCCGCCCTGTCACGTGGGCTCAGCCTCCCGGGGGGGCGGGGGTATTTTCTCCGTTACCCACCTACCCCCGCCCTCTCTTGCGTGTATGTTATTATCGCTCCGCCCTCCTCCCACCACCCCCTTAACCCCCTTTCCACCCCCGCGTGAGGGGTTGGTGGGCTGGGCTCGGCGGGCGCGCAGTTTCCAACTCTTTCGCTGAGTGGAGAGATTACCTCTCTCTCCGCGCCGAGGTCCATCGCCCGGTGCGTGTTTGCTCCGAGAATCGGTCGACAGTTGCGACAGGGTAAGCGTCCTCGAATCTTTCCCGGGACGAACATGTCGGTGGAAACTTAAACGGTATAATTTCGTATGCGGGTTTGAGATGTTTTCTGAGTGGCTTAGGATAATATTATTGTTACTTATTCCAACTCTTCTACTGGTAAATGTGGCACTTGCCCAGTCTGAGAAAGAATCATAAAGTAGGTTCATTGACGGTGCTCCAGGTTTGAAAAGTAATGTGTATTATGGTATTTAGAGGGAGATATTTTCGTAATCATATCTAGTGATCACCGTATTCAAAATTTATTTTAAATTTCAGCGTCTGTAAGAAGTATGAAGTAAATATTGTAATATAAATGGTGCAAAAATATAGTTATACATTACAAAAAAAATCAGTAATTAAATATGACCACATTACTTACTTACTCTACTTATATACTTACTTACTTACATATGACTTACTCTACCGTGACTCATTTTTTTCACGTCATACGGTGAAAACACCATCACAACAGTTTTTTTTTTAATTTTGTAAAATTTACTGCGGTGAGTAGGTAATAGATTAATTTTTATTAATAAGTTGTGGAAACAAAATACACACCGTTAGTTTTTTGACAAAGTCAAGGTTTTATAAATTCATAATACTTTCAATATTCTCCCTCTGGAGCGCACAACGGCAGTCTATCCCATGTAAAACAGCTTAGATTTTTAGGCAAATAGCTCGAAAAGTAGTTTGGCAAGGGGTTGATATTTTGATGTCATTGGAAAGGTGAGTTTTTTCTTTAAATGAGGTGAAATCTATCAAATTCTAGGTGAAGTGATTTTTCGCTTTAGCTATCTAAAGTAATCTTTCTTATCAAAAGTATCTTTAGCTATCTTAATCTTGATCCCGAAAATATTTATATATACCTACTTGTCTGTAGGGTGACTCACTCCTCGCTTCTGTTTTTACATTTTGTGAGTTTCAAGATGTCTATTCTGCTTGTCTCTCCTCGCGTGAACTGCCTCTGGGAGTTACTTGCATGCCTTGGGCACCAGGTGCGTGCTATAGCTCACCAGGGGAGAATGAATTCAATTGCGTTGGGCGGCCCGCGGCTCGACCAAGTTCGGGCCGCACCGAAATGATGCGGTGGGCATCGAACGCTATCGTCTTCGACGCACGCACATGGGCATGGTGAATCGTTTTCAGTGCGTGGAGGTGGTTCTATTGTGATCAAGGATTGTGCGATAATAAATGTGCTTTTTGAGTGTCCATTTCTCTTTTTTTTACCAGGGTTTTATTAATCTGGTGGGGAAAAGTTAAAGAAACCGAAGGACTTCCGCGGGCGGGCTCTGGAAGAATCCTTGGCCCCCTTGTCTCACCTCTCCTGCACGCTTTCCTCTCCATTATGTCTCTTCACAAGCATGTGCCATCAAGTTATGCTAACCTTACACTAAATGTCTGCCCCGCTGAAATCGGATGCGGGACGCTCACTTCATGAGGACTTAAGTTGACGGCATCATACGGATTCTTCGGGCTACAATCGCCCAATATTTTTCTCTCCTCATGCCACCTCATAGTCGCTCAGTTGTCTTACGAAACGCATTATTCCTTATTCCCTCTAATATTTATTTACCACCATTTCTAAATTTAGTTAGGATGAGTACTTAGTTTTTGCATTTATTAATTAGCTATTCCTGGGCTATTATTATGTAATACTCTATAATCGTTGAGTGTGCGCTGTACGCCTTGGTCGCACGTCTCCGGTGACGCTGGGTGTCCTTTGGGACCGCGGGCCCTGGGGTATGTTTGACTCACGGGGCGCTGGTTGTGGGCAACGGGTTCAGTGGTCCACCCCCCTTCCCGGCCGGCTATGCGTGCGGCATTAACTTCCCGCACCTTCTGCTGTGGGCCTCGTTGCGTCTTGCAAGCACTAGTACTCCCTGTATTGTGTGTGCTTATACCGTGCCAATATGCCACGGCACTAATTGCCAATTTGCAGCACATAATATGTGTTGTGCACCTCGAGTATACGTATGTTTAGCAGTTCACCCCTGTGCAATTGTAAGAAGGCCCGTGCGACTGGAATACCTGAAATGAAAGAAACAAGATGTGGCCGAGTATTGCGCGGCGGGATTTTTCTCCGATGGGGTCAGTCTCTCTTCCAGGGGGAAAGGGGGGTGGCGGTTGGAGGGGGAAATCAAAGCGTGTGTTGCCCAGCGTTGAACGTTCGTTTGTCTCAGTTTTTGAGCCAGAGATAGAATGGTAAAGGCAGGAAGGTTATGACGGCAGAGGGTGCTGTCAAATGTTCAGTAGCTCTCCAGCGAAGGCAAGAAGAAATATTTTCACCATTATTGCGGTGAGATATCTCCAGAGTCATTGTTTTAAGTTGGAAAAAACACTGGGAGCGTCAAGTTATTCTATGATGGCGTGACTTCTATTTACATCAGTCATCTGCAAATGTATTATGTATTTCGTTGTCCTCGTTGTTTGTATGGACCATCACTTGAATTTTAGTGTGTATATTAGGTTTTTCCGTTTATAAAATTGTTTACTTTGTAATTATTGTTCGTACGTATTTGATTTTCCGTCTTCCGATTATGCCTGGTCTTTACAAGTCAGTCCCTCTTCGTGATTAGTATCTAGTTGGTCCTCTCTTGGCTCTCCTGGCCCTGGGGGGGGGGGGGGGGGTGGCCCTGGCCCGGTGGTGGGGACAGAGGCGCGAACACTTTCCTCTGGACCATTGTTGTGGGGTGGTAAACGCAACTGGGCGCCCTCTGCTCGCCGGGAGCTCACGTTTTTCTTTCGTGGAGTTTTCGAGTTTTACCTTAACAAGTAACATTCCGGAAGTTTCATTGTTTACTCCGGCCCTGCATACAACGGCAGGTATTTCATCACGAGACACAGTTTGGCGTCTCTAGTGGGTGGCTGGGTTTGGCCGTGTTTCTAGCATATTATTTGCATGAGTTTTAAAAGTAAGAGATCGAACTCTGAAAGTAGCTGTATATTTATTGTATTTTTCATGAACATACGTTAAACCTCCAACTCGATAAAGGTTACCTCTCCAACGCGTGGCGATTTTACTGTCTCCATGACACATGAGGTATCCATGTTAATGTTCTCGGCTGAGTACCTCTCAATGGTATCCTAGGGCATTGACGACGACTTCGGGTGCCTCAGTCTACGAGGTTTTCCGTTCTGTATCCTCCGTGTACGCGGTTTTCCGTTTTGTATCATCCACTGTTGATCGTACTGCATGTGAGATTGCAGGCATGCTCGTCAGTCATTAGTTTGGCTGGTCGTTTGGGGAGGTGACTTGAGGTGATTTGCGCTCTTACGGACAGAGAAAGGAGTGGATGGGGGGGGGTCCAAGAAGTCCCCTTCTAATCTATCCTTCCCCTTTTTAGCCTTCCCAATACTTTAAAGAACACGGCTGATGCTCCTTTGATTAAATACAATAGTTGGGTTTTCACCTCATTTTGCTGTTTGATTTAAAATATTTTATGGTTGGTTTGTTATAATATTCCAGTCATTTATGCATTTAGAAGTTCTAAGTGAAATTCTACTTTGTGAATTCACCCTTTACAAAGTATTATTTTCTTTCAACACCTTTACAATAAAATTAATCTATATTTTCCTTTATCTCTCGTTTTTTCGTAGCCATCTTCCTCTTCTCGCGAGTTCACCTTCGCCTTTCTTCCTTCTTAGGCTCCCAGGGCATCGTCTACTTCTTCCTTTTTCCTGCATCCCTCTTCTCCTTCATTTAGGCTCGTTTGCTAGTTCTCGGAATCGGCTGAAATCTTCAGTACTTTTGTTTTATTCGCCAAGAGTTTGCGTTGTGTCTGGCCACTCTGAATCTTCTCTTACTGCACTAATCCGGATTCTGACATCTTCGTATTTGAGGGACGTATATAACTTATTTCCTGGTTCCCCGATTTTATCACAAACCTTGCACGCATTTGTTGTTTTCTTCCCGGTTCTCCTCACATTTATTCCGAAGTTTTCTGGTTTGCTAGAGAAACTCCATTATTCCTCTTTTTAATTGTCATTATAGTGTTAATCTGATCTTAAATCCCGTTTTACACGGGGCACGAAATTGCACAAGCTGATGTGCGTACGAACGTGCATTTCAAATTGCATCGTGTAGTGCCGTGAATTGCAAGAACGCATGCGCGAACGCATGAACGTGAGATGGCAAAATAGCGCCTCCTCTTTATTCGAAAATGATTACACGCCCGATTGAAAAAAACATGGAGTTTGAAGTTGTGCAATTTCGTGTTCCGTGTAAAACGGCCTTTATTCTCGAATAGAATTCCTTTGTCGTTTTCTCTTTGTCATAAATTTACTATTTTTTGATCAGTTTTCTTGCTAGATTTTTCTTGAATGAGATTTCAATTGTTTCTAGCCGGCATAGCCCTTGTCATTGAGCCTAGTTTTGGTGGTGGTAAGGTAAGAAGTTGCGTGGGTAATGGAGGGTAGATGGAGAAAAACCCGGTTTCGCCATTGACCTGCTCTTTATTATAAACGGCTAGAGGTCCAGATTTTAATATCCCATCCGATCCACGTGAGTTCTTTTTCTCCTTTGTTTATTTTCACGTGCAATCGCATCATCTGTCACTTCCGCAGACACCGCTGCCGGCGACGGCTGTCTTGTTTACCTCCGAACAGATACTCCGGCATTTACACCGAGGGCAAAGGGTGTATTGCTTTCGGACAACTGACCTCATTTTAACGAAGTTAAGCGCAACTCTTCCTTTTTCGGTAGTAGCTGGATTGTACTCTCTTGAGTGGATATGAGCTCATTGAAAGGGAGATGAAGGTGAGGAGGATGTGGTGCGACTAGGGTGGCTAACTCCTAATTGCCTGATTCCTGGATAAGTACGTCCCGAGGTTAAGATGCACCGGGATATGAATGCAAAAGTATGATTTCAACTCCCGTTGAAAGCAAGCTAGCTCTATCAAGAGCTAATTGAATGGAGAATCAAGCTACATTTATATCGTACAAATATCGAGTTTATGCGTTATTTTGTGACCAAAAGAGTACGAGAGACAAACGTGGTTAATGAAAGGAAGCACTCGCTATAATAATTTAAAAATGAAATTTACTATGAATTAGATTGGGGGCAGGGCACATGACTTTAATTTTCATGCTCTAGCTAGCCATTACTGCGTAACACTGCCCTTACATCCCGTATGTAACAAAATATAGCATTTTTGTCGAGTTATGGTGAAATGTTTCTATTTCATGGAGCAGGAAGGTTTCGTTCAAGGCTGAACTGTGAATGTACCAGCCATGTATATTTTTACTATTCACGGGTTTAATTAAGTAAATGATGGATGCTGCAGAGATCAGATGAAGGAAAGAAGAGACGTATGGTCATTCTCCTAAGAATGATATGTACTTACTTACCTTACTATTGATTTTAGCAGCTCGTATATTATTATTTTTTTTTAATGTTTAGTAATACCTATATAACATCAGGTAAAGACTAAATAGCTTCGCTCACGTATAAATTTATCTTGTTATTAATATTTCATTATAAATATTATTAATTTTAAGGATTAAATCGTTACCTTGCGTACATTGACAGAAATAATTTTTTTTCGGAGATTAAGATTTAAGGAGAAAAAGAAAAATTCATATGCCCATTGTCATTCTCCATGCACCAATCATCTGCATTGTGAAATTATGGAATGTTTCTTTATATTCTGCAACGAAAGTCATAAACAACAGGTCTACGGAAATTGCAAATCACAGAAAGCGATTAAAATGAATAGAATGCAATGCAAATTTCATTTCAACTAAAGGTAGTTAGAGCGAATAATCACTTCACCTGAATTTTACTAATTTGACCTCATTTTACAGAAAAAACTCATCTTTCCAGTGATATAAAAATATTTACCCCTTACAGAACTACTATTAGAGCAATTTTCCTCAGAATATAAGCTGTTTTACATGGGATACATTACGGCTGTGCGCTCCAGTGGGAGAGTTTTGAAAAAATTAGGAATTTTTAACACCTAGGTATCGTCAAAATCTGTGTAGTTAGTATGTTTTCTTAACTATTTATAAAAATTAACCTATTACTCAATGCAGTAATTGTTACAGAATCGCAAAATAACCTGCTGTTTTGACGGCTTTTTAGCCGTATGGCGTGAAAAAAATGAGTCACGTTAACGGAAATCAGTCAATATATTTTTTTAAATCTGCGTAATTTCGTCATATTATTTCGTTATATTTAGTCTATATTTTTACACCATTAATGTTACAATATTTTCTTCATACTTATTACAGACGGAAATTAAGGAATAAAATTCGAATTTGGTATCCATTACGACCGGGAAACTATCTCCCTCAAACTACCTTAATACGGAAGGAATTGGCTATCATTCGGAAGGCGGGAGATTTAAAAAAATCCAGACCGATTCCCAGGAGTGGATCCTTGTGTAAATACGAGGGGGTGGAGGGGAGGGGACATCATGAGTGTATGTGTGATTTCCTTCCCGCCCCTCCCCTGGGAATATCCTGCGGGAGAGGGGGAGGGACGCTGTCCCCTTTCCCCTCCTTCGGCGGGGAGTGAAAACTTCTCCCCCGCCACTGTTTCCCGGGGGAGGGAGGGGGGAGAGGCGAGGGTGCGGTCGTGGTGGGGTGGGTGTTGGTGCCGCCAACCGCGATATTGTGCGCGGCAGACAGTTGAGCGTCGCACCGCGGCCGGCGTGCCTCGTCTTCACTCGTTTGCTGAGCTATGCGGCGTCGCGGTGCGTCCACTTCGACATCCGGAAGATATCAATCATATTTGCAACCCCCTAAGGCCATGACATGTAATGAAAATCTCCCTCCAATATATTTCCGTGCAATGTGATTAGCGATACATTACGTCTTTTGCAATGAATAACTTGTATAGCGATTAGGAATTGTAACTTTAGACATCGCGGCCATCCATTTTAGGTGTTATGCCGAGCAAATTATATTTTTGAAGTGACAATTTTCGTGTCTTTCAGCGTTATCCCATAACTGTAGTAGTCATTTCGTGCTTTCCATTGGGTTAGGAACGACTGCTGCCGTTTTTCGAAGACTCTGCCATCGTCATCGACTTCCTGATGATGACTCGTGGCCTTTTGGCGAAATCAGGACTTGGGTGACAGTGGCTGGGTCAGCCTTCTGAATCCCGGCAGTAGTCGTTTTCTTTTGACAATTATTTATAAGTAGCAGAATCGTTTATGTGAGTTTAGGGGTAACTTTATTATTTTGTTAGATGTTTATAATAGAAACGGTTGTCGTTTACTTAGAATAACAAACTTTACTAGGCAATGGTCATGTCAACAGCCAGCAGCTTGAAAAACGGTTTTACCATTAGCCAATCTTCAACGTTTTCCTGGCCCGTTGGAAAGCCCGAGAAGACTTCATCACCACCATTCTCCTGAAAACAAGAAATTCTTGTGGATGCAACTTCATGCAATCCCGGAACCAATCCATATGTTGTTCCGTTTTTGCTACAATATGGTTGTGAATTGAAAACTCCAGTGTTTACTGGTTGAGTAATTACTTAATCCCTTAGGTCTATAGACGAGGGCAAATAAGAGCTTCGTTCTATTCGGCTCCTCTACCCAACTTGAAGTCTCTGTCTAAAAGAATCTCTCAATTATTCTTCACCAGATCTGCATTTTTATTGTTGCTCTTCAAAAGATAAGTCAGTCATTCCCGTGATGAGAGTGGTTAATCTTCTGAGCGCTTGGTTTAAAATGGTTATTATTTCACATCATTGGTCGTCTTACTAAATGTCTCCTTCGGCCTCCCAGTACCTAATCTTGTGTACTGGACTGGACAGCAAGACTTAGGGCATTCTGTGCCCATGCGGAGACGTCACCTAAGATTCATAAATCTTATGGAAGTATTTATACGACGGTTATGAACTAGAGTATGTGATTTGCAAGTCCATGAAGAGAATATTACGTTGGTGATCGAGTTCTTCGTCATTGTCGAAACTCATGGGAGGGTAGGGACTCCTTGTGTACCCCGATTTAGAGGATCGGAAATATGTTTCCCTCCAGCACTATCAGGCTCGGAGAGAATGTCCATCCATGGCCTTCCGCACTGTTCTCCCCTTTTTTCAGGGAGACAGGGGATTGAGTGAGTGGACGTGTATATGTATAAAAGGCGACGAGCGGCGGTCGTCAACTGTCTCCTTCCCCATGAATGAGTGGTGGGCGCCGCGCGGATGTCGCCCGCCCCAGTTTTTCACAATCTTTTATTCTCCATTTTTTGCGCACTGATATGAAACGTAACCAATGACATATTTTTTTACTCAAATCAACGTTTCATCTGTTCTCCTCAGCGCTCCAGGGAATACAAATCTTTCTTTCTAACACATTTCTAATCCGCCTGCCATTCCCTCTCCTTCGATTACTTAGACATTGGTTCTCAACCTTCCTAGTGCCGCAACCCTTAATATCGTTCATCATGTTGTGGTGACCCCCGGAAATATGGAAACCATCACACGACCATCGTAATGTGTGTTTTCTAACGGTCTAAGGCGACCCCTGTGAAAGGGTCCTTTGATCCCTTAAGGGGCCGCGGACCACAGGTTGAGAACCGCTGACTTATGGCATAGTGGCGGATGGCTCGAATTAATGTAACGTATACAACCAATAGCCACTTCTTCATTAATCAGTTGTATTTTCTTACAGCTTTTCTGTCTTCTCCCTAAGTTGGCTCTTATATTATCCATTATATTTTTCATTATAGTACCGCGTGTCATAGTTTGTATCGTTTTTTTTTTAAATTTATGAAGATTTCATTTTGGCCTAAAAAGTCATCAAATTTTGTTCCCATTTTTCTCACCCCTTTTTCTTTTTAATGGAGAAGTCACCCTGACGTATTTTTCAGATCCCCTGAAGTTTTATCTATTTATCGGCGTACGCTGAACAGGGGTAGGTTAGATGGGCATATAAGATGTCTCCTTGGAGTATGGCTTTGCGTACTTACCTACTTAAATTCCAGTTACCTTCTCATTTTTAATTTTTTTTCTTTTATGTCGGCTTGGTAAAAATCCCGGGAGACTACTTTATGTTCGTTCTGAAGAGTATTTTTTTCCCCTCCCAATTTTACTGCTGTGAATAATATCTGGAATGC
The DNA here is from genome assembly GCA_963573305.1 of Pyrrhosoma nymphula. Lineage (NCBI taxonomy): Eukaryota > Metazoa > Arthropoda > Insecta > Odonata > Coenagrionidae > Pyrrhosoma > Pyrrhosoma nymphula. The sequence continues at coordinate 108,957,621 of OY754335.1, forward strand.
ATTTGTCTGACATGAATGGCATTTTCACGAATGTCAGTGTTTAACGCATCGCATGACAAATGTTTTGGTGTTTTTGTTTGGTGAATGGTGAATTTCATTGCGTTATTTTCTTTTGTGCTTTTCTATAAGGAACGGTTAGGGAGTAACTTTGCGGAAGTCTTTCATAGTAGGAAAGTTAAATGAACTTACAACACTCCACATGTATCAGTACTCATGATCAAAGACAAACTTAGTACTTTTCTACAAAATTTTTACTCCACGACGCGTTTCCTGACGATGCCGTAAAGCCTTGAAACGCGTCGTACATTAAAAATTTTGTTGAAAAGTACTAAGTTTGTCTTAAATCTTGAGTACTGATATAATTAACTTTTACGAACTGAAGCCTGCCACTATAAAGTTTATTCCACGTGTAGTTTGATTTTTCATGACCATGGTTTCGTTACAAAGAAACATCTTCAGGTATATATAGTATGCCAAGAGGGTGGCCGATAAAAATATAGAAACAGAAAAAAGGACACTCACAAATTGAAAATACCGATATTTCGGTGAAGACTAGCTCCACCTTTCTCTAGGGTAAGAGTAGTGATGGACAAATGTCAGTCAAAATCGATTTTTCGAGCAATCGATTTTTAATCGAAATGTAAAGCTCGACTTTTCAACAAAAAATCGAAATTTCAACCAAAAGATCGATTAATCGAAAAAATCGACGGTTCTTTTTTGAAAAAAATACACTAGGTACAAAAACATGTACCAACTGTTTTCTAAATAGTAAATTCATTCGAAAAACGCTCATAATACATATTTGAATAGTATAAAAATCCCTAAAAATGTACTTAGAATGCATTCTTGAATTATTAGTAGTAAACATTTAGAAATGCACGCACATTAAAGTTTGGGGATCACCGCTTGGAACCATTCGGCTTCTAAAATTTTTAAGAAAGACCAACTGATTGAGAGGCTTTCATGATGATCTAGAGCGTGCCTTTCCAATTTTACCGGACTTAGAGAAAAGCCGTTGAAATGGGACGGTTGACGTTATCATACTCAGCACTCTGATCGCGAAACGGTACGTGTTGGGGTATTCACCCTTTATCTCCTCCCAGACTTTCATAGGATTGGGGTTGACTTTCCTATCGACGGGTGGCCTGTTGAGGCATTGTCTAACTTCTACTGGCATTCCCCCAACGCTGTCAAGCGCCGCCCACGGGTTCCTCGTCGTCATCAGGATCAAAGGTGTCGTCGGAGAGGAGGCCAGGATCGTCACCTACCTGTGCATCTCGGTCAGCAGCAGCACGGGCTTCATTAATGAAATCTTGGATTTTATGACCTATAAAAATGAATCTCATGTTACTTCAAAATCAAGGGGTGAAACGAAGTAACAGCAATAAACAGTAGGTATTATCATCCGTAAAGTTTTGTCATAGACTTACTTCACGCGCAAGAGATTCCCAGTGCGTCACTCTTCGGAGGGAGGGACCCTCGCGCGTAGAGTATATCTGTGAAAATACTTCTCATGCTGATAGTACGCTGGAGCTGGACTTAACTAACCCAGGTTTCTCTTGGCAGCATTGGCGTGAAGCGAGTTTCCAAAAGCAACTGCTTTGAATCTCGGATCAAGCAACGTGGCCAAAGAGTAAATAGGATGCATCTCGACTCGAGCAAATTTTCTGTCCACCTCGTCTGTGAGGGTTTTCTTCACGTGCTTGCCAACCCGCGTTACTGCATCAAACTGACGTGTTTTCTGCGAATGTTATGAAAATTGTTAAGACTAAACGAAATCGTATTTCGTACTTTTAATGAGATTCCAAATTCATTATTGCTTACCTCCTTCATATAGGCTACCAGAGGGATTACTTTGCTAACGGACACATTGCTGTCAGTAGAAACCTCAGCTGTTACGCGGGCCAATGGTCCAAGAAGTTTTTTCACCTCGGTTAACGTTTCTAGCTCTTCTACAGATAGCATAGGCGGAGGTTTCCTTTTTGTAATCTTCTCTCTTGACAGTTTAAATAGAACAGTGCCGATCATGTCTGACAACGAGAGAAATCTTTCCAGCATGTCGTAGCAAGAGTTGTATTTATGCTTAAATTCCAGTATGAGTCTCAGCTAAAGGTGGTCAGGTGTAGGGATTAGAAATTTATATCCAGAATCGATTTTTGATTAATCGACTTTCGATTTTGGTTTTAAAATCGATTTTCTAAAAATTCGATTTTTCGTCCAAAATAATCGAAAAATCGTAATCGATATTTATCATAGATAGTAAAGTAATTGTCTGCTGAAATACGGATGTACTGTTGTAATAAAATGCAAAATATGGGTTAATGGAAGCACTAGGGATAAGTACCGAATACAGTTAAATTTATTTACACAATATATTATTTTTAAGATATTAATAAGATATACAGGAAAGTAATAATCCATAACAGATACTTATAAACACATAGGTAATATAACAAGCGAATTACATAAAGTTTGGTAGCAATAAGAATTGTATATTGAAAAGTGGGCATACCACAAAATGAAAAACAGAATTTTATTTATTTCTTGTTTGCAAAGCCGTGGAACCAGAGTTCCTCAGGGATGGACCAAAAGAACACTAACATATTTAAATGTTCACCGAATAATCGATTTTTCACCTGAGTTGCAATTAACCCGGCGTGAGAAAATAGTCACTCACACGGCACGGTAGAGGCAACTATAAGTAGATAAAATCCTGCTGGCTGGTTAGTATAATACGTGGGGATATTCTCCCTCAATCTCCTTCCAAGCTTGTCGTGGATAAGAGTTGGACTTGCGGTCGACTGGAGGGCGGTTTACGAACTGGCGCAGCTCCATTGGCAAAATTAAAACGCTAGCTTTAGCTAGCAAGCTAAAAATCGAAAATCGATCGGCTAGAATCGATTTTGATCGGTTTTTCAAAACAAAAAGTCGACTTCGATTAAATCGAAAATCGGAGTGTGATAATCGATTTTCGATTAAAATCGAAATCGATTTTCCAATCCCTAGGCAGGTGTCCCTGCATCTGCCTGCAGCTTCTGGAGTTCCGCGGTGGCCACATCGCTACTGCGGAAAAAGCGCACCGTTCTTTTCACCTTCACAAGAAGTGACCTCAGTAGCAGCTCATCGAGGACCTCGTCATCCTCCTCATCTTCACCGACTCCCTCACCTGCGTTCGTGTCCGGATCATCAACATCATCTTCCTCATCGTCATCGACGCCGTCATCCTGCTCTCTCTCTCCGACGGCATAGGCAGCTTCTTGTGGAGTTCTATCCCATGCTCTTCGCCTGCGCTCCGCGCGCGGGAGTAGGGTATCTGACTACTACGCGCTGCTGAGATCAAACGAAATGGTCAAGATCGAAGTTGAAAAATCGAGTTTGGATCGAAACTCGAAGATCATGGCTCGATCTCGATTTCCTCGATCTTTGACTATTAAAACTCGATTTTCGATTTTAATCGAGATCGATTTTTCCATCACTAGATAAGAGTAGGAAACACTTACTTTCCTACTCTTACCATAGAGAAAGGTGGAGCTAGTCTTCACCGAAATATCGGAAGTTTCAATTTGTGAGTGTCCTTTGCTTGTGTGTATATATATATATATATATATTTCTTTCACTCACTCACACACCGCCTTTAGGCGAATAAATACATAATAATTTGAACAGAAGGTTAAAGAAAGAGATAGGAAACATGTAACTTAAATTAGAAATATATATATATATATATATATATATGTATAAATTAAAACTTACAGGAGGTAGGAGAAAGAGAAAAAGATAAAGAATTCGTTCTTACGGGAACGTTTCGGACCGGTTGGTCCTTCGTCAGCTTTAGAAGTATATATGTATATCATTTCGTTGCATTTTTGTCGTTCTTTTATAAATGGTACGAATTTATTTACCCTTTTTTTCTTTTGGCAATTATATCCTTCATTTACTAGACGGCGTCCGCAATGTTTCACGGTAAAGAGACTGCATCTTTTGCGGTGCCCCTTACCAGGCATAGTTTTCGTGTGCTTACCTTGTGCGCATTTTTGCTTGTTAGAGCTCCAAAATGTTTGCCCACGCGTAAATATGTATTTGGAGTGAAGGGTAGGTAGTCACTATAATAATGATTGTTAATCGTGGCAGGAAGAAACGAGATAAGCAACCTCGCTTTAGTGCGACGGGCGCATTAATTTGCAGCCATTCAAATTAATATTTAATTATTAATTATTTTCGGCATGCAAAAGTGGGTTCAATGAATCATCGCGATAGTGAAGTGTTCGCGGTTGTTTTCTATAGTTGTATGACCAGCCTATTTACTCCGCTTTGTTGGTTCTGGAGGCTGCAGAGGTAATTTGCGCAATACACGAAATGTAAGTAGTTTGGTAAGGGAGTCACTTGTATAAAAAAGGAGGAGAGATAAAGAGGAATCCGGCGTCAAAATGAAAGGTACTAAGGGGAGCACAGTTTAACGTCCCATCCGACGGACGGGAGTATTGCACTTGAAATGATCTCCGCTCGGGCCTCAACTAGGGATGCTGATTCCGGTGTTAAATATCCGCCACGGCCAGGATTCGAACTTTTGCCCTTCCGCAATGGGAGGCCAGTGTTCAAACTGACGCACTAAACTACCGCTTGTATACTTCGGAGGGAAAAAATATCACATCCTTGGCCGCTAGCTTATCACTGATTTAAAACAGGGGTTATCTATTAACTTTTTAAGTATCTTCTGTTAGCGGTACTTATATTATTTATTGTCGAGTATTATGTAATGGAAACTATCTCTTTTTGACTGGAAGCAATGCCATTTTATTTACCAAGCCGTCAAGACTGCTCGGTACTTTTAATCATTTCGGTGTTAATAAATTGAGCCGGATTAGGTAAAGGAGTCTGCGCTTGACTGCACAGAGTGACAAAAGTGTTTAGATAACGACTTATCAGGCTGATTACTTTTTAGCTCTCGTTTTAAAGACACCTCATGTTCATGATGCGATTGTAGTTTCTGTTGAAAATGGCCGCTGGTGTTTCATTGTCGCGGGTGTAGGTTAGCAATGTTGAATTGCCGCTTATTTCCCTTCATAAAATCATCCTATTAGAAGGTATAAGATGAATAACTATTTTTTTATATGTACGGCGAAAGTGTCTTTTCGAACTTCGAATATTCTCACCACATTTCCCTTAGCCAGAGGTAACGCAACGAACATCTTTTAAATTTACTGCTGTTTGAATGTAGTCCCCCTGATTATTGCCACTTTTAGTTCAGGTAATTTTTGTTGGCTGCGTGCTATGTTACTGTCTTAGAAAATAAAACAGTGGTAGATAATGTGTTAAGGATTGTCAGAATACTTAAATTTGCTGCTAATTGGTCTAATTTTTGTATTTGGACTCTTGGAGAATGCTATTCAACGGATCAACCTCAGGTCACACGAAACTCAACTTTTACAGAGCAGTTCGCACTCCTTAAGTCGCATTAAGTGGGAAATGTCCTTTTTTAATGTTGGACGCGTTTTGTTTATCAGAAATCTGAACGGCATGAATACTGCATTGGGCAAACCAAATGAAATTCGACTGTAGGAAAGTGACCTTGTCGATCGTTTGTAAGGCTAAGCCCCCAATAAATTTAGCCTGTGAATAGATGTGTCGTGTATCAACCCATCATTTGGTTGTATTATTTATGTTTTAATTATGTGGAGGGCTCCTATTAGGTGCTGGGTTATACATAGTCATTGACACTCCAGTTTTGGCTTACTAGGGAGTGGATATTAATTTTTTTACTGTGGCGAATTATCATTTAAAAATCTTGCCCTCCTGGCTTCTCATATTTCTTGCCCTCCTTCGCTCTTGCTCTGACAGTTGTCAACATTGATGACATGCTTATTTTCGCGGAATGATTCAGATCTCAGTGCATTATTGCGGCGAGCATATACCAATTTTCACTTGTGTATGTATGAATGGTCGTTTTAACTCCAATGCTTTTTCGTTGATGATTTTTATTACTGGTTGTTTAGTTGACCCTATCCAATTGTTGACGGTGTGCCCTTTTTACCAAATTTTTATTTAACAAGAATATATGTACCGGTTTTTCGTATAGAATTAAAAGTATTCAACACCGCATCATTCCTTCCCGTTGTTTTTAACTCTTTTCATTTCCTTTCTTTTCGCAGAAGAGAGAGGGAGCAATAAGAAGGGTGGACGGCCCGGTCCAACCTTCCCTTGGTCCGGGATGCCGGCCGTCTCGCCTCCCGGTCCTTTGCCTCCAGGCCCGCATCCCAAGAGTGTAACCAGGAACCGCTGCCGGCGGCCGCCTGCCGGAACGGTCGCTTAACAGCGCCGGAACTCGCGACCGCCCTCACGGGTCGCGGCCGCTCCTGCGCCGGCCAACTATGGCAAGCGGCGTCAACCACCATGGGCCGCCGCACCAGCATCCCCTGCACCCGATGCATCAGCAGCCGCCGTCGCCTAGGCAACAGAACGCCAACAACCACCAGCAGCAGGGGGGTGGCGGCGGCGGGGGAGGTCAGCAGCACCACTGCAAAGACTGCGGATTATATTTCGAGAGCGCCAAATCGCTGGAGGTGCACCTTCACTACCACAAGGAGAACCTACTGAGCAAATGGGTGGCGAGCAACGGCAACTCGCAGTCGCCATCTCACGAGGGTGCGCCTCCAACGTCTGTGCCCAATCAGCAGCACCCGCCCAGCACCAACGGCACCGGGGTCTCCTCGCCCTCCTCCACGTCCTCGCCCATATCATCGTCCTCGCAGAGCTCCCAGCCGCCACCTCCCTCCGGAGCGGCCCCTCCGCCAGTGGGAGGAGAGCACCAGGCCATCGTCACCAACGGCAGCTGCGACCAACAGGAGACCTCGGATGGCGCGGACGGCAGGGCCCCCTCTTCGGGCGCCCAGCACTCCCCTCCCCGGCAACAACACCCTCCACCTCCACCCATGCAGCCCTCGGCCGCTTCCTCCTTCTTGCCCCCCACGCCTGGAAGCGGCTACTCCAGCGCCCAGTCGCCTTTCATGCAGTCCCCGCCGCCTCAGCCTGACAGCAGGTTCTCGCCTGGGTTCGGGTCTGCGTCCGGGCCTGGCGCTGGTCAGGACCCGCCGCCCTCTTCTCCTTATCAGGGCTTCTCGATGATGCCCCCGACGGAGGTGAGATCGCCTTCTTCGTCTTCGGGGCCACAGGGGGGCGGGTACCCCCCGTACGCCCCGCCCGACGGTTACCAGCAGTCGGAGTTCAGCGGACCCATGAGGGGCGCGGGCCCTGCGTCACCCGCAGGCTATGGCGCCCACTCCCAGCAGCATTCCAGCCAGAGGTACCACCCTTACAACGGTGGTGGTGGCCCTGCCCTCTATCCCCCTTCTCAGAGCCCCCAGCAGGGGCCCGCCCCCATGTCCGTATTTGCTCAATCCCCCGGATCCGCTCCAAGTGGTCAGCAACAGGCGCAATGCGATAAGTGCGGCTTCGTGTGCGATAGCTCCGCATCGCTGTTGGATCACATCAGTGCGGCCCACACGGCGCCGAGCCAGCAGCAGCGTCCGTCATCCACCGCCTCCTCCGGACCCCCGGCGCCTCCCCCCTCATCTTCTCGGAGATCCCACCCTTCGCCCGTGTCCTCCGCCGGGAGCAACCCTGCCCCTCCCCCCTCCGGGTTCATGGATTCTGGAGGTGGGTCCTTCTACGCAGCTGTCAAGCAGGAAGGCCACGAGGCTGCCGAGATCCTAGACTTGGATTCCCATAAAGTACACGTATACCAGCCGCCGGACTCGCAAACTGGGAACAATCACCATGCTTCTTCCGTCTGGGGTAGCGGCGTCGGCACCCATCCCCAACACCACCTCCTAAACCAGCACCACCCACTGGACCAGAAACTCTTCCACCCGAACCAACACCATCCCAATCACCACCACCACCAGTTAATGGGTGGAATGGGCCTCGGCTCCACCCCTGTGTCCTCCTCAGAGTACCTTAGTTCCGACGGTTTAGTTCCTTTGTCGACCGCTCACCACTCCCACCTGGGATATCCCCCTCACCACCTTCACCCGCCACCTCCGCACCTCCCCCTGACGCCCTCGCCCTACCCGGATCCCCTGGTAGGCGTGGGCCACGTGCCGCCGATGCACTCGGTGCCGCAGCCCGGTCCCGGATCGCCGGCGCCCCACCACGTTCCTGATATATCTAGTCTGCACCACCATCACCCGCACCACCATCACCACCTTCCATCGCTGCAGCAGCATACTCATCAGCCCCCGCACCACATGCAGCTGGGGTCGGCCTCCCCGTCGGGCGGGACACTTCCTCCGCCCCCTGCGGCCCCTCCACAACCACCACCCCCACAGCCACCCCCGCCGCAGCAGGCTCAGCAGCCCCAGCAGCAGCCCACGACCACGACTGCGGCGAACTCGAATCAGTCGTGGAAATCTAACGAAGCACGAAGGCCTAAGACCTACAACTGTACCGCCTGTAATAAGTGGTTCACGAGCAGTGGTCATCTGAAGAGACACTACAACACCACGTTGCACAAGAACGCGATCAAGCAGGCGGGCGGGGCGGATCCAGCGACTACCATTCCCACCAAGAGCTCCGGAAGGGGAGGAGGGAGCAACGCGAACAGCGCCGCCAGTTCCCACAACGACTCAGGGGGATCGAATTCCATTGGCAGCCCCGCGCCTCCTTCGTCGACCACGAACTCCAGGGGGGGCGGTTCGACGACCACCGGCATCCTAGGGGGTGGTGACTCGTCCTCGGCCACTCCCAGTCCGGCAGCGAGCCTGGGAGGGGAGGAGTCTTCTCGCAGCTCTGCCTGCGAGGACAGCAACGGTCATCACCACCCTTCTTACGCGCCCCCGGGGGCCCCAGGTCCCTTGCCACCTCCTCCCCCGCCCCCGCCCCTCGCGATGCACCCACCGCCCATGTCCGCCAGCCCGTCCTCGCCCTCTCAGGGCCAGCTGGGCGCACCCATGGGTGGCATGATGTACGCGGCCAATCCTGGCGGAGGGAGACCACCTCAGCACCACGCGGCCCAGCAGCC